>BTPH01000052.1:0-424259 GCA_036245725.1 Mrakia hoshinonis
AGCTTGAGGCGTACTTCAGCGAGGGGGAACACTCGGTGTCGCTTATTCGCTCCGCCCCTCGTCCCCCACTGACCCACCCTTGCGTCGATACCTACTACGGCTGAATTGCTTCGATGTTAACGTGAGCGAGCAAAGATACCTGTAGCGCAAGCTCGGGCGCTAGCGCTCCGCGGGTCTGCCCTGCAGGCGGCCTGGCCTGCGTTCCTTCCTCTTCTGCGACGGACTATTGACTTCGTCCAACGCGTCTCTGCTCGCCCGATGGTGTTCCTGCATCCGGTTGGTTGTGGGGCGGCATGGCATCTCCACGGCAGCAGATAAAAGGCAAAAGAGGGGCGAAACAGAAGGATTGTGCTAGAATTGTCTTGCAAGGTCATTGATGACAGTCGTCGCCCTTTAGCGTGTATGTACCCGCACAAACTCACTCGGGGCGCTCATCAAGACAGAGCTTTGTTTTTGATTGTTGCTTTCTCTCGACCTCGCCCCTCATGTCCCTCCCATCCACGCCGTTTGCTGACGGGCGGCCGGCCATGGCACGCAGTGTACTTGCCAAGGTGATCTGCCGTGCCGAGCGAGGACCCTTTTCCTCCGGTGTTATATGTTGAATCCAAATGGACAACTTACAGCGAGAAGCCAATTTTGCCTTCCATCGCTTCACCTACGATCTGCAGTCGGACGAGCGTTCGATAGGCAAGTTGCATCTAGATCCCTTCCCTTCGTCCCCCCCTCTTGGTTCGCCCCTCGCCGACCTGCTAGGTCGCAAACGTCAACGCGGTTTCCCTGATGCGCAACCTGGCCGTCCTCTCTCCTGGCCACTCAAACTTGACCCACTCGAGACTCGCGGCGGTCGTCATGTTCCCTGCGGCGAGACAACAGGTGAGAAGCGTCAGCCTTGGGCGCGAGGACCGGGAACGAGCGTCAGGGATGGACGCACCCTCGAGTCCGATGTTGAAGTCGTACGTCTTGTACGGGTCTCCTGGCTTGGGTCCTCCCTGCCGAGGCGGGGTGCCGACGTTGAAGAGCGAGCCGAACGACATGCCAACCTTCCAGACGACGACCCGAGACTCGTCCAGGGAAACCGTCACTCTGTGATAGGAGAAAGGTGAAGCGAGAGAAGATGTCGTGAGCGCGAGGGGCTACTTGAAAAGAGCAGAAGAGGGTCGAACGTACACTCTGCGACCGTCGGGTGAGAACGAGCAGGCGGTGATCTTGTGCTTGTGTCCCTCGAGCACAAACAGTCGCGTCGCAGTCTTGAGGTCGTACAGGATCCTGGTGGGACGAATGCGAGTGACAGTCAGCCAAAGTCAACGCAGCCGAAGTCAGATGGCCGACGTACACTGCTCCTTCGTGTGTACCGACGGCGAGGCGTTGCGACCGGCCGTGGAAGTCGATCGACGGGAACCTGCACGCATCGGGGAGAGGGTCAGCGACTGAGAGCAAGAAGATAGATAGATGCCGCCTGGCTTCGACTTACGTGGACACGAGCGAGTCGAGGATGACGGTCGCCGTCTGCTGGACAGCATCCCGAAGCACTCCGCCGCTGACGTTTGGGTCGAGACTCTTTACGACCGCCTCGGCGATCCTCGCCAGACTCGCGTACAGCACGAGCGGACGCCGCTTGGCCATGAACGCGACCAGCTTCATCGTCGCGTTCCGCTGGGCAGGGCTCGAGGCGTTGAGGATGTCGAACGAGAGCGTCGTCATAAACAGCGGCGTGTTTGAGCTCGCAATCTGCAACGTCGCATGTCGAGCTTGGACCGCGAGCGAGGAGCCCTGCGCAGACGGGCTCGCTGGTAGCTTGAGCGTCGCCAGCCGGAACAGCGACCGGAGGATCTCCATCGCGTCGACATAGTGCTGCCAGATCTGGAAGCCGGACGAGCACAGGTCGATCGCCAGGTGTCGGTACGGCGAGTTGTCCGTGTGCAGGTAGAGCGTGATCGAGTGGGAGACATCCCTCAGCAGGCCAGGCGGGAAGAGGCTGTAGTTTTCGACCGCGATCTGTCCGATGAGGACGAGGGCACGAGCGGCCGCTTCACTGTGCTTCTCGGACTCGGGTTGGCAAGCAGGCACTGGGCAGGAGGCATCGTCGTAGGTCAGCAAGGCGCGCGGACGCTGCGATGAGACTCTGATGGGTCACTCACGCTCGGTCTGACACTGTTGGACGATGGCGAGGATCTCGTCGTCCGGCGTCTGGGCCAGCACGGAGCCAAACAAGACCCGCGCCGCTCGCTGGATCTCGGCTGCAACGCACGCAACAGTGTCAGCTTGGCGACGCGACTGTCACGAGTAGCAGCCAGGGAGATGACGTACGTGACGAGTGAGTCCAGTACTCGGCGTAGAAGGCCAGGGTGGCGACCTGGAAGCCGTCGCCGACCGACTCTTGGAGTCGAGCCGCATAGAACGAGATGACCTCGCTCGCAGCAGCCTCGTAAGCTGCAACACCAAGGGAAGAGTCTCAGTCCATGACCGGGATAGGGAACGACGAGTTTGACAGGAGCAGCAGACTCACTGTCGACGGTGAGGTACATCTGCAGGATGCTAATGATCGCGAGCGACCGGAAGCCGGTGTGTGCAGGCGACGTTCGCCAGACCTGCAGAGGATACTTCTCTCTCGATATGGAGATAGACCCGTCAGCCCTGGAGAGAATGCGATGAGACGGATGGTCAGCTGACTATCACTCTGGCTGATGCCGCATTGAAAGCAGGACTGACCCTCTCAAGCCGACGCCGATCGCTCCCGGTGTCGCTTGGATGAGACCCAAACCGTCCTCGCAACGAGCGTCCATCTCCTTGTCGATTCCCCAGGTGATCAGTGCAGAGAGTAGGGGGACCAGCGGACGAAGCGTCTTGACCGGCCCAGGGGTGGCGATCTCGTCTGCGACCGATTGCGGATCGTCCACCGCCTGCGGCCTCGTCCGTGCATCCGGGGCAAGGAGGGTGTGCAGTGCTCGGATGTCGAGAAGAACGGTAAGAGCTGCGAGTTCAGATGATGAGTAGAGTTGATTGTCAACGCACGCACACACGAGGAAAGGTGCGAGGGTAGACGTACCTGCGTCACCACATCGAGACGACACCGGTTGAGGCAGAGACGAGACTGTGTCCAAGGAAGGCGTCTCCAGTCTCGTGTCCAAGTGACTGGAAATGAACAGAGCTACCGAGCGGTCAGTCGAGCAACCATGTCGACTGCTACAGGTCAGAGACGGACTGACACTTGCATCCATCCTCCGTGCGCGATGAGGTCGGCAGCCTGACTTGTCGGCATCGAACGGCGGAGCTCCTGGGTACGCAGATCCCACAGACGAGCCTGGTCGTTGGCGTACATGAGCAGGATGCTCTCCTCTCCCACATGGATCTGCGAGAGAGGCGCTCGGGTGCCAGGGACGAGGTACAGACTGAAGCCGAGAAAGAACGAGGATAAAGGATCAGCTTGAAACATCGCGCCGATAGAGTGAGACGAAAGATAAGTACGCACAGCTCTAGACCGTCGAGGACGACGAAACCAATCGTCCCGTCCTCGGCCACGCAGAGGAGACAGCCGCGCACTCGGCCTGCCGTCCGTTCAGACAGCATCGTCACAGACACGACCGCGCTCGTAAACATGGACCATCGGCCCTGCAGGGTGAGAGATCTACAAGAGCAGAACGAGTCAGTCACCGTGATCGAAGGCGGTCACTCGTGGTCTGATAGACGTACGTTGCGTCCCACACGCCGACGCTGCCGTCGTCTGCGCCTCCGACAACGTGCCTCGTCCCTGTCCGGGGGTTGACTGCTCGGACGAGACATGTGATGGCGCCTTCGAGCCATAGGGCAGGCGGAGCCGCATCCGGAGAAGAGGCATCGGGCGAGAGGATCGACGAGATGGACGCACGGGACAGGCGGCCTTGGTCTAAGCAGAGACGAAAGTTCAGTGTCAGAGCCCAGCTGCAGAGGGGGCAAAGAAGCGCGCACGTACCATCACCGACGTAGACTTGGTCGATCGAGTCATCCCCAGCAGGAATGGTGACCGTCACAGAGCCAGACGCGTGACTGGTGTCGATGACGGCCACCTCAGACAGGGAATTGGCGGAGGCCGAGCCGAGGAGGGAGACGGTCAACCCAGCCGCAGAAGAGTCGACTGCGAGGGCCTGGCCGAGCGAGAACGAGAGTAGGACCGAGGCAGATGAAGGAGCGACATCGATCTTGCGCGCTCTTTCGAGACTATGAGGAGCAACGAGACGGCTATCAGGTCAGAAGGCATCGGTAGAGCTCGAGCGGGAGATCATGACTCACTGATGCAAAGTTACGGCATCATCGGTGGCCTGCTCTCCGTTTGGATCAGACGCCGATAACTTCCAGGTGAGCAGCTCAGTCTGCAATCAAGGGCGATTAGCAGGCGATGTCTTTGCAGGGCAGTCGCAAGAAGGCTCACCTCAGTCCGCACAAGGAGCGTCCGATCTCGATCATGAACGGCGACAGACCGTAACGGCGGAGTGTGTTGCCGGGCAATCATCTGCTTTGACTTTGTCTTCCCGTCGAGGACGACCATCTCCCAGACCTCGATCCCACCCTCGCCGGACCAATCCACCCAACGGCCCTCGCCCATCGAGAGCGTCTTGAGCGATCCTGCCAGTGCTGACGACGAGGTGGATCCGCCTGTACTAGCTCTCAGCGGCTCTCCCTCTCCCCAAGTGACCGTCCAGCCGCCTGCGAGCCGGCCGCTTCCAACCGTACCTGCCGCAGATGCGCCCTTGCCGGAGGACGACGCTCGAGAGAAGAGGTCCTTGAAAGCCTTGGTGACGTGCTTGGTAGAGAGCTCGGCGGGGAGACTTGACGAGGCAGCCGAAGTGGCACTGGACTGGGCTGTTGGGTCTGGTGACGGCCCGGAAGACGGTTCGGCCGAAGGAGCACCGGGCGAGGCGGACGAGGGCGGATTGAGCTCGTAGGGCAGGAGATGATGAGGCTGGGCCGCATCAGAGGAGAGAAGAAGGAGTAAAGGAGCTGCGAAAAGGATCACAGAGTCAGGACAACCTTTCGAATGGGGAGACAGTCGAGTTCAGGTGCACTCACCGTCGTCTTTGCCAACCACCCGGACAGCCGAGACATCCAAAGCCAGACTCGGGACACCGGAGGATGGCAAGATGTCCATCTCGTCAAGGTCGACCAGAACAATCGAGGATGAGGCAGTGTTCAGGACGCCGCGGTCGTCCCAGATCGGCGCAGAGGTCGAGCCGACGAGCACAGCTCGAAAGATCTGGGCAGGGAGAAGAGTTGAGCGGTCAGCGAAAGATGAGCAGATGAGCAGACGAGGAAGACGTTTACAGACCGAGGCTGATTTGACGATTGTGAGCCCCCTCCAAGTGAACCTAGCGGCGGAAGCGCCTGGAGCCGGCGGCACTTGGAGCGTCGAGAGGCACAGCCCATCTTGGAGCGAAAACACGGAGAGGTACCTGAAGAATGGAGTTGAGATCATCAGTCACATTCCTAACTTGAGATCCTGACATGTCGTGCAGAAAGATTGGCTCACCCGCTCGCAAGCAGACAAACCACCCAGCCCCGTTCCTCGATGACTTCCAGAGCAGTCACCCCGCCCGGCTCGCCTACATCCAGACCTGGAAGAACATGCACCGGCGGACCCGAAGCTTTGACGGTGCTTTCCTCTAGAGCGGAACCGAAAGGAACCGCTGAGGGAGGCAGCGCGAACGCAGGCGAGGCCGCTCGCTCTCTGTCCCGGAGCGAGCTCAACGACTGCCGGGAGGAGGACGTATGCGCCAGAGGAGCAAAGCCTCCTGGTGGCTGAGTCGTCGGCGAGTGCGAGAGCTTGACAAAGTCGTCCTGCGAGACCGACACCGGAGACAGAGGCGTCGATCCTTCGGGCGGCACGACAGACGGCCGACGGACAGACGAGAAGCTGGACCGGTTCGAGCTCGTTGATGCAACGGCCGGTTGAGAAAGGGCCGCTTGTTGAGCGAGTGCGCCTGCGAGGGGCGGCGACGTCGGCCGGCGGGAGGACTCGAGTACATCCTCGAGACTATTTGCTGCCGTCCCGACGCTGCTCCCTCTGCGGTCCCCACCTCCGAGGATGGAACTCAGACTGCCTCCATTCCGTCCTCTGCGGGCGTTCCCCTGCTCGAGCAGTTCCCGCAGATCGTCCTTGCGCTCGCCGAGCGTCTCCTCGCCGGGCAGCAGCGTCGGAGGGGCAGCCACCGTCGCGCTCAGGCCAGACACAATCCGACTTTTGTTGACGAGAATCGACGAGGTCGACGAGGAAGGCAGACTTGAGAGCAGGTTTAGGTTTGAGAGGGAGGAGGAGGTCGTGTGGTTGGACGCGACTGTCGATGTCGAGACGAGCCGGTTCCGGGTCGGAGGCGGATGGGACGAATGCGCCAGTGATGTAGAGCCAGTCGGTTTGGGTGAGGACGTTCGTGACTGAAGGAGGGACGACCGAGGAAAGCGGTGTGAGGTGGACGGAGTGGGTGAAGTCGGGGAGAGCGCCGTCGTGGGAGCCAAGGGTGGCAAGTCTGACGCGGTGGTGGTGATCTCAGGCACTGATACAGGCCCGTCTGGAACAGTTTCGCCGCGAGCGGCGGCTTGTCGAGTCGCTCGTGTGTCGTGATTGCACGGTACGATCCAGAGTGTTCCGTCGTCGCACCCTAGCACGAGTCCCCTCCTCGCGGCTGTCGCCGAGCTCTCGGCGTCGTCAGACTCGGGAGCGGACGAGCTCAGCCCGTACGAGGCCACCGCCGTCGGACGAGGTAGTGCAATCGGAGAGGGATAGTACTCGGTTGAGGGTGTCAAGGGAGGGAGCGGTACGGCCGAGGGCGCGAATGTCAACGGGATGATGAGAGGAGCATCCCGGACGACGGGAGGAGAACCCATGCAGAGGCCGGCAACGCACAAGAGAGCACACAGAGCTCCCAGTCGAGTACAGACAGACGATCAAGAAGGCCACCAGGTACCTGCGAGTACAAGCCAGCAAGACAGAGAGTCAGTACGAGCTCGCCGGGTCCATGACGAGCGTCTGCTTGCTGGGTGCGGAGCTGACCCTCGTCGGCGTCGCCTAGCAAGCCAACGAGCGAGTCAACTCACTCTATGGTTCACAAGCGGCTGAGGCAGCGATTCGAGTCGACTTTCGCCCGTCAAGGATGTCGGTTTCGCGGTGAGGTAGCTCTGGGTCGGGCTCTGTGATGGTCGTTGGCAGGTGCGAGCTCAGCTGTCGAGCGCGAAGGTAACCTCTCGTGTTTCATGCTCTGGTCATAGTGAGATGGCATAGGCATACGTGAGCTTTTAAAAGTCATCGATATATATATATAATCTCAAGGAATTCTTCCCTTGTTGATCGAACAGAGTGTGCCGCGACGAGGGTGGACTCGGCCGGGTGAGCTCGCCGAGGTCAGCTGCGTTCATCTCCTCGCTCGCATCCTGCCCGCCTACCACAACACCGCAAACCCTACCTCATCCTCATCACCTCTATCACTACCATAACCTATCAAATATGGTCAGTCCTCCATCGCCGCTTCCAGGTTCCTATGTATCCAGATTCGGAGGCCGTCCTCGCTCACACGATCTCCGTGGTTGCCCCTCCACCTTTCCTCCAGTCCCACCACCCTGCCTCGACCCTGTCTGGCCTCTGCTTTGCCGGAGGTATCTACGGTGAGCACACAAACATATTCCATCCTGCGACCCGAGTCCGTCTGAGATCATCTTTACACGGCCTCGTTTGTCTGACCGAGTCTGCCCGACGTCGTGTACCCTCGTTTCGTGTGCGTGCAGGCTTCTCCAAGACACGGTCGATCCCCTCGCTCGTCGGCGGGTTCGCCATCGGATCCCTGTACGCTCTCTCGGCGATGCGCATCCGGGAAGGACTCGAGTACGGGTACGAGACCGCAGGCGAGTCCGAGGTCTCCAGAGCGAGCTCGCTCCGACAACGGCCCCTGCCTTGCTTGAGCTGACCCTGCTCCTCTCGTCGAATGCTGATCTAGCTGGAACGTCTGCCCTGCTGATGGCCGTCTCTGCACCCCGGTTCCGAAAGGCGACCGCACCAAAAATCCTGAGTGCGTCCCCATCTGTTCCGCATCCTCTCCCGTCTGGCCGGTCGTCCTTCGGCGCGAGAAGGGCCGGGAAGTCGAACTCGAGAGACGCGACCGCTGACTGGCTCGTTGACCGTCATCGCCTTGTCCCCTCCTCTGATCTCGCCCCTACCAGCTGGACTCGGAGGACTCGGAGGAGCATACTACGGGCGACAGGTGTACAACTTCCGGTCGTAGCGGTCATTGATGGAAACGAACCAAAGGAGGCAGGGGCCCAGAGGCGGGCTCGATATAACGACTTTCACACCTCTCCTTTCGTCCGATATCTGTCGCAAACGAACGAGGCTTGGAGCTAAATGAGGGTGTACGAACGCTGAGAGCGCTGGGCATCGAGTGAGGACCATGGATCGTGGCGAAAACTCTATGCGAACCGACTGCCGAACAGGGACCGGTACGGCGCAAACGGGGAGGCTCGGCTCTGAACCGGCAGGGAGGACGAGGAACGAGACGAGGAGGATGGGGAGGTGGTGGTTGATCTGCGGCATAGAAGAAAACCAGACAGTGGCGGGGGTCAGCATGAGACGCCTGGGCGAGGGAGTGGATCGATGGGCAGAGACTGACGACGAGTACTGCTTGATCGAGTATCGGTTGAGCTTGTTGAGTCGGGCAGCCGACGACGCGTTGGCCTGGGTTCGCGACTTGATCGGTCGGCCGGTCGCGTGCCTGGGAAGAGGGAAAGAACAAAAGGGGTGAGCACAGGCGAGGAGACAGATGACAAGCAAAGCGGCCCCAGACGGATCTGTCGCGTGTGTGAACCGACCTCTTTCCCCTGTAGGTTCCGATTCTGTGGAGGTGTTGGATCTGAGCGTTGATCTTTCTCTTTAGGTCTGTCTCGATCTCGAGGTGTCTGAGCCGGTCGTCCTCCTCGCGCTCTTCCCTCGTGCGGTCCGCCTGGTGCTCGCCCTCTCGGACGCCCTGGGTGTTTGTCAACCGTTCTGGGTTGCCGTGGATGTCGAGGACGGGTGTGTGTTGGGGGAGGTCTGACGTCGACGTCGAGGACAGGTAGGCCGTCAACGAGGCAATCTGAGGCTCGGTCAGGTCGCCCACCCGGGCCCAGTACGGGATCTGGAACCGAGCAAGCACAAGAGGGCCAAGCTGAAGTCCGATCCCAAAGAACCGAGCGACAGCTCGCTAGAGAAGAGAGGACCACCATCCAGACAGCAGTCGAACAGGGCGAGCGAGTAGACATGGGCAGGAAGAGAGAGGACAAAGGAAGGAAGGAAGGAGGAAGGCGTGAGCTCGACGTCGTTTTCCCTCGAGTCTCTCATCCGCCCGTGCTCGTCCTCCCACGACCCTCGGACGAGCAGAGAACGCTGATAGGTCGTGCTGTACTGACCCTTGCAAAGTGGTGATCAGGCAGGGTCTTGCCCATCAACTGAAGCGACAGACGGGACGACGGGTGCATCGCAGGAGGGCAGACGGAAGAACGGTCGAAGGGGGATCGATAGGGAATGCGACGACAAGGTTCGCGAGCTGTGTACGATGGGAAGGTTGGAGAGTCGTCGGAACCAGGAGGACAGGCGAGGGGAAAAAGAGGGCGTCCGAGATGTGCTTTGGGAGTTGTACGTTGGGGGACCGATGGCTTCGGTAGGCGACGTCCCTCCTGCGAGCTCGTCCGCCGCGGGATCGCCTTTTCTTATGTTCAGACAAGAACCTCCTATCACACTCGCAGTCAACTGACAGCAAGTCAGAGATCGATGCAGATAATCACGATGATATTAGAAGAAGAGCGGAAAAGTCAAGGAGACTGCTACATCTTCCACAACGAAACACGGTCGAGATGAGCAGACGGCGCCAGCCTGCATGCGTCAGTGAAACCGTTAGGAGGGCATCCGAGGCCCTGTCAAGAGGGGTTTACCCCCCGAAGAAATGCCCAAGGGTGACTATGAGGTACTTCTCGAGCACGCGTCACCAGGCAAAGTCCGACCAGAGGTGAGTACCCTTTGGGTGCCCTGTGTATGTGCCTGTCGTGTTGGTCGGATGCTGTTGCTCGGCTCCGGACTTTGGTCGAGTTCATCAGCCCGATGGTGGGGGTTGGTCGAGATTGAGATGGGTAGAAGTCGACTGGACCCGCCGCCACGAGGGTCATGAACGTCGAGGGCCCGGCCCTTTCCTTTCGTTTGGACTTTGGAGAGGGCTGGTGGATGCGAGCGTTGCCTTCAGCCAGGTCGATACTTCAACTCTTACTTTCTCCCTTCATTTCCACTTCCGTGTGGGCATCGTCGAGTTCGTTGCTGTCGTCTCTTGTCTGTGTGTCCTGTCCCGCTCTCGAACCGGCGCCTCGGTCGCAAGCGTCACCGTCTCTCCCCCCCTTCGCACCGAGCTGGCCTCGAGTCGTGTCCCCCCTCCTACCACCCACCCAGCCCATCACCTTCATACCCTCCCCCCCCCCCAATGCTTCCCTTGATCCCTCTCTTTGCCCTCGCTGCGGGTGTCGCTTCTGCGACTCCGTTGTACACTCCTTCGACTCCTCCTCTGTCGACGTTTGGCGTGCTCGGATCGGGTCTCAAGAAGGCCCCCCTCCACTCGCTCGCCGTCGACACCACAGGCGTAGAGTCCGTCCAGGACGGTTACAGTGAGTCACATATCCCTTCGTCTCGTGGCTGTGTAGCTTGCAGTGAGCTTCAGGCGGCGGTAGGGGGGCCAGGGAGCGAAGGACCTGGGGAGATCGGGTGGGGACGAAGCGAGGACCGGCCGGTAGCGAGAGCAGCCCTCATCAGGATATAGCGGCCTGCAAGGAGCCAGCCTGAGCACAAGTCTCATTCGAGCTAGTACATGCTGCTCTCAACTCTCATACGGAGGTTGTCGGCCGCGCTAGGCGGGGGGGACGGTCTGTGGAGGGGCTTATCGGTCGTCTGCCCCGGTGGAGATGGGGGGACAGCCCGATCCGGCCTCGTCCTCACCTGCCCTGTCCCTCCTCCTGCCTCTCCTCATCTTGACCCGCTTTCACGGCTGGGTCATGACCGCGTGCTCGTGCTCGTTCGGTGTGAATTGTTGGACTGACTTGCGCTTTATCGTGTTCTGCAGTCGTTGTGCTCAGGCCGGACGCCAACATTGAGCTCCTCACCACCCACCTCGCCCAGGTTCAGGAGTCGCACGACGCCGACCCGTTCTCGACCGCGCTCGCCGAGGAGGACGCCTTCTCGGGAACAAAGAATGTCTACTTCTCCCCCCACCTGGTCGGGTACGCCGGCACGTTCTCGCCCGAGCTCGTCGACAAGATCAGGCAGGACCCGATGGTCGACTTTGTAGAGAAGGACTCGATCGTAAAGACCCAGGAGGTCGAGAAGGGAGCTCCCTGGGTAAGTCCACGCTCGTTTCATACGCTCAGAATCGGTCTCGGAAGGGGACCATGCGATGGCCACGTCCACCCCGCCATCGAGCTCGACGCTGACTCGTTCGACCGTCTTTGTCATTTGCTCTGCGCAGGGACTCGCTCGAACCTCGCACAGGAAGAGGCTCACGCTCGGCACGTTTACAAAGTACGAGTACGACGAGGTCGCAGGAGAGGGAGTCGACGTCTGTCAGTCCCGCTCGCTCATCTCCCCCTTTCGGACATGCCCGCGCACACACTGACCGCGTCTCTTGCTCTGCGCTCTCGCAGACGTTGTCGACACTGGGATCAACATTGAGCACGTCGAGTTTGAGGGCCGAGCAAAGTGGGGGAAGACGATCCCCAAGAACGACGTCGACAAGGACGGGAACGGACACGGTCAGTCTGCCCTCTGGTCTTGCGCACTCTCACGCCTTCGCAGTCCCCATGCTGACCGGTCCGATGTCGTGCTCTTCGTCTCATCTGCAGGAACTCACTGCGCCGGTACGATTGCATCGAGGAAGTACGGTGTCGCCAAGAAGGCCAACGTGATTGCCGTCAAGGTGCTCGGCTCAAACGGATCCGGATCCATGAGCGACGTCGTCGACGGGTCAGTCCTCGTCCTCATCGCGTCCCGCGCCGCGCTCCTGCCTGCCGCTGACTTTGTCGATCCCTTGTAGTGTCCTCTACGCTGCCGAGGCTGCCGCCAAGAAGGCCTCGCTCGCTGCCGCTGAGCTGCTCGCGACTGGCTCGACCTCGCACAAGGGCTCTGTCGCGTCCATGTCGCTCGGCGGAGGGAAGTCGCCCGCGCTCGACAAGGCGGTCAACGCTGCTGTCGACTCTGGACTGCACTTCGCCGTCGCCGCCGGAAACGACAACCGAGACGCGTGCGACTACTCGCCCGCCGCTGCCGACAAGGCCATCACCGTCGGAGCGTCCACCCTCGGAGACGAGCGAGCCTACTTCTCAAACTTTGGAAAGGTCAGTCTCGCTCAGCCTCCGAGTCTACTCGGTCTGTAACCTTCGCCTGACTCTGGAGTCCTGTTTCTCGTCCCGCAGTGCGTCGACGTCTTTGGCCCCGGGCTCAACATCGTGAGTGTCGTTCGAGTCACTCACCTCTGGCCGCCACAAGAAAGCTCTGACACTCTTGCCTTCTCTCGCTTCAGCTTTCCACGTGGAACACCAACAACGTCTCGACCAACACAATCTCTGGAACCTCGATGGCCACCCCTCACGTGAGTGTGCCGTCCATGCTGACTCCTCTAACAGAGCGTCCGCTGACCAGTCTGTCCTTTCATTTTTCCTCGTAGGTCGCCGGTCTCGCTGCGTACCTGGTTTCGCTCTACGGATCCAAGACGTTCAACCCGTCGCTGATTGACCCGACCCTGGACGCGTCGTTCATGCCGACCGAGGCTCCCCTGCTGCAGAAGGCGATTTCGCTCCTCCCCAACTACGTTGTCGCCTTCCTCCCGCACTCGATCAAGGCGGCCGTCTCTGTCGCGCCGACGCCCAAGAAGCCGACGCTGACCCCGGCCAAGCTCAAGAAGGCCATCCTCGCCCTCGCCACCGCGGACGCACTCACCGGGGAGCTCCCCGCTGGAACGCCCAACCTGTTGATCTTCAACAACTACACCACCTCGGGATAAACGAGCCAGCCCTCTGCGCCCCCGGTTCGCAGGCGATGAGGATCTCTCCCCTCCTCTCGACGCTTACGTCTTTCTACCCCTTTCTCTAGCATCATTCTCGAACCCATCCTCGCATCTTTGTATCTTTTTCCTCATCTCTGGTGTCTCGCGAGTCGGGTCGGTCTTCGACTGTTCTCTCTTTCTCGCCGCCTGTCTGTTCTCTCTCCAGTCAAATTGGTCGACTGAACGAGAGTCTGGCGCTGGGGCGGCGAAGTTAGGAGTCTGATCTGGGGTTTCTCGCGCGTTGTCACATTCTGTTTCTGAAGTCTTTTGGAGTGATGTACAATAATTGTCAAGCCGTCCGGGGATCGCAGAAAGACAGCCCCCGCGAGCCTCAGCCCTCGTCCCACAGGCGGTCGCTAGGGAGGGATGTACGTACGTGTAAGATGGTCTGGCCGCCGAGTCAGTCACTTCGTGTCTGCTCGGGCGCCAAGTTCGTATCGCAACGGCGCTGACGCACGCGACGGGGAGGAAAGCAGGGAGCCGGACGATCGATCGGGCTGAAGATGATGACCCCGAGCTTTTCGAGAGCCTCGGCGAACGCTGACCGAGGCCACAGATCAGTCAGCTCAGCTCTGAACGAGCCATAGAATGACCGTAGAGGAGCCAGAATTGGGTGTGTGAGGAAGAAAAGTGAATGCCATCCGGCTTGGCATGATGCATGAGCGACGGCGGTGTTTTCTGTTCGGAAGGAGGACAATGAAAGAGGGCTGACGTAGTTACTCGGTCGGAGACTGCTGCGCTGTCGGTCTGAGTGGGCCTCGTGCAGGGCGCCGCCGGATGGGCGAAGCCTGGCTTTGCGAAGGGGGTGAATCCCCGTCTGAATCTTCGTTTCGTCTCTCCAACCACCACCCACTTTGGTTGCCCCCCTTCCCTTTCGTCTCTCTCGACATGTCCTTCAACCCTCCTCGCTCTGAGGGCATTGAGCCGACCTCTGAGGAGAACCCGGTCACAAAGTCGGACGCCTCGACCTCGTCGCCTGCGCCCGCTCCAACCTCCTCTTCGACGACCTACTCTCGCCGTCGCATGTCGATCAACTCGTCAAAGTCGAGCAGGACGATTCACGAGGAGGTTGACCGACCTGGGATGGAGCACCACGAGTCTGTCTGGGGTCAGCGTGTCGAGGTCGGCAAGCCTGTCGACAAGAACGACCCGAGCTTTGGAGCTCTCAAGAGGAGTCTCACCGGAGGATCGCGCGCCCAGCGAGAGAACGACGACGAGGGAGGAGAGGACAACTTCAACCTCGAGCAGAGGGTCAAGAACCACAAGGGAGCACTCGAGTCCCAGGGCGTGTCGGAGAAGCGACTCGACGTTGCCTGGAAGGACCTCAGCGTCCGAGGGGTCGGGGCGGAGGCCATGTTTGCCGACGACATCGGAAGGTGAGCTTTCCTTGGCTTTGCATGACTCAGGCGTCCCCGCCGAGAAGCTGACCCGTCTGAATCCTCCTCCTTGTCTGTGCAGCATGTTCAACCCGTTCCAGAAGGCTCAGGACGCTCGCCGCAAGAAGGCGGCCGCGCCCTCCAAGGCTGCGTCGACCGAGAAGTCATCCTCGTCCTCCTCGACCGACGGACTCGGAAAGAACGAAAAGTTCCTGCTACACAACTTCAACGGAGTCCTAAAGTCGGGAGAGATGGCCCTCGTCGTAGGACGACCCGGATCGGGGTGCACGTCGTTCCTCAAGAGTGCGTCGTCTCCCTCGTTCGCCTCGCGGCTTCGGTGTTGACGAGCCCGGCCGAGCTGCCCTCGATCGCAAAAGACAGGGAAACGCTATCGCTGACGTCAATTCTTCCTCCATCTCGTTTGCTTCAGCCATCACGAACCTCCGAGATGGATACGCTGGGATCGACGGTGAGGTCCACTACGGAGACATGGACCACAAGGACGCCAAGCAGGTCCGTTCATCGCCCTCTTTCCCCCCTTGGTCGGACGAGGTCACGCCCGCTCGCTCGACTGTTTGGCTGACGATACTCGTTCTCCCTTCTTGCTCGTCTCTAGTACCCTGGCCAGATTGTGTTTAACGCCGAGGACGATACCCACTACCGTTCGTCTCTGTGGACAGACTGAGCTCGCTGTTTGGCTGGGGCTGACCATCGAGCTCGTCCTCTGTTTTGTCTTTCTTTCTCAGCCGTCCTGACTGTCGGGCAGACGCTCGAGTTTGCGCTCAAGATGAAGACTCCTCGAGTGCGACCTGACGGGGTGTCTCGCAAGGAGTACGAGGCCAACTTCCTGGACACGCTCCTCAAGACGTTTGGGATCGAGCACACAAAGGACACCGTCGTCGGAAACGAGATTGTCCGAGGAGTCTCGGGAGGAGAGCGAAAGCGAGTCTCGATCGCAGAGGTCCTCGTCAACAGGGCGTCCGTCGTCGCGTGGGACAACTCGTCCAGAGGGCTCGACGCCTCGACCGCGCTCGAGTACACCCGCTCGATCCGAACCATGACCGACGTCCTCGGTTCTACCACGTTCGTCTCGCTCTACCAGGCAGGAAACCAGATCTACGACCTGTTCGACAAGGTGCTCGTCATCGCAGCTGGAGAGTGCATCTACTGGGGTCCCAGAGAGCAGGCTCGAGGTACGTCGTGTCTTCCCGTCATGCTCTGTTCCTCGTCCTGACCCGACTACGTTCCTGCTCTTACTTTACCAGGCTACTTTGAGGGACTCGGCTTCAAGGTCCCGCCCGGTGCCAACATTGCCGACTACCTGACCTCGGTCACGGTCGCGACGGAGCGCGTGATTGAGGAGTCCAAGAAGCACTCTGCGCCCGTGTCTGTCGACGACTTTGTCGTCGCCTACCAGGAGTCGGACATCTGCAAGAACGCACTCCGAGAGCTCGAAGACCACCTGAACGCGAGCGAGCACCGAGAGGCGCAGGCGGGCGGGTTCAGGGACACGGTCCAGAACGAGAAGGCAAAGTCGGTCTCAAAGAAGGCCCCCTTCACCGCAGGACTGTGGACCCAGGTCAAGGCGTGCACCGTCCAGCAGTACCAGCTCATGTGGAACGACAAGGGATCCATCATCATCAAGCAAGGGTCCTCGATCGTCCAGTCAATCATCCTCGGATCGCTCTTCTACAACCTGCCCCAGACGACCGACGGACTCTTCACCCGAGGAGGAACCATCTTCTTTATCCTGCTATTCAACGCGCTGCTCGGAATGACCGAGGTGACGACCTCGTTCGAGGGCCGGGCCATCCTCGCAAAGCACAAGTCGTTCGCCATGTACCGACCCGGAGCCATCGTCCTCGCCAAAGTCCTCGCCGACTTCCCCATCCTCGTCGCCCAAATCACTGCTTTCCTTTTGCCCATCTACTTCGGAATTATTATTCTCTCCATTCGTATCCATCGGACGTCGCTAACCGACTTTGCGTTCGCTCTACACAGATGTCTGGCCTCAAGGTGGACGGCGGCGCGTTCATGCGACTCTGGGCCATCACCTACGTCACCACGCTCGCTCTCATGGCCTTCTTCCGAGCTATGTGAGTTCAGCTCGACCCTACAGAAGCGATGTCTGCAAGCAGCTGATCGTATGCCCTCCACGTCGTCCCCAGCGGATACAACTTCTCGTCGTTCGAGGGCGCCTCGGCCGTCTCTGGTCTCATGGTCGGACTCTTGATTCTCTACACCGGTTACCTGATCCCTCAGTCGAGGTGAGTCACTGTTGACGTCTCCGACGCCCGTCCCATCCCAGCTGGCTGATGCTGTCTTCTTCTGCCTTGCTTCTCGCAGCATGAAGCCCTGGCTCGCTTGGACGCGTTGGTTGAACCCGCTCTACTACGGTTTCGAGGTCGGGATGGCGAACGAGTTCCACGACCTCGACTTTGACTGCGTCGGCTCGTCGCTCGTTCCGTCCGGACCGGGCTACGACACGGCTGCGAACAACTTTGTGTGCTCTGTCCAGGGATCCGAGGTCGGCCAGACGTTTGTCAACGGAGACGCGTACATCAACCAGGCCCTGCAGTACTACTACTCGCACCTCGGACGCAACATTGGAATCATCCTCGCCCTCTGGGTCGCCCTGATTGCGCTCACCATCTTTGGTGTCGAGCGACTCAAGGCCGCCGGAGCTCAGAAGTCGTACCTGCTCTTCCAGCGATCCAACGACAGGAACGAGGCCGCCGCGATCGCCAACGGAGGAGACCCGACCGACGAGGAGCAGGGAGGTGTCGCCGCCCAGCCCGTCGGAGAGCAGCGGTCGACCGGGAACGAAAAGGTCCAGGCCGCCGACGCGCTCGAGAAGCTGACGACCGTCTTCACGTGGAAGGACCTCGACTACACCGTGCCCGTGCCCGGAGGAAACCGCCAGCTGCTGCACAAGGTCCAAGGATACACCAAGCCCGGTTCGCTGACCGCCCTGATGGGAGCGTCCGGAGCCGGAAAGACGACTCTGCTCGACGTGCTCGCTCTCCGAAAGGACGAGGGAGTCGTCGCCGGAGACATCAACGTCGATGGTCGTGCGCTCGGGGCGTCGTTCCAGAGGACGACTGGATACGTGGGCCAGATGGACGTCCACGAGGGAACCCAGACCGTCAGGGAGGCCCTCATCTTCAGTGCGCTCCTCCGACAGCCGGCCGACGTCTCTTACGAGGAGAAGGTCGCCTTTTGCGACACTGTGCTGGACCTGCTCGAGTTGACCGACCTCAAGAACGCCCGCATCGGAACCGGACTCGCCGGCCTCGGAGTCGAGCAGAGGAAGCGAGTTACGATCGGAGTCGAGCTCGTCGCCAAGCCGATCCTGCTCTTCCTCGACGAGCCGACCTCGGGACTGGACGGACAGTCGTCGTACAACATCCTCCGCTTCCTCCGAAAGCTCGCCGACGCGGGCCAGTCGATGCTCGTCACCATCCACCAGCCGTCCGCCCAGCTCTTCTCCCAGTTTGATCGCCTGTTGCTGCTCCAGAAGGGCGGGCACACGTCCTACTTTGGTGACCTGGGAGAGCACGGTGCGACGATGAAGGCCTACTTTGAGAAGAACGGCTGCAAGTGCCCCGAGGACGCCAACCCGGCCGAGTTTATGATCGACGTCATCTCTGGCTCGCTCGGCAAGGGCAAGGACTGGGCCGAGGTCTGGCAGGAGTCGGACGAGTACAAGAAGGTGACCGAGGAGATTGTCCAGCTCAACAAGGATTGCGCCGACAAGCCGCCCTCGTACAACGAGGACGGCCGCGTCTACGCCACCTCGATGGCCACCCAGTTCAGGCTCGTCACCGGAAGGGCTACCTCGTCCATGTACAGATCGACAGAGTACTTCCAGGGAAAGCTCGGTCTCTTCATCGGAACCGCGCTCCTCAACGGACTCTCGTTCCTCCAGCTCGACAACTCGGTCGCCTCGCTCCAGAACCGATTGTTCACCATCTTCCAGGGCATGTTCATCGCCCCAGGGCTGCTCAACCAGGTCCAGCCGAGGTTCATCGAGCAGAGGCAGCTGTTCGAGGGTCGTGAGAAGCAGTCGAGGATGTATCACTGGCTCCCGTTCGTCACCGCCCAGCTGCTCGGAGAGCTTCCCTACCTCGTCCTCTGCACGACGCTCTACTGTGAGTCCAATTTGGTCTCTACCTTCAGATGTCCGGGCGGCGGGATAGGCCGTCTGGGAGGTTGTCTGCGATGCCGGTGCTGACGGCCTTGTCCCTTTCCCTTCCCCCTCCCCCTCTCCTCCAGACTTCGTTTGGTACTTTGTCGTCTTCCCCGTCGGCCTTTCGACCGACGCATACCATGCGGGTGGGATGTCCGTATATTTTCACTCATTCTCTTATGCGACTAAGGCTTAGCTGCGTGCTGACCTGCTCCTCGTTTCTTGATGACAGGTATGCCATCCTAATGCTCGTGAGTCCCTTTCATCGCTTTCTCGATGTCGACTTGCTGACATCGCACTGATAATAATCTCTTTCTTTTCCCGTCCGCTTCAGTACCACTTCTTCACGCTCATGTTTGGAATGGCGATCGCCTCGCTCGCCGGAAACGCCCAGCAGGCGGCGCTCATTGTGCCCATCTTCCTCGGACTGTTTGCGTCCTTCTCTGGAGTGCTGGTCCCGTATGCGCAGATCACCGCCTTCTGGCGATACTGGATCTACTACCTCAACCCGTGGACGTACTCGCTCGGAGGCCAGGTCTTCTACGCCATGCGAGACATCCCCGTCGAGTGCAAGGAAGTCGAGTTCGCGCAGTTCCCGCCCCCCGCCGGACAGACGTGCGGAGAGTACCTCCAGCCCTTCCTTTCCATGATCGGACAAGGATACATCGACGACCCGTCCGCGACCGAGCAGTGCAAGTTCTGCACCTACTCCAACGGAAACCAGGTCAGTCTCACGCCGAAAGGATCGTAGCCGGATCGCCGTATTGACCCACTTTCTTTTTCATCCTCTACTCCTATAGTACCTCAACATGGTCAACCTCACCCACGGATCCGATGGAGGACGAAACATCGGTAAGCAGATCAACACGATCAAGGACTCGAGAAAGGCTCCGCTGGTGGGNNTTCCCTCCCCCTCCCCCGTCTTCTTCTTGCTCCTTCCTTCTCGGCCCTCTGTTCTCCCTTAATCTAACAGGACTGACGGCCCTGTACACATGCGCAAGTCCCCTCCCTCCTCCTCTCTCCTCTCCCGCCGCCTCTCCTCTCAAGCTAACCCGCGTCCCTCTCTCTCTCTCTCTCTCTCTCTCAGGCCTGCCTCGGACTCGTCTACCTGTTCATGTGGCTCCGATCGAGGCCCAACAAGAAGAGCAAGGCTTAAATCACCAGCTTATCTCTGCTTCTTCATCTTCCTTCTCTATCTTCTTCTCACCCATAGAAGTCTCGCGCATCCTCCCACCATTCCTTGCCTGTCTTTGTTCTCTCCGTCCCTTCCTCTCCTCAGCGACTCGAAACTGTCTTTATATGTGCATCTTCTTGTTCCTCTCTCTATCTTCACTCTATATAACCCTAATCTGAAAACCACGGACACCCTTTCTTCTCTTCCCATCTTCTTTTCGTTCTGCTCTCATCTCAATGTCTCCTTCTTTTGACTACCCTTCAGCCAGCGATGGCTTCTCTTTCCAAGATCACAGGTGTTAGAACTTTCCTCATTATCCGCAGAGAAGCAAAATTGAACGCTCTGAAAGCAATCTACCCAGTCTATGGCCTCGCCTCGTCCTTCCTCGACTGCTCCTCCGTAGGCCTCAACAGCGCCTCCTCCAACTGCTCCTCCTCCCGCTTTGACCGCTCCACCTCCTGGTCCGTCGGCTCGTCCTCCGGAGCCCTCTCCTCAACCGGGTTCTCCTCCTCCGATGCTGCTGACGGCGTAGCCGGCTCGGAAGCGTCCTCGGAGGACGAGACCTCGCCTCCGTCCGACTGGGACGCGCGCAGGGCGAGCTGGGCGGCCATCAGGGAGCGGAAGCGCGAGTTTTCACGCGTAGACTGAGGATGAACAGAAACAGATCGGGGTGAGAAGATGTCAGTGAGACGCTCTCGGCAGCGGGTCTGGATGGAGATCTGCTCACCAGATCAGAGTACAGCCCCTCCTCCGTCACGCGTCCCTTCTCAAGCACAAAGACGCGCTCCGCACGAGCGATCGAGGACAGTCTGTGCGCGACAAGGATGACGGTGATGGACCGGGTGGAGAGGATAGTCGAGATGGCCTGGTTGACCTGGTGCTCGGCGCCAGAGTCGAGGGCAGACGTGGCCTCGTCGAGTAGAAGGACCGTCGGGTTACGAACCAGGGCTCGTGCGATTGCGACTGCAAAACGGAGAGGGGATGAGGTCAGCTCAACAAGCGGGATCAGTGAGAGACTCCTCGCGACTCACTCCTCTGCTTCTGCCCTCCACTCAAGCTGGCCTTCCCGACCTCAGTCGCCAACCCATCAGGCAGTCCCCAGATGAAGTCGCAGTTGGCCTGCTTGGCAGCGGTCTCAATCTCCTCCTCGGTCGCACGAGGGGTTCCGTAGATGATGTTGTCTCGAATCGTTCCGTTGAACAGAGGCGGGTCCTGAGGCACGATCCCGAGCTTGTTTCGCCACGAGGTCGCAGTGAAGTTGCGGATGTCTAGATAGGGTGCAGATGGCAAAGGGCAGGTGAGCACGACGGATGATCAGTCAACCTCGGGATGAGAAGGACGTACCTTCTCCGTCAAAGGTGATGATCCCCGCGTCCGGGTCGTAGTATCGCAGCAGAAGAGCGTGGATGGATGACTTTCCGCTCCCGCTGGGTCCAACGATGGCGACGCTGGTGCCCTGCTTGATGGTGAAGGAGACGTCCTGGAGGATCGGGGCCGTCTTTCGGGACGGGTAGGTGAAGTGGACGCCCTCGAGGGTGATGTCTCCGTTCCTCGTCTTTGATAACTCGACACCCTCGTCCGACGCGATCAGCGACTTGCGGTCAAGAAGCTCAAAAACTCGCGAACCAGCTCCGACTCCTTTCATGACTGTCGAAACGAGCAGAAGTGATGCGGAGCCAGTCAGTAAGCGAAGATAACGCCTCGAAGGAGAGCCACATAAAGACTCACGACCGGTGAAGAAGCCAGTCAGGCCGGAGACAGAGCCTCCGACGTAGCTGAAACGAGACAGATGTCGCTAGTGAGCACTGAATGGACACCGTCAGAGAGCCGGTCGACTTGACTCACCCAGCGTAAATGAGCATGCTCGTCAGCGAGCCGACACTGATCTCGTGGATCGAGACCAAGTGACCACCTGACAGAAAGACATACGACCGCAACAGGTCAGCTTAGATGCGACCAAGTCAAGCAGAGCTGAGGCGACTGACCGTATCCGAGCAGGCAGAGCATCGACAGGTTGCCCGTCAGCCCGGTTCCTCCGAAGAAGATACCTGACGCGACAGCCTCCTTCTTTGCCAACTGGAAGACCGCATCAACCTTGGTCGAGAAGGCGGCCGCCTCGAGCGGCCTGCACATCGGGAAGGGACAGGCGATAAGCGTCTCGAGGGGTGTTCACGACAGATCGGGCAAGGAACGACGCACTGAGAGTTGAACGCTGTCAACGTCCGGAAGGCGGACAGCTTCTCTTGAGCGACCTAGTAGAGAGATGAAGGGGTAGAGTCAGTCCTCGAAGAAGGAGAAGGGGCAACATTCGAGTCAAACACACCTTAGTCATGTCTCCGAGTGCTTCTTGAGTCTGCTTCGACAGCTTCCGCAGATAGCGACCGTAGAAGACCTGAAACCCAGGACAGAGGCCGACGATTCAGCTGGGTTCGCTCAGCAACCGACCTTAAACGACACTAGACGTACAGCTCCTAGAGAGATCGGGGGCACGACCGCGAGCATGACGAGCGTGAGCTTAGTAGAGATGTACAACATCGCTCCGACTGCGGGAAAGACACGAGTCAGCGGGAGACCGATGATAAGACAGACCCTACAACAACGCGATAAGACTCACTTCCAACCACACCAGACAGCAGAGCTCTGAAGAAAGAAATAGGGAAAGAGATCCAGGTCAGCAGGTGTGCGTCCGGCTCATGAGTTGGACCACGGGAACGTAGAACGAGAGATGGATGCTCACCTGAGTCCGTCGCTGAGGTTGTTTGTGACACTGTCTCCGACGATGGAGGTGTCGCTCCCGAGCCGACTGAGAATGTCTCCGGTGGTGGTGTCGCCAAACTCGACCTCCTGCCGAAGGACGTTCTTGTAGCTCTCGTTCCTAACCCGAGCAATGATCCGCTGGCCCGACGTCTTCATCAAAATCGCGCGCATGGCGTTGGCGGCCGCTCCGATCGTGAAGGCAAAGATCAGGATCGAGGCCGCGACCGGGAAGGTCAGACCGAACAGAGTGTTCTGGTGGCAGAGACGCAGAGAAAGTCAGCCTGAGCGATCTGCACGTGCTGTGATCCAGCCAGTTCGACTCGGCTGTCGGCACGCACCTCTGGGTCCGTGTTCGAGAAGAAGTCGATGAGCTTTCCGATCGTCATTGGGACGCTCATGGAGATGATGCTCGAGAGGATGAGCAACAAGACCGCCCAAGTGATAGGCTTCCGCTCTGGCTTGGCGAGCGCGAGCAGCTTGACGATCGACGAGTCCGCGTCAGACGGAGGTCGAAGCGCGGCAGGAAGCCTGGACAGCGCTCGAGCGAGCAGGCCGGTCTTTGGGGTCGTCGACAGGGATGTCTGCGATGTCGTTTGTGAGGGAGGAGGTGGTGAGGCTTGAGTGGTGGGATGTGAAGGTGATGAGGACGGTGACTCTGTAAGGTGGGGTGGTTGCGGTGGTGGTGAGGATGGTGTTGATGGAGGTGTCGAGCTCGGCCGGGGGAGGGGGGCCGAGGAATGGAACGGTCGAGCGCGAGGCGGCAACGAGCTCAGGATCGGAGAGACGGGCGACCGCGTCGGAGGAGGAACGAGCACGGGTAGGGTTGTCGAGAAGAGTCGTATCCGAGGCGGGTAGACGGCCGAAGCTGTCGAGCGACCACCCACGAGACGTCCAAAGGTCAGCCAGCACGTCGGAGAAGGAAGACCGCCGCTAACGAGCTCCTCTCGGGCAGGCAGCACCCTTCGAACAAGCCATCACCGCCCAGAGAAATTGCGACCGTATGTCTGCTAATCTCAGGCAACAGGAGCCCTCTGGAGAAGCATGCATGGCGTGAAGACCGAGTGCCGGGATGCGAGCTCGAACCATCGTCCGATTCGAGCTCGTCATCCACTCAGTCGACAGCCGCCGACGACTCGACCCCAGGAGCTCATCGACAGGGACGCACACGACCGCCAAGGTCGCATCACGAGCTTCTCCAGCGACGCGACCGTGACCCGAGTGAGGGCGGAGTGACTGGAAGCGAGCTCACCTTTGAGACTACCCCAACGAGAGCTCGCCCTCATCGATACCCTCGACACCACTCCCCCAGACCAACTGGACCCCTCGGCCAAACTCGAGACACACGCAACCGACCGACGAGAAGCCATCTGGAGGGGAGCGAGGAGAGCCGCGCTTGAGGGCTGCACGAACGCTCGACCGGACGCTCCGGAAAGCGAAGGGAGCGGAGGAGGAAGCCGAACGAGGGAGCCTGCCAGGCGCAATATAGGTACAGACGGTCAGCTTCAGAGCCAACGACAATGCATGCGGAGCAGACAGGCGTGACGACTGACCTTGAGGACTGGCCGATGGAAAGAAGGTGTCGATGGAGTTGGCTCTCAGCCGAAAGCGCGAGCTCGTTCCGAACCAAACGCACGTCCGACGCGCTCGTCATCTCGCCATCACTCTGGAGACCTGGAACGCATCCTCGCCCGTTCGTATCAGCGGATATAGGTGTCCGGATGCAAGCAGTCTCGGTTGACTCATGTGAGGTCACAGAAGGTCATCGTCGAAGCGAGTCATAAAAGTCATAAGAATCGTGTCTGTCTGATCTGCCGCCCAGCTTGCTAGGAGAGGAACACCTTCCTGAGTTCCGCAAACTCGCATCGGTAGCCGCTCCGCGGGCAAGTCACCTTGCCCTCCTCGTCCTGGTCGGCCATCTCCTTCAGGGCCTGAGGCGAAGGTTGAGAAGCGAAACAAGGAGGTGTCAGCCGCGAGGGTCGTGTGATGTGACCCGACAGGCAGGACTAGAGTCATCTGTCCTCTCAAAGACTCTCACTTCACAGCAATTATATGCAGTGACTCACTCCATACGAGTACACGTAGCCGTTTGGGAAGGCCATCGCCCCCCCTCCACCTCCCTGATCGCCGTCGTCCATGACCTTTCCGCTGATCCGACACTTGATGACCGAGTTGACCTGGTGGCTACCAGGGAGCTCGGTAGCCAATGCCCCCAGATCGACCGAGCAGGACGGGCACGACCGATTGTGGGCCTCCTCGTGTTGAGTGTCCCCCATGTCCGGATGCGAGATGAGAGGGAGAGGCAGGGACGAGAGCGAGGCGAGGTTGGACGCCGACGCCGAGGCGGGAGTGCCGTCGCGGATGGGGGGCAGATGGAAAGTTGAGGACGAGTAGTCCATGAAGTCGGACGAAGGAGGCGGCAGTGCGATCGGGATGGACGGTGGCGAGCAATGGGGTAGTTTGAGGGCAGACAGGCCGGCTGCGAGCGAGGTCGATAGCAGTGGCGAGGAAGGGAGGGAGTACAGCGCTTGGAAGGTTGATGTGAACCGGCTAGACAACGTCTGCCATCGTCGAGGAGAGTAGAGCGACTGTGCAAGATAAGGAGGTCGTCAGTAGGGTTTGCGAGACGTTGCACTGAACGAAGCGTACCGCATAGGCTCCGACGCTGCTCGCGCTGTCCTCGTCGACAGTGAGGAGGACGAGCGCTCTCTTGATCTCGGGTCCATGGGTTTCTGCCCAACCTCCTCCGGTCGTGGATGCCAGGTGCTTCTTGAGGTAGGCGAGCGCGGGCAGGATCGATCTCGCCCGACAGAGCTCGATGTACTCCTGCAGTCTGAGCGAGAACTCGAGCGTGTTCTGGCAGGCAAAACCACGTTTCCAGATCAGCATCTGATGGATGACACGAGGTGACGACGACTTGGGCTGACCTTCATCTTCTTGAGCGTCCCCCGGTTCTCGCCGCACCAAGCGAGCGCCTCGGTGCACGAGCGAGCTTTGATCGACTCGTCGATCCTCTTGAGTTCGAGAAACAAATCGACGTCGACAAGGTCCTGTTCGACCGAGCCGAAAGATCAAGGTGTCAGCGACTCCAGGCTAGGCCAGACGGCCAGGGTGGAGTAGGCGGCCGACGCACCTCGATCCCCCGTGCTCTCGCGAGGATGCGAGCCTCGTCCTGTCTACCTGTCCTGATCAAGTAGTCGACAATGTATCGAATGAGTCGCTTCTCTGACCATCTGCACGCGAGCGAGGACCCAGAAAGTGGGAGAGTTGGCCGGGTGAGCTCTGATGGACGGCCGCGGGGCACGGACTGATGCGATTGAGGACGGAGGACGTACTCGTCGAAGCCAGGGTCTGTCGTCGAGGTGAGGGTGTCGAGCTTTGAGAGATGCTCCAGTCTCGGGCGGAGTGCAGCGGGACGGGAGGGCGAGGGAAGCAGGTCCGCCAGCTGACCGTGATGCACCAGACGGAGAGGACCGAGGTCAGCATACGCACGACGGACCCGACCCGTCCTCGGGACTCGCTCTCCCTGCCAGCTTTGAACGCGCCCCGTTGTCAATTGAGGGCTGACTGACCTTTCTCTTGAGACCCTTGACCCTGTCCACGCCTGAGGCGAGCTTGGTTGCCCTCGCGTCCGGGGTGAGCTCCCCGTCCGGCGGTCCAGAACCTGCCTTGACCTCGTGGACGAGCGTGCCCAGCGCGGCAAAGTCCTTCTCAATGTTTCGCTGCGAGGCCCTGAACGATCGGCGTAGGAGCTCGAGAGGGGTCTGGCCGACCAGGGAAGCCAGGCAGCCGATGTCAGCGGACACGCCCGGTCGAGAGCCTAGGATGGATGGCGGCTCACCTTGAGCACGTGGTCCTCGAGGACGAGGATGTGGTCGCGTGTGATCTTGTGCGAGGTCATCCTTGGGTCTGATAGCGCAGCAAGTGTGGGTCCTATCTTGAGACTGTCGGACGTTGGAGGAGTCATCCGAGGTCGCCTCAGCTGAGTCGCTCACCGCCGAGTCATCAGCCCGACCTCATCGTCGCTCGTCCCTCGACAGCCATCATCCCACATCCGACAACCTTATCCGCACTCCGACTGTGAGCCATCGAACGTTGAGCCTATTCTGCCGTATGCGATGCTGACATTCTTCGTGTCGCTGCGCCATTCAGCTCAAACATGACCGTGGCCTCCTCTTCCCCGCTCGTGTTGCCGTACCACATCGTCGACGCGTTCACCGACCCAGCGTCAACCCCACCGGCCAAAGGGAACCCCGCAGCAGTCTTTCTCCTCGATGAGCGGCTCACAGACGAGCAGATGATCACCGCAGGAATGTGAGCACCCCTCGTGCATCGTCGTCGTCGAGCTTACCGACGGGGTCGTCCATCACTGATTTGACGCCCTTGTCCCTCGTACATGCAGCCTGATGCAGCAGCCGATGACGTGCTTCATCCTTCCGCTTCCGGGAGGATCGGAAGCCGAGATGAACGTCGAAGTTCGGTGGATCACCGCCACGGGTGCAGAGGCACACCTGTGAGTCCCGTCCGCTGGAGATCTCCGTCGAGTGGACAGCCTCTGGTCGCTGACTCGTTCGCCACGTCTACTATCGATACAGGTGCGGTCATGGATGTCAGTCGACGTATCGATCGCCATCACGCCTGTACTTGTGACTGACCGGACGTCTATGTTCCCGCCTCGCGCTGACCTACTAGCCATCGCGTCCTCGGTTCTGCTGTCGACTCTGCACCCGGGGCTCAGGAAGATCCACTACCACACGCGCACAGAAGGGATCGTTCCCTCCACCGTCATCTCGCCGCTCTATGTGGACATCACCTTTGTGCGTCTTCCGGACCAACCTTCCAACGACTGATCTGCAAAGCTGACCATCAATCACATCTCTCTCGTGCTGATCACAGCCACTACACGAAACACCTCAACTTCTCTCCTCCTCGGATGAGCGGAACGACATCATCGATCTGCTTGTCAGAGCTGTGCCCGGGTCTTCCGCGACGAACTTTGGGGCCATCTCTCGCGGGAAGTACGACCTCATCGTCGAGTGGGACAACGCGGAACGGCCGCTTTCGACCCTCGAGCTCGATGCAGACGTCCTGGTCAGTCTTATTCTCCCTCTCTTCTTCTGCCAAACCAAAGCTCATGAGTACGGCTGTCTCGTTTGGCTGGTTCAGATGGATGTGGAGGCTCGGGCCACCTGCTTGGTTTCCGATCCGCCCATAGCTGCAGAGGGTCAGGAGCAACCCGACTTTTGCGTACGCGTGTACAACCCCCGCGCTTGCATCCCAGCAGAGGACCAAGTCTGCGGTAAGGCCGACCTGTCCAAGGATCGAATCCTAGTGGCGACGCACAGGCCAATGCTGACCTGTCCCGGCTCTATTCCATCCCACCTTGGGTGATCTTCAGGGTCTGCTCACTCGGATATCCTCCCGCACTTTCTCGCCAAGCTTGCTCCGAAAGCCGAAGGGGACGAGTACGTGTCTCATCAGGTTTCGTCGCGCGGCGGGCGGCTCGGGCTCGTCCCGCTTGCGGGAGGCAAGCTTGTCAGCTTGAGGGGTCGAGGTGTAGTGCAGCTTGAAAAGGCGGGTACCATAGAGATCTGAGACGTGGACTATTGAAGATGAACGTACTCGGGCGATCGTGACTTGACGCGCCAGGGTCTGTCCTGCGCATCGCGTGCGCCGGCTGGGGCCGTCTTCTTTCTGCCGCCGGTCGGTTGTGTCTGCCTGCCACCGCCGACTGTTGTCTGATGCCGACGTACTCGTCCTCGCTCGCGTATCTGCGGTCTTCTCCGTTCCTGGTCGTTGCGGTCGTGCTGTATGGGCTCGCACTGTTGAGTCTGATACGGCCGTCGTTCTCGCCGGCGAGCTCCCTCACGCGTGGACGCCGGCCGGTCGGCCTAGAGTCCCTCTGGCCAGAACGACAAGACAACAAGACGACTGTCACTGGGATCAAGATAGGCTGGAGGGTGAGTCGCTCGGTGAATCCTCTTTCGGACGAGCGGAGGCCAATAGAGGCTTTGGCGCATGCTGGTGAGCTCAACGTCGAGCTGACCTCGTCTGATCTGTTTGGTGGCTGTCTGCAGGATCACAACGCGGCCAGGCTGCACTCTCTGCTGTCATGTCTGGCCACAGACTCGTGCGGGTGAGCTCAACACCTCCTCCTCTCTGCCTACACAGCCGTGTGGCTCGTCCAGAGCTGCCTCGGCGGGGAGGTTGAGCTCGCGACGCGACCGTCCAAGCTGACCCTGCTTCTTCCGACGACGACAGGTCCGAGCAGCAAAAAGTCGTCGTCCTCCAGGCACCAGAGTTCCGAGACGTGTTCCTGGGGAAGACGGTCCCAGAGGCAAGCTGGGCAAGATCAATGTAAGTCAGCCCGTTCAGCGAACGGCCGTCCCCAACGACAGCCTGCTGACCTCCCACATCCATCGCTCAGCATGACCACCCTCGAGTCTCTCGGTCTCACGTACCTCTTTGCAAAGGATGCGGACCATGGTCAGTGACCTCGGATCTGATCGGTGTAGGCAGACTGATCGTGACTGAATCCCGCCGTCGGTTGCCTGTCACGCAGCGAGTACGCTCAACCTGATGCTGCCAGAGTACATCAAGGCCGTCGTCATGTCGGCAGAGGTATGAGCAGCACTCTTGGCTCCTGCTCGAGTCATTGACGTTCCCTCACAGCTGGCACTGATCTTCGACACGGTCCTCTCCTCTCAGGGGGTCCAACACTGCGGCGATCAGTGCGTGAAGACGAAAGGAAACCCGCTCGGCATTCCCATCCAGTCTTTGTGGGTCACGAATCACCATCGAGAAGGCCTCGCACACCGCAGGGACGTGTAGGAGCTGACTATCTCTCTGTTCCGTGGTCCAAGGTTCGCGCTCGCCCTCGATGGAGGCCCTCACGTGAGTCGTCTGATCATCACTCTCACCTTCAAGAGGTCTCGAGTTTGGCTTTCATCCTCAGTGGAAGCCATCGACACTAACGCTAGCCGTCGTGTTCATGTTCCTCGCCAGCCTCTCGGCAACCCCTGGACGCTCACGCCTGAGGGGCACGACGACCAGTCTCACACCTACCTCGGCTACTCGATCGAGCACGAGTGCATGGCCGTCACCGTACCTGATCATCACGAGAGGAAACGACAGGTGTGGGTTTTCGGCGAGGAGGACGACTCGGCACCAGCAGTGCCTCAGTACCACCACAACCTGTTCGCCAAAGCGGCGAAGGAGCTGGACGTCGAGTTTGTTGGCAGCTGGGAGGACAGCTCTGGCGAGTTTGCCTCCGTCCCAGGAGTGACTCGTCTGGGAGGTGGCAAACCGCTCAGCGAGGCCGAGCGGGCTCGTCACATGTCCCACTCGCTAGCGACCGTCGGACTCTTGTACGCTCTTCTCTCGCCTCCTTTCTTTTTCTCAACCTCTGAGCCTGACGCAACTTTTCGTTCATCCTCTTCCAGCATGTCTCAAGCATCGTCTACCCCATACCACTCCCTCTGCTACGGCGTCCCCTTCCTCAACCTGGTCCTGTCCAACGGAGGGTCGCAACAGTCCTACTTGTCTGCCATCTCGCCCGACCATGGGGTCTACCCTGTCGTACGTCCTTGTTTCCATCTGTATACACACAAGCAAAGTGACCTGAATCATGCCTCCTCACCTTTCTCCACAACGCAGACACAAGGAAACGACGACGAGTTCATCTCCCAGCTCCGCCTCGCGATCCAGCCCCACGCGCGATATATCCCGCTATGGATGACTCAGCGGGCGATGGACGAGCGAGTCAAGCACTGGCTGTCGGTCGACTGGACTCAGAAGGCGCTGGACAGTCCATATCTGGGCGAGTGGGTGGACTTCGTATAGAGAGGGTGGGCGGGGTCAAAAAGGGGAAGGGGCGAAGACCTTTTTTTTATTTCTCATCATAGACAGCGCATCATGTGTGTCTTTCAACGTGTCAGCTTTTATTCATGCGTGTTCTTGTACGTCAGCGGTCGCACGCGATTGCGCCGGGAAGAAGGGCGGGGGCAGAAGGGTGGTTTGATCATGCCGGCATGAAGTCGTGTCATTCGTGAAAGTCGTAAACTGTGCGGCCATCATCTAGCCCGATGGACCCTCTCGGCCCCATTTTCAGCAGTAGTACTGGGCATACTTCCCCGGGATCCCCTCCGACACGTCCCGCAACTTCTTCAGATCCGCCTCCCACTGGTCTATCACCGTCTTGCACAGATCCAGCGTCGCCCTCGCATCCTCGACCTGCCACGACAACTCCGTAATCAGTCTCCGCAAGCCAACCAGATCACCTTCACCTTCCCTGTTGGTACTGTACTCACCGGATCATGTGCCCCTCCACCCTTTCTAAACCCCGCCGCTCTCCGCGCCCCGAGCACCTCTTCGACCAGCCCCGCCAACGACGGACCCGGCACGCCCTCTCTGCGTCGATCGATCCCTACGAGATCTCGAAAGGGGTAGTAGAGCGTCGTGTCCCGCACGCAGTCATGCGGGTGCGCGAGCGAGAGCGCCGAGAGATCGTTCCACAGAGCGTGGCCGACCAAGATCGTCCCTGGGGGTGAGAGCAGAGCACGGATAGATGGGAGTAGAGAGGCGAGGGAGGGTGCGGAGTCGAGGTCGGAAGGGGTGATGCCGGTGACTGAACGAGAGGACAGTCGGGTGAGCTTGCGCGCGATGAGGCGAGGTTGGGCAGATGAACGAACTGGCAGTCTGGTAGTTCATGACTTTTTGGGTCGGCTTGACGAACGAATCGATGATGGGTGTGCCGGTAAAGTCGATGATGACCACACGAGCGAGCTGCAGGGAGATGCCAAGGCTGGGTCAGTGACGAAGGAGAGGAGGAGGTGAGTGAGCTTGGGAAGATGGTCGAGCTCACCGCGATCTCTCGAGCTTCAAAGCCGACGTTGACCATCTCGCAATCGACACAGAAGATCTTAGACGTGTCTACAGATGCAGGCGGCATCATCAACAAGCGTGCCGAGCGAGATGGGCCTGATGGTGCGAGTCGAGGGTGTCAAAGGGTAGCCAGAGAGGGGGGGTGCGAGCTCGAGCGGTTGTCGGCCCTCGCCCCCCCCTCCTCTCTTCTTTCCCGGCCAACTTCATCTCCGGCCGTCTTCCTTGTCTCGCCGCTCAAGAGTTACACGACATGTTTGGAAACTCCTGTGCATAATCTCAAAACTCTAGTAGACGGCTCGACCGTCCCAAACCCAACCCAGAAAAGCCCAAGAAAAGAAGACCAGCCTACTCCGCTTACTTTCCCGAGAGGAAGAGCTCGTTGAGAAGGTCGATCGTGTCCTGCGGCTTGGTGACGGTGTGACCGATCGTTCGCTCGTCCGAGAAGATCTCGTAGTCGTTTCCTCCCTGCGAGCACGGAGGGACAGATATTCGGGTCAGTTCCATCCTGAGGGTTGGAAGGAGTAAAGGGGATAAAGGGGCGAACCTTGTAGGTCTGGAACACGAGGTCGTAGACAAGAAGAGAGGAGTCAGCCAAGAAAGAGGTGTTGGCAACACAAGATGGGGGGATGGACGAACGTGGTCTCCGAAGAAGTGGATCTCGGTGAAGCCCTCGTCCTTGATGTGGTTCAGCGAGTACGTCTTGTCCCAACCTGATTGATTCAAAGAGTACAGAAGACACAGGTCAGCTCAAGAAAGCGAGAGCGGGACGGGATCTGGACTGGAGGAGGACGCACCAGCGGGGAACTGTGTCGAGAGCGAACGAGCAAGAGATGCTCACGTCAGCACGTTCATTCTACATCTCTACGAGGATGACCTGTACTGACGATGTCAAAGCTGATCTGTCCTCCGATTGAGTAGGTCAAGCCGTAGTCTGCGAACTTCTCCTTGAGCGCCTCGACAAACTTGGCTCGAAGGCCGTGGATCTTGTCGAACGCCTGGAAGTCGAGTCGCTCCTGGATAGTCGCATTACGTCCAATCGGGGAGACGTTGATCATTCCGTTCCTGAACTCGACAAAGGTACCTCTGCGGATAGATCGGGTCGAGGAGCAGGGTCAGCTTCTACACAAGCTCGATGATATGAGGAAGGGTGTCGTGCTCACCGCTTGATCGGGATGTCCATGTCTGCGATGTAGTGGAGGATAAAGTTGACGAGGGGCTTGTACTTGTCCTCTCCGAGGTGCTTGATGAACGACTGGGACTCGAGCTGCTGGCCGAGCTTGTACGCAGTAAGCCCGTTCTCGGCAAAGCAGAAGTCAAACGAGTTGAGGACTGCAGTAAAGGAAGGATACGAGGTGTGTCAGCAGTGACCAAGAGGAAGAGCGGTTAGCTCATGGATCAGGAGGGTGAGCTGGGTTGCGGTGCATGGGAGGCGCGAGCTCGAGCTCATCGCACGCTCCCTCCCTGCTTCCTTCCGTCCAGCCCTCGTTCTCTGTTTGGCCCAGCCGGGCACACGGCTACACAGATGGGAATGTGGCTGTACTGACCGTCTACTCCCCCCACGCTGAGCTGTTCTGTGATCTTTACGAGGTCTGATCCTCCGACGAACGCGACGGTGCACTCCTGCCTCAGCTTCGCCAGCGTAGCCGTCATCTCGGGAGACACACCCTATAGAAGCCGCAGATCGACGACAATCAGTACTTGGACACCTGCTCCTGCTTTGAGAGAGAGCCGCACGTACCTGTCGGGCGGGGGTGAGGGTTCCATCGACATCGCTGCACAGGAGGGGGAAAGGTCGTCGCGTCCAATCAGTCCAAGGTCAAGCTCACCTGCGAGCTCGCGTGAGACTCACAACATGCAGATCACATGGGGCCGAGGTCGGGCAGAGAAGGGAGTCACACCGAGAGTCATGTTGGCAGAGGATAGAAAGAGTGGAAAGGGGTCTAGAAAGTGAAGGTTGCAGGCGAAACACGCGGGAGGGCACCTCGATCGCCTCTCGAGCTTGCGCAGCCGACAATGTTTGGGCAGTCACCCTTCCAGCTTCCACGTCAGAGACGATGGTGCCACGTAGTCGAGTGAGATACGGACTAGACCAGGATGCAAGCGTTTGTAGCATGCGACGGATCAGATGTGATATGGTGCGATCCCAAGAACGACCTTGCCCACGTTCGCTTGCTCGTCATGCGCGCCTCTACCCATCGCAGAACCAGCACTGACTGGATTCCATAGATGTCATGAGATGCCAAGAAGATGAGAAGATGCGAGACCGTTCAAGTACGTAAGTGTCGTGATGTGTAGAAGTCTGTTTCCCCCGTGCCTCCCCCTCCCTTACTTGCCCTCCTCCGCTGCCGGCGCCTTGCTCGCCTCGCCCGGTGCCTCCCCTCCATCAAACGCGGCCACCTCCTCTCCGAGTGCCTCCAGGCTTGTCCGGCTCATCCATGGGTCGGGCACGAGCACAAAGTACCGGTTCATCGCCGCCCGGAACCGGTTCTTGTACTGCTTCGGGGTCACGATGGCTGTGAGGGCACAGAAGGCAAGGAAGGTCAGTACGACAGCTGTGTACTAGCCAAAGCACGATAGAGCTTACTTGGTTCTCCGGCTCCCTTTCCACCTCCTGGGAAGAAAGCGCTCTCCTTGACGAAGGTCTCGAGCTTCTTGTCCCACGTGTACTGTTACGCGAAAGGTGAAGAGTCAGTATAATGCAGTTTGGTGTGAGAAAGCAGGCCGGGGACGCACGAGTCGGATGTAGTCGACCACGCCGACGACGAGCTCGGCTCGGACGAGATCGATCCCGACGACCAGACTGTAGTCCATGATCTGCATGTCGGCCAAAAACTTGGCTGGAACCGTTAAAGGAAGAGTCAGGTCAGACCAGAGAGATGGAAGGCCAGACAGCATGGCGAAAGACGCACTGTCATTTGCCAAGGCGCCCTTGAGGATCCGCTTCGAGTACTCCCGAAGGTAGATCGGGTTCGTCCACATGGCTGAAAGGGAGGCAAGAGCGGACGGCGTCAGCAACTAGGCTGAACGATACGATTCGGTCGGCACGTACTCTTCTCGAGGTTGGCGTCGAGGAGGACCTCTCCTGGTTTGCCTGTCGGGTCGACGTGTCGGTTCCGAGTGTTGCCCTTGAGGTCGTAGATCTGGAAGCCCGAGCAAGGCACCAAGAACAGTCGGAGTTCGTCAGCTTAATCTCAGGTCTGAGAGAGCGGACGAACGAGCACTCACGACATGACACTTGCGCTCGTAGAAGAGGTTCTCCTAAAGAGGAACGAGGCAGGATGACTCGGTCAGTGCAAGAAGGCGACAAAGGAGGAAGAACGCGGCGAACGGACCATGACCATGACGTTCATCCGCATCGTACCCTTCGCGGTCGACTTGTACCCGAGCTTGTACACGCCAAAGATCTTGGCCAAAGCAGTAGGTCGCTACGGAGGAGGACATAGCGTCAGACATGCAGGTCGGTCCGAGCCGGGAACCAACCTGTACTCACGTGTTCGTCGAGGCACTCGTTCATATACTTGAAGTAGGCGGGCGCAAATGTCGTCAGGGCGTCCATCTCGAGGCGAGAGATCTCCTTCGCGATGAAGCGGTCGTCTGATAACAGAAAGAAGATACGTGAGCGACCAAGTTGATGGCGGCGGATCGCACTCTGCAGACGCACCTTTTGTCTTTAGGAAGGCGGACCCAGACTTTCCGCCCGAGCTCTCCCACTTGATGCACCTCGCGAGCGACTCGATGAAGCCACCCTCAACGTTGAGGCCGCATCTCCTGCGGAGAGACTCAAACTCGTCGAGGAAGAAGACACGACAGAAGATGTTGATCCCGGGAGAGGGCTCGTAGTCTGCGACAGACGTTGGTGGAGTTAGCCTTCAGGGAGCAGAGAGACACGCGTAAAGAGCCGGACTGACCGAACTGGGCGTGGATCTCTGTGGGTCGTTCCTCGTACTCGATCGCCTCTGCCCGGCCGACGATGCTCCACTCGCTCTCGTCTGCTCTTGCGTGCTCGGTCCGGTCTTCTGCGGCGTCGTTCGGGTGAGGGTGAGCTGGCCTCTTGCTCTTGATCGTGTCCTTGTACTTTGTGCTCGACAGGGTGAAGGCGATGATCGAGGTTGGTTCGTCGTCCCTCATGATGACCCGGCTGTCTTTGAAGAAGTGCACTCCCACGCCACTGGTACGAAAGAAGGGAGCAATCAGAACGTTGCGCTCGAGAGTCAGCACTCGGGGCCAGCACTCACAAAGGGTACGCGATCGGGCTGAACTCTCCCGTTCGGAACGCCCAGAGACCCGACAGAGTCTTGAGGATCGCTAAGTTGGTCGACGAGATTGAGCCAAAAACGTCAGCGAGATTGAATGAGACCTCCTTCTTTTATGGGTCCAGTGGACTCACACTGCCGTTCTGGGCCTGCTGCGGAGCTCATCTCGCTCTCGGACAGATGACCGGCAAGCGACTGAGAGACGCTGAACGACTCTGCGTACTGCGGCGTCGCCGGCAGACTCGGAAGGGGTGCCTTTGTGTCAAACTTGTCGAGATTGAGCTCGACAAGGTCTCGCACCCGGCCAGCAGTCGGTAGCTGGAGAGAGGTCGACGGTCGCCGCTCCTTCGGCTTCGGCGGCTCGGCAGGCGCGGCCGAAGTGTCGGTCGGGCTCATGGCTGATGGAACGCTCTCATCGACAACGGTCACGGCCGGCTCGACTGGATGACCAGACTGCAGACTGTTCCCGTCGCCGGGAGGCGAGGAAGGATCTGTGGGGTGTGAGAGCGAGCCCTGCCTCGTCTTTTTCCTCGACTCGTCCTCCCCGTCTGCCTCGTCCTCGTCGTCCGCCTCGGAGGATGCGCTCGAGTCCGAGTCGTCCTTGACGGCTGCTCGGAGGTCGAGTGTTCGCACGGTGACCCGGGTGATGGCGACCGGTCTGGCTCGCTTGCCCTTTGCGAGCGTCATCTGCTTTTGTCGCGCTCGGTCGGCGTCCCTGCTGAGGCCGTCAAAGTGTCGGGCGTACGAGCTCACTTTGCCAGCCAACGCACCTGTGACGGCTGCACCGCGTCGCGTGGGTACCGTTGGCGCATGAGACGGCGGGTTGAGTCGCGGGGTCGCCTTTGCTTTGCCTTTTGACGCTCGGATCGACCCACTCCTCATTGGGCCAGGCCCAAAGCCCATCGGTCCGGGACCTCGTGAAGAGGACGAAGAAGACGACGGGACGATCCCACCAGCGACCTTCGCGGTCCTGGCCGGTCGCGTTGAGATGGAAGGGCCGGGACTGGCAGCTCGGGAGCGCGTACCGGGGCCACGAGAGCTCGAGCCTGAACGAGAACGTGACCCAGAGTCGGCTGAGCTGCCCCCCGTTGCCTTGCGGAGGGCTGTCGAAGAGTCGGGAGGACGAAGCGTAGCCGAGACGGGGATCCTCGATGATGCTGGGTGCGACGCCAGACTGGGCTCCCCATCCGAGAAGACACCCGAACCTGGCCCAGCCGATCGGACCCTGCCTGTGCTGCTGCCCTCGGTTCGACCCCGACGGATTCTGGGACGGACAGCCACAGCGGACCGGTGGTCGTGCTCCTGCTCCGACTCGGACACGCCGTCGATGTGCCGGGCCGGTCTGGGGTGAGCGACAAACGGCGAGCTGGGTGCAGAGGGCTCCTCTTCCTCCTCGTCGTTGCTGTCTGCATGGTCGCCGTCCTCGAAGCGCTTGATGAGTCCGGCGATGGTGTTTGACGGTCTCGCTCGGCGGGGGATCCGCGAGATGAACGGAGACGACGAGAGTGGCGAGTGCGTCTCCTTCTCGGGACTGCTGCTCGGCTCAGGCGCGAGGGGCAGCACTATCGGCAACCCGTCGACCGGTGCGAGGGGACGCAGGCTGGTAGGGATCCCAGAGATGGTCGAGTCGCTGTCGTTTGGGTCGTCGGCCACGACAGGCAAGTGCTCGTGGCGAAAGTATCCCGGAGGCGAGTGCGTCGGCAGCTGCAGATGGGACGATACCGGAGGAAGGCCAGACGTTGCCATCGGCGTTTGCGAGTTTGAGTGCCCCATTGGCGTCGACGGATCAGACGGCAGGTGCCCAGTCAGGAACGGGACGGCCAGCAGCGATGAGCCCGCGGCGGACGAGTCTTGTTCCGGACTGGTCGAGGGGTCGGACTCGACGGTGGAGAGGACCGAGGGAGAGACGCCCTCGACAGAGACGGCGTCGCTGAAGACGGACTCTGTCCCGTCGACCGAGTCGGCTCCATACTGGGACGAGTCGTCGACGGTCGATGCCTCGGCCTCCTTCTCGTCTCTCTCGTCCACCTCGGAGACTGTGCTGCTGATCTGGGTCATCCCGCGCTCGGACCCAAACAGCTCCTGGTTCGCAAACAGCCGACGGATCTTCTTCTCCGTCAGACGACGCAGATCCTTGTCCGACGGGATGAACGCCTTCTCGAGCTCCGAGAACGTGTCGTCCCACTGCTCGACCTGGAAACAGCGACCAAGAGGGACGAACGAGTCAGCAGAACGAAGCCAGGATCACTCGCTTTCCTGCCAACAGCCTACCTTGTTGAGGAGTTGCTCGAGCACCGGGTTCACACCCAGCACGTCCGTCACCGCCGACTGCGGAGCCCAAAGAAAAAATATGTGCGTCAGCAAACTATTTTACTCCGCGATCCTTGAGCTCGCGACGATGAGCGGACTTTTTTCGCTGCGTCTGCGAGGGCCATGAGGAACTCTCTGCGGTCGTCCTCGAGTCTGTCGAGCAGGTCTGCGAGTGCGAGCCTGAGCTTGTCCATCTTTGTCGGGTCCACGACCTCGACGTCAAACGACTTGAGCCTCGCTGCGACAGAGTCCCAGTAGACGGTCGACTTTTGGTAGCTCGCGGTGATTTCCTGGTTCTTGAGCAGCAGCTTCGTCTCGGCTCGCACGTACGGCCGTGTCGTCGGGAGAAAGATCTCAAAGTTGTCGACCGGCTCGTTGTGGATGCGGATCGTCAGGTTGCGGCGGATGAAGAGGCGGATGTGGTTGCGAACGTAGTCGTGTGGGCACGTCCCGATCGGCTTGCGATCCGGGTCGGGGTGGAACGCGCGCTCGAGGAACTTTCCAAACGAGATCTTGAGCGACTGCTCCGACAGATACCACGGAGCAGTCGACTCGTTGCAGAGCGTGCAGAAGCTAAAAGAAAACAAGCGAGATGAAAGCTCGTCAGTCCATGTGAAGCCTGCGATGAGGAAGAGCTAGTGTCACTCACGACCATGTCGTCTGTCGAGAAGGATGAGCGCGCCGTCGACAAGATCAGTACTACCTTCCATCATGGTTGATTGACAAGTGTGAGAGTTTGTGCTTACGATCTGATCCGGATCTCTCGCCTTGAAGCCCGAGTGGAGCTCCATCGCAATCTGCAAACGGGTCTCGCGATGAACGAGGACCTCGTAGTGCGCCACGTTCGGGAGCGTGCACGCCTTGTTTGCGCACTTCTCGTTTGCGGTCTCTGCCTTCTGGAGGATCCAGTCGCCGAGCGTCATATCCTCTCCGCGCTGGTAGTACGTCGCCCGCCGGAAGTGAGACGGGATGCATTGCTGATGGACGTCGTTCTCGCACTTTCCTGACGCGGCGAGGTAGATGAGACCTTGCTTGTCCTTTGGCTCGAGGTTGTGCTGGTATGCATCTACGAACCACTCGAAGATGTTGAGGTGGGCGGCGTGCTCAAACTCGACCTGGGCGAGCGCGCTGATCCGGTGGACGTCCTCAGGTCGGTGGAGCATGCTTTGCAGCGTCGGAAGAGGCGGAACCAACGAAGGCACTGGCTGTCGAGCGATCGCAAGCGCGATGGGCGACTGCGACGCTGGGGGGACCGCCAACGTCGAGGCCGTGGAAGCGGAAGTGGTCGTCGCAGTCGAAATCGAGGAGGATGTTGAAGATGGGATCCCCTCGGACGGTGTCTCTGGCGGCAGTGCGAGGGACTCTGGCGCGATTGGTGTGCCTTCTCCGACAGAGGCTACCGACAGGGGTGGGGAGGTGATGGGAACGAGTGGCTCGTCCGCAGGCCCGTACAGACCTAGTACGGCCACAGGATCGGACCGCTCGATGACCGGAGACGATAGCTGCGAGTGGATCGACGCAATCTCCTTTTCCTCGCGAAGGATGAGAGCCGCCTCCTCTTCGTCACGCGCGCGGCGAAGGTCGTGCAGAGACAGGTCGAGGCTGCTCATCTTGGCGATCGGATACGGCGGAGGAAAGCGCACGCTCGTAGACATGGACAGGATTGACTCGTGGTACGGCAGGAGAGCGTTGTAGATGCGTCGCGAGAGGACCCGCTCGTCGCGTGCACGCCGGCGGCGAGGTCCGTCAGAGGTCACGCCGACTGCATCCGGATCGAGCGCGTCGTCGGTTGAGCCAGGAGAGGCGGACGGATCAGAGTCGGCACTGCTGAAGACGGGCATCTCGGGCAGAGTGATGGAGGGAGGAGGAGCTGGAGGAAGAGAATGAAGAACACAGTGTCACTCCCGAAGCCCTTGCGCGGCAACGTGGCGACCAAACGAGCACGACTCACGAGGCAGGATGTTGAACTCGTCGTACCAGAGCATCTTCTCGAGTCGGAGGTGATAGGCGACAAAGACCATAAAGTCGGTGATCTCCTTGACCTTTCGGAGAGTCTCCCGGTCGCCTCCACGCAGGAGGAGCGTACATCCGAGCTCGGGCGGGCAGCCTTCAAACCGCATGAGCGTCTTCCGCCTCCCCGGGATGAGCTCGTGGTCAAACGTCTGTACGCGAACGTGCGCACATCGACCCATCCGCGGATGTTGAGACAGCTTGTCGATCGAGCCTATCACGTCGGCCTGCGTGCACCGTCGGAGAGCGTCGAGCCCCTTTTGCGGGACCGACCGGGCGACGGCAATCTTTGCCTTGTGGAGACCCTCGAGCGCGAGATGCGAGACGCCTTGCTCAAACAGGACAATGTGCGGCCGCACGGCGACGATGCGGAGGACGAGCTTGGCGAGGTAGTCTGCCTCCTGGGCGATGGCCGCCTCGAGGACGATAAACTGGCCCGGCACGCGCGAGTACTCGAGCGGAAACTTGAGCAGCATGATCCGCGGGTTGACGTGGTGGCGGGGCATCTCCTTGTGGGTGAAGCCCTTTGTGATGACCACACCGGCGATGTACTCCGAGTCGCTGATCTTTCCGCCCTGCACCTTCTTGATCTTGACATAGTTTCGCACGTCCTGATCCTCGGTTGCGTGCGAGTGTACGTGGATCGAGCTCGACGCCTTGACAATCAGCTGGGACAGAGTCTCCATCCACTGGCGACCGTTGGGGACGCCAGACTGCTTGATCGCTTGACGGAGCATCCGGCGAAAGTGCAGCATCGACGCTCCAGTCAACTCTTGAGACGGAGCACTGCATCCCACACAAAGATGATCGAACACGAAAAAGGTCAGCACTGGCAAAATCTACGCTGAAAGACACGCTGGCGCTCACGAGACTGATGCCGCTCTCGGCCGCCCTCCGCTTCCGCTTCCGCTGAGCCTGAGGGCCTCTCCGTCCGCCAGTTCGTTGAGGGTGGTGGTGCTCTTTGTGAAGCGGCTCTCGAGCCTTGCCCTCCTCAGTCCGGCCGGAGGCAGGGGTGCGTTCGAGTCAAAGCGTGAACTGAGTCTCGTCCTGTATCCGCCCCCGTCGACGCCCGCTCGACTCTCGGTTGGCGTGTCGGGTGGGTCGTCGATGGAGGATGGGAACGAGATGTAAGAGTGCGTGTGTGATTCCAAGCCTGGACGGACTGCACCCTCGACGTATGGGGCGATGGCGGTCGAGGACGTCCTCGGGAAAGACACGAACGGCCGCTGGTTCTCCTTGTCGGCCTCATCACCGACTGGACGGCCACCTCCGCTCGCACCTGACGGTGAGCTCAGGTTTGGACTCTGGTCGGAGGAAGACAGAGGCGTCTCGTCTCCGCTGACGGCGGCGTTCGTGGCCGCAGCTTGTTCGTCCTCCTCGTCGGCGCCGATCGTCCTTCGGAATGGGGCCGGGTTGCTGACAGACCGCTCGGCCCAGTCGGGTCCAGTGTCCTCACTCGTGCCTTCGCTCGTCCTCCCTGGTCGACCTTGTCCGACTCCCATGTACAGCTGGAACTGAGCGTCTGGAGTGAGCGGGCGGGACGAGTCGTCCTCGATCGACCCTCGTCGGCGGTACGAGGCCGTCTCAGAGATGGCTCCGAGGTTGGCTGACTCGTGGTGACGCGAAAAGGACGAGAGGTACGGCGACGAGTTAAACGGCGAGTAGGGCGAGTCGATCGGAGGGTCGAGCTGGATCGAGGGCGCCATCGGATACAGCCCGGTCGCCACAGAACTGATGGACCGTCGGTCGTCGTCGTCGTCGTCGTCTGTCAGAGCGTGAAAAACGTCGGTCAAAAGATACCAATCGGCCTCAGCGGTTGCTACTTACATTCGTCCATGATCTTGACGCAGATGTTGCAGACGCGCAGGTTGCCTTCCGTTCCAAACCGGTTGCCCTTGATGATGTTGGACGCACAGCGCACACAAAAGATCTGACCTGGAAAATAAAGGATGCAGGAGAAGCAGGGCCAATGTCAGATTTCAGGGCCGCTCTCCTCCGTTGGGCTCGTGGTCGGCACTGACCGCAGATCCGACAGTGGTGTTTTCTCCGCCAAGCAGTGAAGACGCTCTGGCAGTCGTAGCACTGGAGGTCGCAACAAGCAGGGAGATGCGATGAGTACAATGGCGGCATCGCGAGCGTGTGATGCGACGAGACTGGCACTGACCACTTTCGCGGACTCGTCGCTCATCCAGAAGTCTTTGGACAGCGCCTCGCCGGTGATGCGCCGGATGACACGACTCGCGCTTTCATTCCTCGGCCTGCTGCTACCTCCACTGAAACTTCGGACGCTCCTCGCGTCGTCGTCAAACGCGGGCGAGTCGGGCGCTGCGTAGCTAGGTGTGGATCGGTGGAACGGCGTCGACCGACTCAGACTTGGAGACATCTGAACAGACGAGACCGATCCCGTCAGAGAGGCGTGTCGAGGCCGGATGTAGGCTTGGGCTGGTGGCGAGAAAGGGTTGTCGAACGCGCTCGAGAGAGAAGTCTGCGAGGTCGAGTGGGAGAGATGGTGGTGGTAGGGGTCCTTGTTGACAGCCGAGATTGTCTGCCCTGCCGCCGGATCGAACGACGTGACTGGCGCAGCCGAGGACGGCTTGGACGCTGTCGAGAACCGCGAAGAGAAGGTTGTGGGAGGGCGAGAATGAGGTTGTCGAACCGCCCCGGATGAGGACGAGGGTGGTTTGCCAGACGAGGCAGGTCTGGCTGACGCCGCCGTGCTTGAGATTGATGGAAGAGTGGAGGACTGGGTTGAACGTTGAGGAGGTACGATCGTCAAGCCTGACGGTTGTCGGGCGGAGGACGGCGACGCGGAGGGATGCTCGAGCCCCTGGACGGACGCTGCCAGTCGCTGCGCGGCCGTCCTCGGTGGAGGGGGTCCCATGACTCCTCGGATGGGCATGTTATTTCCCTGGGTTGCCGTCTTCCCGTCTGACCCTTCCGAGAGTGTTCCTAGCGAGCGGAGGGATCTGTCGGTGCCGTCGCTGAGCGCGCCTGGGGACGGCCCTCTGCTGAGCGAGCTCGACCCTGGAGGTGCCGCCTTGAGGCTTCCTCCGCTCCCGGAGCTGTCCACTCGAGTCCGTCCGAGCGAGCCATGGCCTGCAAAGAACGAGGTCCCCACCGGCGAGGATCCTTCGCTGGCGTGAGCTGGTCCGGTCGGTTGCGGGCTAGCTGGTGAGCTTGGCCCTTGAGGGGAGGTGATGGCCGGTCCAAACGTCTTCTTTACAGAGTTGAGGATCCTGTTGAACCCGACAGACACAATCTGGTTCACGGAACTAGGATCCTCCTCATCCCCGTACGGGTTCTGACTAAACAGTTCCGGTGGCGTACGTGGGCGAGCAGGCGGAGGAGCACGAGAACCGGTCGACCCCCGCGCAGGCGGACCTCGACCCCGTCGGGCAGTGCGACCACCTCGGTTCAGAGACTCGGACGACAGCTGCCCAGACTGGGAGTGCGACCCCTCGGGATCCATGACGGCGCTAGAGGGGGAGGATGGGTACCGAAGGGATGGGTTGACGTCGTTGAGGGCCGGGGTCGGTGAGCTCGCGTCGCGCCGCATCCCCTCCTGCCCCACGCGCTCGTCCGGTCATCGTCAGCCGCCAGCGTCGTGTACTTCGAATTGCATCGAGACACATATCAAGAGTGCTTGCTCTTCAACGGCAGTTTGCTCTCAAGCCAAAAGAAAAAAAGTCGAGATCTGGGAGAAGGACTAGACCGAGGATCGACTGCGCGCGACTCGTGGATTTCTCGAGCTCACCCGTCCGTCCCCTTCCCGAGAGAGGACCTCACTCCAACGCCGACTGTTTGCCTCGGACCTGCCCATCATGTCCCACAGACCGTCCAAGCCTTCCTTCAACGCGAACAACGTCCCCGTCGGAGCTCGTCGTGAGTGCGACAGTCTCGTCTCCGGGCGAGCCGTCTGGGTGGTCGGCTCTGGTTCCAGCGTCGAGCTCACGCCTGCCCTTCCGCTTGCTTGCTTCCCACCCTGCCTTGCTTCACGTCCGCCCTGATAGGCCCAGCTGCCGGGTCTGACTCTGACGAGCCTTCCGAGTCTGATGAGTCTGACGAGACCGAGGACGAGGACGGAGAGGAGCTGACCCCGGTCATGGACGCCGCCATCCTCCGCACGCTCGCCAGAATCAGACGAGGAGAGGGCGTAGAGGAGGGAAGGAACGTGTTTGAAGGTGAGTCATACAACTCAAGCACTCAGGCGTGTCGCATCTATCATCGCCCTTCTGAGGACTGACTTATCCTCGTGGTCGTGTGCTTCCTGCAGAGGAGACTGCTGCCCTCCGGCTGGCCTCGAACGCGCCGACGACCAACCCGACAAAGAAGCCAAAGTCGTCAAAGCCATTCCTCCTGTCCGACTTCCAGCGACAGGCACTTCTCGATTCGTCTTCGGCAGCAGGACCGTCCGAGCACCAGCCGCTGCCTCCGACGCATGCAGAGGAGCAGGAGGCGCTCCGTCTCGAGACGCTCAACGCGTTCAAGGTCGACTACGGAGACGCCGGCGACGACGAGTCGGGAGGTCTCTTCTCGGTCAGGAAGGACGGTCCCGCAGGCGACGACGACATGGAGGACGAGGAGTACAGGGCATTCCTCCTCGGAAGCGGAGGAGGAGAGGCGGGCATCAGGGAGGCACTCGGTCTCGGCAAGAAGGCAGCCGAGCAGATCACTGCCGACGACCAGGACGGAGATGCGAGCGAGGACGAGGACGTGGGCGAGAAGGCTGATGGAGAGGGAGCCGAGCCGATTGAAGGTGCCGAGGGGGAGAAGAAGAAGAGGAAGCGGGTCAAGCGCAAGCCGAAGGTCAAGGTGCCCATGACCGAGGAGGAGAAGAAGCAGAAGGACGAGGAGTTCCTGCTAGAGTGAGTGCGCGGCATGACATCCTTACTGCACCCCTTCCTGTCGCTAACTCACACGCTCCACTTGATTTTGCTTAGCTACATCCTCAACCGAGGATGGATCGACCGATCAGCCGACTATGTGCCGTCGTACAACGAGATCACGACCAAGCCCAAAAAGGCCAAGAAGCCCGCGGAGGACAACTCTGACCTGTCTGCAGACGAGGGAGCCGCCGTCGACGACGAGGGCTTTGACGACAAGGCCGACGAATTTGAGACAAAGTACAACTTCCGTTTCGAGGAGCCGTGCGTTCATGTCCTTCTTTAGACCCTTCGAGACGCCTCCTCAGCTGACACATCGTCACTTTCTCTTCTCTGCTCTGCCCTCTCTTTGCTCCCGACAGTGGAGCGGCTGTCATCCCGACTCACCCGCGTAAGCTGGCTGCGATCGCCCGACGACCCGACACGGCGAGGAAGGACGCTCGAGAGCTGCGCAAGGAGAAGAAGGCTGAGGAGAAGGCCGCGCGGGAAGAGGAGCGCAGGAGGATCAAGGGAGAAAAGAGGAGAGAGATGGAGAAGAGGCTTCTCATGCTCGGTCTCGGAAAGGATGGCAAAGGTAAGCCCCAGCCAGGTACACTGCGAAGGTAAACTCGATATCACCAAAACTGACCCGGAGTATTCCTCTCGCATCCGCTTGCAGAGCTGACAATGGACGATCTCGATCTCGACGCCGACTTCGACGAGGCCGCTCACGACCAGAAGATCGCGGCCCTCTTCGAGAGCGGGAACGACTGGGGAGACGAGGACGGAGAGAAGCCGACCTGGGACGATGAATTTGGCGGGGACGAGGGCTACGAGTATGGGATGGATGAAGAAGGCCAGGGAGACGACGGTGAAGCTGGTGGCGACCAGGACTTCGGCATGATGGGCGAGGACATGAATGAGGAATATGACGCACCGATCAATATGGTCAGTCCTCTCGAACAATCTCTTCGCTACCTCCTCCTGGGCGGAGTGCAGTGGTTGTGGCTGGGGGAGCTCACTTTGGAGGGAGGGTCACCGAGTCGCGCTTGCCCAGACTGACCATGACTTCCTTGCGTCTCACAGGACGCCGACTTCATGGATGAGCCTACGACAAGCTCTAAAAAGGACAAGAAGAAGAAGAAGAAGTCCAAGAAGAACAAGGCCGGTACAGAGGATGGTACAGAGGACGCCGAGCCAGTGGCGTCGACACCTGCCGGAGGCGCCGACCTCGACCAACCGTTCGTCGGAACCGCCGAGGAGAAGAAGGCAAAGGCCGCCGAGATCATGGACGAGTACTACGCTCTCGACCACGAGGACATGGTCAGTCGCCCAATCCTCACATCTGTCGACCGCTTATCGCCATCTCTGACCCGCACCTCTCTTTTATTCTCTCTCTCACTCAGATCGGCACCATGCCCACCCGCTTCCACTACACGAAAACCACCCCTCAAACCTACGGCCTCACCCCTGCCGAGATCCTCCTCGCGACCGACACTGAGCTCAACACCTTCCTGGGAGTCAAGCAGTACGCCGCCTACCGCGCCGACGGAGGAGCCGGTGCCGGTCGGACCGGGCGAGAGAAGCGACTGTGGGAGCTGAGGAAGGCGCTGAAGGGCCGCGCGTGGGGAGAGGAGGTCGATCTGAAGGGGAAGAAGAAGTGGGACAACAGCAAGAAGGGTGGGGAGGGGACGGGGGCGAACGGGGAGAAGGTGGTGGGGAAGAAGAGGAAGGGGAAGAAGGAGAGGACGAGGGAGAAGCTGGCTGGGGGTGGGGAGGGGGAGGGTGCGGCTGCTGGTGGAGATGCGGCGCAGGAGGAGTCTCCGGCGAAGAGGAGGAAGGTCGAGTAGGGGTCGGGTCGGGTCGTCTTCTCTCTTTGCTTTATCCTCTCTCGCTACACGACGATACCATCTCTTCCCGCCTTTCAAGCGTACATCAAAAAAGAAAACATGATCTCCCAACTCTACCAACCGCCACAAAAGAAAGCACCCCCTCCCTACTTCCCCTCCCCCTCCTTCTCCTTGAACACCAACCCCCTCACCCTTTCCTCCACCTCTCCAACCTCCCTAAACTTCACCACCACCACCCCCTTCGGCTCCAACTCCCTCTTGGCCTTCTCGAACCTCCCCCTGAACGCATCCGCCGCCTTCAACGCCTTGATCCTCGCGCTACTCATCGCCTCCTCGGCCGCCTCCTCCGGGTGCTCCGCCATCTGAGCCGTCATCTTTGGACTGCTCGGCGCGGACTCGAGTGGGTTGAGGGCGGCGTCGTCTTCGGATACGGTGGGTGGTGGAGGAGGGAGGGAGGAGCTGCTGCTGGCTTGGGGTTGGGAGGCGAGCATGGCGTTGGCGATGGCGAGGTCTGGGAGGGGGTTGTTCGGGGAGAGGGCATCGGTGGAGGGGTCGCCCTCGCCGCGGAGGTAGAGGAGCGACGAGATCGAGCTCTTGCGGGAGCGACTGCTCGTGCGTTTGGAGGAGGTGGAAGGAGTGGCGGTACCTGACGCGACGAGATTTGAGGATGAGGAGGATGACCGAGTGAAGTCGGGTCGAAGGGAGGAGGCGATGCGGTGCACTCTTCCAGGGCCGACGGCAACTTCGGACGCAGACGACGTGGGGAAGAGAGGCGGAGAGCCGGGAGGAGAGGATTGGGAAGACGAAAGGGAGGAAGAGGAGGTCGAGGTCGAAGTGGAAGCCATGCTGGATGATCCTGTGGCGGATCTGGCGGGTGGGTGGACAGCGGAGACATCTCGGATGAAGATACCCGCGATCTGATGCGGTCGCTGCATGGCGAGCGAGCTGTACAGGTCGAGATCCTGCTCAGCCGAGTCTCCAAACAGAAGGAAACGCGATTGAGGGAAGCCGTCGAGGATCTGATAGGAGTGGGAACAATCTGGTCAGCATCAGCGACACGCAGGTAGTAAGCACAATGACTGACCTCCATGACTCCCGCCATCTTCTTCTCTCCTGCTGGTTCCCAGATTCCTTTGAACGTCGACTTTCCTCCGTAGAACTTGAGCCGGAGACTGAAGCCAGGCGGGAACTCGTGCGTCGTGAGGAATGAATGGATCGGGTCAAACAGCTCGTACGGCGAGTTCGACTGCAAGCGTATCACAAGAGAGGTCAGTGTAGCTCAAGCTGTGTAGCATTGCGGACGCAGGCTGACTCACGACGTAGTGCCACCCCTGGACTCCCCCTGTGCCATCGCCGACTAAGCTTCGATACAGCGAGCCCATTCCTGGAACCTCGAGCTCGCCGACAGACCGACAGAACACGTTTCGAAAGACTTCTCGGAGACCTGCCATAAGATCTGTGCGCTTCACCTGCAATCCCGAAGAAAGAGCGATCAGCAACGACAGAAGTCGTCGAAATTGGAGAAAGGAAGTGAAACTTACAGTGTCGTCCAGGTCGCTGATAACTCTGATGCCGGTCGGTTCGGAGAGCGGCGTGAGCGTCTTGGCCATAAGTGGGACGGACGCCGCCGGAGTCGGAGTGGCGGCTCCCTCCTGCGACGCCTCTCGGAAGAGAGGCGAGCTGGCAGGCGGCTGAGGGTACGTCCCCTTCTCCATCACGACACCCTCGCCCGTCTGCGACATCAACTTTGCCGTCACCTCGAGCACCCACTCGGCTCCCTTGCTAGACACGTGGTGTCCCTTTGAGTTCTTCCTCTTCTCCGGGAAGATCATCTCGAGGCACTCTGGCGACTCGACGATCGTGTCCCACGGAATCTTGATCGTCTCGGTGAAGCTCCCGTTCAGGTTGGTCGTGAGCGTGATGCTCAGTAGCGGTGGTAGGGGCGAGTCGGCACGCTCGGGCTCAGAGGATGGTGGTGGGTTCCGCAAACGAGGTCGGATCTCGAGCTTGATGTTGCGGTTCGGGATCACGCTGCTGAAGAACGGCTGCATTCGTTGCTGGAGGTTGAGATGGAGCTGGAGCAGATCTGTCTGCATCGTCTGGAGAGTGCCGGTAGCGGTTCCTTGACGAGAGTACGGCGCGGGTGCCGCCACAGACGGAGTCGTGTGAACCGATGCGCGGTCGACGACGGGAGGAAGGGAGCCCGTCCGGGAGGCAGTGCGATGGTTTGCGAGTGCGGACGAGCCTGGGCGAGTCTGGCTTGGCTTGGAAGGTGCTGACAGGTCGAGCGGCTCCATGACGGATGGTAGGCTTTCTACAGACTCGTCCGTCCCCAGCTGACGATCGCTTCCAAAGTAGCTCGTCGACTCCTTGTCCTGGTCCATCTCCTGGGGCGAGGTACTCATCCCTCGGTTTGTCATGGTTGCGTCTCTGTCTACGTTGGTATTTGCGAGTGTGGAGGAGGTGGATGACCTCGACTGGTCCGAGGGCAGGTCTGGCAGGTTGGCGATCCGTCGGGCCATCTTGGCAAACAGAGAGCTGTAGATGGACGAAGAGCCCTCGGGACGGAGTGTCGTGCAGAAACCAGACACATGCAGATGAATCTCGAACGGGGTGATGGCGTCTGGGAGCGGGCGAGACCGGTCAGCGAGGGCGTGGCCGAGAGCTGACTCAGGAGGAGAGGGACGAACGTGGATCTGGTCTGTCCCTGTCGAGGATCTGAGCACCCGTCTCGAGCGCGTCGTCGAGTCCTCCGTCGTCTGTGGGTCTCTTGACTGCCCAGCCTGGGAAGAGGAGCAGCCTGTCCTGCGTCACAAACGTGCCTGCGACGGACGAGAGAGCGAGCGGATCCGTGTGAGCTCGGTCGCTTGAGCCCCCTCCCTACGTGCGACAGCTCTGATAGAGCTAGGCCGCTCAGAGGACTTACCTTTTCGTCTTCCCGATCCGAGCCATCCTCCTACGGTCTGTCTGACTCCGAACCTGCCCTCCCTGTCCTGCTTTCCGTCCTTCCTGAGCTCGTCCGGGTCGTCGCCAATGACCTCGTTCCGGCTCGTGAGACCCGTGGCAGCGTAGACCCCACCAGCAGCTGTCGCAGCAGTTCCAGCGAGAGAGGCGAGCCCCTTGGTGATCCCTGAGGTGAGCGAGGACGAGTACCGGGACAGATGGGACGGCGAGCCGAGCGGAGACGCGGCCGGACGTGAGCTCGACGGCGACGAGGGGCGATGGATGGGCGACATGGACGACGCAGTCCGAGGGAGAGAGATGAAGGATGGTCGAGGTGACAGATGGGGGGAGGGCATCCGACGACGCAGCAGCTCGGGAGGAAGGGACGCGTCTAGACCAGGCAACTGCGAGAACCGACACCGAAGGGGAGGGGGGAAACAGGCTCAGAAGCGGCGATGACGCTCGCCCTCGGCCAAACAGCCAGGGTCAGTAACCGGCCCACGTTCAGCCCTCGAGGGCTTCTTTCTAGAGTCTGGTTGTGGACCGTGATTAATCATGAGAAAACCTCAACCGATGACTAAAGGAGAAAGGAACAACTCTCAAACCCGAACTCCAACGCCTAGCGGACCTCGACATCCTTGGTGGGTCTTCCACCGTCCATGCCCTCGATCTTCCTGTCGGCTCCGATGGCGATGAGCTCGTCCTCATAGTCCATGTGTCGGAATCGCCAGAAGATGAGGATGGAAGAGACGAAGGTCGCGCAGGCAACACCGACGAAAGGCCAGATGAGGTTGGGGTCTGCGAGGAGTAGTCAAAGATGGGTCAGCTTAGGCGGATAGCGAGACTGAACGGCAGCCTTCGACACTGACCGTGGAAGGCCGGGGTGATGATGAGCGTGAGGGCGGCCGAGAGGGAGGACATGAAGAGGACGATCGCGAACACGACTCCCTTCATCCTCTGTGATCAGGAACGAACCAGTCCGAGTCAGCGCGCGAGACGAGACACGGAAGAGGAACCAAATGTCAACGCACCTGTGGAGCTCGAGTGTAAGCGATCTCATACATGGAGATGTTGATAAATATCTCGGCTCCGGCGGGAAGCATGAAGATCGGGACTTGCAGCCAGACTCGCAGCGGCGAGACCTTTGTGCCGATCTCGCAGGTTGTCGCACTATATCCGCAGGGAGAGGTCTCGTATACCTTCCACTGAAGGATGGCACCGTAGATCATGCCCATGGTGGCGAGCAGGAAGCCGACGCAGCTGGAAACCGGAGATCGATCAGCCAGGGGCTTAGGAGGGCATGTTGGAGCTCGCCGAACGAACTCACATCCTTCGGATAGGTCCAAAGTCGATCTTTGCCTTGCGTAGGGCGGGATATAAGCCCCAGTTAGCCTATAGGCCGTCAGCAAAAGAGGACACGACGAGGAGTCAGCCACTCCTTCAGTGCTCTCACCAGCGCGCTTGAAAGGGCTCACCAATGGGACAAAGATAATGAGGGTGAGACTGTTGAAGTTCTGGAAGCTGCGCAAAGAGGAACAGAAGATATAACGAGATGATCAGCGACTGCTTCGAGACTCGACCGCATGCGTGACGAGCGGGCTCACATGTCGTTGGGGACGCCGTCGGTTCTCATGGTGGACGCCATCGAGTTGATGACCGAGTCGAGCCCTCCTGCCGAGATGTGAAAGATGGGCGCCCACAGGAACACCTTGCACGCGTACGCCGTTCGGCGGACCTCGTCCACAAAGTCGTCGTCCCACGAGAAGTAGGTCGCGCCCTTCTTGTCAAACTCCCCGGCTGCGACGAGCTCGGTCGGCTTTGCCTTGTTCCAGAAGGCGTCGGCCGTGTCTCGAGCAAAGAACTGCTTCTTGCCCGCTCCCGAGAAGGCGGTCTTGATGATCTTGCCCGCGTCCAGGACGACCGAGCCCTGAGGAGGAATCATGACGAGCTTGTTGCGCATGTAGAACAGGCAGATCGGCATGAGTAGATACAGGATCGTCGGGATCAGCCAGGCTGGACCAAAAGAACGAGAAAAAGCTGTCAGCAGGCGGCTGATCGTGTGGATGGAGCGATGGCATGTCACTCACCGAGCCAGAAGCCGACGAGCTTCTCCGCGTACGAGGTGCAGATTTGGAAGAAGGACCCAACGTTGACCGACCAGTAGTAGATGAGCAGCATCGAGGTGATCGTCACCCCTGGATCGATGATGACCCGCTCTCCGGACGGAAGCGTCGACAGCGTCTGCCGCTTGACGGGCGACTGGTCCGAGATGAGGGGAGCGATACACAAACGCAAAGTTCTTCCGGCTCCCTCCTGCTCGCGATTCTGATCAGTGACTTTGATACATATGATCGTTATGCCATCGCACCCGCTCATTCAGAAACGTCAAAATCCTCCCTTACGTCCGATCCCTCCTCCTCCTCCATTCCCTCCTCATCCTCATCCTCCCCCCGCGCCGCGGCCGCTTCTGCTTCCTCCTGCACATACTCGTCCACCATCAAAGGTACGGATGGTCCTTCTGCAGTCCAACCAGTGCCCTCCCCCTCGTGATCTCCCTCCTCGTGCCCGTGCCTTCCAGCAGTCAGGGTCTGGCGCTTCTCGCACTCGGCCTCAAACTCGGCGACCCGTTCCCTCTCCTCGCGCGTCCAAGTGTTTGACGGTCGGAAGAGGAAGTGGTTGATGTGGTTGGCGAGGTGGTGACCATGAGTCGTCATGTAGTGCTCGACGATCTTGTTGAAGAGGGCGACTCGGGCGTCGCACTCGGCCTTGTCGCCGGTGTACTGGACCATGTTGACGGTGTTGCAGTGGTACTCGACGTTGCTGTGTGCCGGGTCCCAGGCGTCATCGCGTGAGAAGAACGAGACGTCTTGCTCCTCGAGACAGCGGGCGAGATCTGAGTGGAAGCCGAGCGTGTGGAGGAAATTGTGGTTGATGCGAGAGGGGGAGATGAGGAAGGGCGACTTGGTGGCCGAGGCGTAGACGATGGTGGGGTAGAGCGGGTCGGTCTGGGAGGCGAAGCAGCAAAGGCGAAAGAGGGGAAACAGGTCAGCAGACGTTGAGGTCAAGAGACTGCAACAAGGAGGAGGACGAGACACGAACGACGTAGTATGACTTGCCGTTCCCCGTCTCCCATCCCTCCTTCTGCGAGTACGAGTACGCCGTCACGTACATGACGTGCACGTAGGCGAGCACGACTGGCAAGAGACGAGTCAAGTCAGTCCAGTCGATCAAGAGTGTCGCATCGTCAGAAGGTGACGGGAGAGACATACCGTTGTTGCGGTAGAACGGGCCGTCTGCGGCTGTGCCGCCTCCAGAGCTCGACCGCGCGAGGTTGGAAAAGATCTGGAGGATCTCTTCTGCGCCCTGCAAAAGGAAAGAAGACGAGATTGAACATCAAGAGTCCATACCGAGAGCGTAACAGTGGCCGACCGTCCAAGACTGACCTGATCCTTGTCCTTGTTCATCGAGATCAGACCGTCCTTGGTGACAATCAGACGCACACCGAACCGCTCCTCGAGACCTGCGAGAGCGCTCACGGTCAGCAGGCGGACGAGAGCAAGGTCAGAGAAGTTGACCCACGATCGTTGACTTCTCTGGTGACCTTTTTGAGCGCTTTGAAGAGAACGGTCTTGAGCGGCTTTGAGATCGGAGTGTAGAGCGCGATGTTGGGCCGGATGCGGTCGGCATCGACTCCAGGGGTCTCGTCGCCGTCGATCAGCGCGTCCAGCTCGTCCTGCGTAGGCACTCCGGTGACGGCGAGGAAGTCTGTAAAATCATGGAGAAACAGAGTCAGACCATGTAGCAGCGCATGAGGACGGAATTGAACTGACCCTTTGTTCCCTTGTGAGGATGGAGACCGAAGACCTCCCCGACGAAACCGTTCCACCAGTGGACGTCCGCGAGTTGTCGAAGCGACATTTGGAGGCGCAGAGGGATCTCACAGGGGAAAGGGTACGCCTGCCAGCCTCTGTTAAAGAAGCTTGCGATGCGCCTCGAGATCTCGTGGACGGCTGCGTTCGCTGGGAGGTCGTCGGGACGGTAGCTTGGGTACACGGCGGTAAGGTAGGTCGAGCAGAGCTGCAGGAGGTAGAGACACGGCGGGAGGCTGTCGAGGGAGAGGCCAGCGAACGTGAGAGGTCAGCAGTGCGAGCGGCACACGACAACGAGAAAGAGCAGGCAACGTGCCGGTACTTTGCCATGTTCTCGACATGCGCGACGAGCATGAAGTTCAGCGACCCATGCTGACAAGAAGAAAGACGGTGAGCGTCAGTCGAAGGTTGATGGATGAGTGCGGCAGAAGGGGATGACTGACCATGAACTTCTCGAGCTTCTGCTGCGATGCTCGGTAGATGGCCGAGAACTGGAAGATGTGATCGATCGAGAACACTGAAGAGGGAGATAGGATGGAATCAGCACAACCGATCAGCAGAGTGAGGAGCACGAGGAACTGCGTCGCTTACTCTTGCGCAGTCCTTCCGGCAACTTGGCTCCCACTATACCTTCCCAAGGGACGAAGCCGAGAGGGAAGCCGGACAGACCAGAGACAAACGACAGGCCGAGCTGGTCCGCGGCTTCTTGGGCGCCCGAAATCAGGCGACGAGTCGTCACCTTGATCTGCTCCAGAAGCAGATCGGCGGTCTCGGTAGGGGCGGAACGGTTCTGACCCCTGGTCGCCTCGCGGATTACGGCATGGAAGAGCCGTTGCTGCGGAACCTCGCGGGCAAAGGTCAGCATCTGTACGGCAGAGGGTGGACCGAGAGTGGAAGAAAGGATGGACCATGTGTTGTTGCTTTCCCGCAGGGTAGTTTCCGCCCCATGTTGCGACGCCTCGCTGATTGCGTGGTTGCTTGACCTTGTCAATCCGGTCGCCCATCACGTCGAGCACGATGCCTTCAATGTCGGAGGGATCGGTTGTCGGCGGAAGAGCCTGCTTGAGCCGCGCGATGCAGCCCTCGAGTTCCTGCTCCTCCTCCTCGTCCGTCGGCAGGATGATCGGCCAGGATCCGAACCAGTGGTCTTCACACTCGCGCTTGGCGCGTTGGACTCCGATTCTCCGCGCCTTGACCCAAAGGGAAACCTTGAAGCTCTTGACTGACAGGAGAAGGAGGCAGACAAGATCAGCTTCAAGACTGACAGACGACAGCGACGCGTCTACAAAAGAGCGATACACACGTTTCGACTCGACGACGGCGTCCATTTGAACGGCCAACAAGTACGCTTTGATCGCTTTCATGTCGCCGTCCATGCAGAACTGTTGGTGGGCTCGGACGAGGTAGTAGGCGGCGGCGACCTCAGGGTTGATGGGGCCGATGATGTACTGGAACTTGAGCAGGTCGGAGGCCTCGTTCCAGTCCATGGGGCGGAACTCGGCCAGGAGCTCGTCCCGTTCAGCCTCGGTCGGATACGTGTCTGTGCAGGGACAAGAAGAAGAGGGGCTCAGTTGAGCTTGAAGTTTTCGGCAGGCAGCCAGAAGACAGACACAAGACAGACCTTCTCGAACGTCCCCTGGAACCAAAACAAGTTTGAAGGTTGGGCACCAGCGCGGCATCAACACGGCAAGACTGTCTGGTGCCGTTTGATAAGTCTCTATGCTCAGAGACGGCAGGTCCGGGGCGGCAGAGGCGGTGTAGATGTTGATGTTGTGCTCATCGAGAAGGTATCGTTCCATCTGGAGCCGAAAGCCCAGAAAGCAAGGCAGACAGTCAGCAGTGAGGTAGGAGATGAGACTGTGACAAGAGAAGTCTACTCACCTCGTCCTCAAAGTCGGTCAACTCGATCGACGAGTCCTTGTCGCCCTTGAAGCTCGTCTCGCAGTTGTTCATCCATGATAGCATATGTGCCTCGAGCTCGGATCGCACCTGCAACGCAAGAAATGAGACGCGCGGTCAGCCTACGAGAAGGGAAAAGCTGAAGAAGATGGACTACCCACCTCTCGAAGAGCGTCTCGGTCGTCCCGAGGATGGTCGTGCGTCAATTCGTACCTCCGCTTCAGGGTCTCGTCACGCGGTGTAGCTTCCATCCGGACTTGAATGACTCCCTTTTTGACCCGATTGAAGACCAATTGGACCTTCTGCCATCTGCGGGGTTCGGGTTCGAGTTGGCCGGATCGACGGCTGGATCGAGACGATCGAGACGATGTCGAGAGGGACGGCGAAGCGGAGGCGGGGATGGTCGATGAGGTTGAAGAGGTTGAGGTGCGTGATCGAGACGACCTGGACGGGAGAGGAGGAGCGGGACGAGAGGTGGGAACGGATACTGCACAGACGAGCGGAGCAAAACGAGGCGAGAGTCAGTCCAAGGAGTACGGTCATAACGAACAGATGCATCACTGACCGGCAGCTGTCTTCTGCTTCTTCTTCCTTGGGGGAGGAGCCGCTGGTTCTTGATCGTCATCATCGCTGTCGACGACGACCTTCTTCTTCTTCTTTGCAGGAGGAGGCGTTGGCTCGTCCTCCGTCTCGGCATCGTCGTCAACTGCGACCTTGCCCTTCTGCGGTGGTTGTCGACCGACCGCACCCAGACCAGCCGCAGCAACTCCTACAACAGCCGCCCCCAGTGCAGCCGCTCCGACGAACGCAGACGACGGCCCAGCCGCGGCGTTGGCGGGTGACTGGCCGGCGTTCGCCCTGGGCCGAGCAGCGTCGGCTTGGCCAACGAGACTGGCGACGAAGATGATCGAGCTGACGACAGGGAAAGTGCTGATGACGGTGTGGACGGTGCGGGTGGTGGTGGCGACGAGCAAAGCGAGGCAACTGGTGGTCGTGGAAATGAGGGACGACAGTCCGTGCGTGAGACGAGTGAGTGCGGCCGACACGACATGGACAAGCCCGGCAAAGCTAGATGAGCAGATATGCGAGAGCGGAGAAGTTGAGGTCAGGTTGCTGGACCCAGAGGGGAGCATACGTGCAGAAGAAGCGGAAGGAGCGCATTGACTCACCCTTTCTCCCTCCTCTGCTCCCTCTGCTTCCTCCTCCTCTCCGACTTTCTCTCCCTGGAAGGTTGGGCAGGCGAGGATGAGGGAGCAGAGGTTGGCGTTCGACTCTTTGGCAGCCGTGCGGCCTTGGGCTGTCGTGTCCTTGACAGTCGCGATTGATGTCGACTCCAGTGGGCGATGGCCCGGGACGATCGCTCTCTCTGTCGTCGTCGTCGGGTGCTTCGACGGATCTCAGTCGGGATTGGGAAGACTGGACTTTGTCGCTGTCGAGAGCCGGTCCTCGAGTGGCCCTCCCCTCGGACGTTGGAGGGCGATGGCACAAGGCGAGCCCGAAAGAGGGATGTCCTTTTTTTCCTAGCTCCCTCACTGAAGCAGAGAGCGCAAGGAAGTCAGCGTCTGACAACAGAGAGAGAGACGGGACAGGCGTAGGCGTGGACTCACTTCCTCTCCCACGACTGAGTCTCCGCCTTGGCGTCTTCGCCGTCGAACGGCAGGAGATTCCACTGCTTGAAGGATCTCACGTCCCGAGCACGCATGCCGGCGCTGGTGCAGATACGGAGGCGAGAATGTCACTATCAAACAGCCACGACGGTCGCTCGAACGCTGCTAAGGCAGATGGAACTCACTGAGCTGGCACCGTCTCCAGGATTCCGGCCTCGCTCTCGAACGGCAGCATCAGGAACAGCGTCGATGGCTTAAGGGCGACGTGAAGAGCACGAGCTTGCTCTCGTTCTCGGGCGGCGAGGTAGCTCTCGTTCGAGACTGACGCGCGGCGCGAAGGAAGCGAGGACAGCCAGTCAGCTCAGGTCTCCGACACGGATGCAACCAGCCTCGCCATCCAAGCTGCAAGCGTTGAAGGGACTCACTAGCACGCATCTTGAACTGTTCTGAGGTTGGTCGAGTGAGTAAGAGTTAAGCGAAAGGCTGTCGAGCGTTGAGCGGGAGGAAGGAGGTCAGTGCACCATCTCCAGAGACTCAACAGCAACGGTGGCAACGCCGTCCCATGCGACCGCACATCCAGCTCAAAGCGAGCTGTCTGCTCTGACCGACGGGAGCGGTAAAGAGGAAGAGGGATGAGAGAGAGGAAGGAAGAGGACGAGGACTGACCTGGACAGAGGTGAGCTCGACGAGAGGTCCGACGACTGCAGAGTGGCAGAGGTGGACGACGAGAGGATCAGCGTCGGGTGGGATACGGCCGTTGATGGCACACGAGGACGTGGGAGAAGTGCGAGGGAGGGAGGAGAGGAGAGACGTACGCAAAGAGAGCCAGCTAAGATAGGGTTGAGGGGAGGAGAGGGTCAGCGCGCAGACGACGGCAAGGAAGACTGACCGACTGACCTTGTCAACGCTTCGTTGGCCGCCCCTGCTGGCTCAGAATAAGCTTTCGCTCCGACAGACGGGCCACAGAGATGATCTCATCCATCTGATCTAAGCTATGGTGCAAAGTGGGAGGGCAAGATCGGGCGTGGTGGCGCTCGACATGAGCGCGAGGTGAGACGAGGAGAGAGGAGACAGGCGAGATCGCGCCCGCCGAGCCCGCTGAAGCTTACACCGTCGAGCGAAACGAGTGGATAGAGGTCGAAGCGATCGGGAGAGAAGTGGGAAGAAGGAAGAACAGCTCCATGAGGATTGAGAGCCCCGACTGGTAGTGTGCTCGGCCAGACGGACCCGGAGAAGGACGGGAGGACAGCGTGTTGTGAGCTCGCGCTCGAGCTCACCTCCTCCCCCTTTCCTCCAAACATGGCCTCTTCCGCCTCTCCCTCCTCGGTCTCGGACGGAAGCTTGTCGTGGTCCTTGTGGATGTTGTCGTTCCGCCGAGGATGACAGCCTGGGAAAGCGAGTCGAGGTGCGAGTCGGTCTACGGATCAGGTGAGGGAGGGTGGGTCGTGTGTTGATGAGCTCGAGGTAGGCCTCCTTTTTCCTCCTCCCGTACACCCTGACGGCGTCCGTCCTTGGTGGCTCGGCAAGACAGGAAGTTGAAGAAAAGACGAGGAAGTTGGGTTCCGCGTTTGTTGGATGTCGATACGAGTGGATGGTGGCCGTTGTGAGATAGCGGAAGGGTGAGCTCGCTTCTCACGTGGACGACCGGCCGTCTGTTCAGCCCTCGATTGCCTTCGCGTCTGCTGCTGCTCTGCTCGCTTCTCAACATTTCTTTTGATGGATGAGTGTCTGTGAGATCATTTAATAGTCATACAATAGTGCCTGTGAAAGAAAGAGCACTGGTGGACATCTACATGGCCTTCACTGTTACTGGTGCACACGCGCCGAGGGATGGGCGAGTTTCGGCCAGAGAGAGGCCAAATCTTCCCCAGGTTAAGAGGGTGATCCCCCGGATTAAGAGCTCTTAACCTGGGGGAAAGTGATCGACCGTCTTCGTTTGGCTTCGTTGTTCAGTGAGCTTGACCTCAACTTTTCAGGGTGGCAGTCTCAGCAACAAGTCCAGCAGCAGCAGAAGCCGGTCGCGAACGCGAGGATGACGACAGAGATGGCGAACGGGGCGACAGCGTGGCCCGTAGCGATGACAGAGGGCACAGCAGAGATGACGAGGATGATGTGCGCGATAAGTCCGATACCAGTACCGACGCAGATGGTCTCGAACTTTCCCCAGCGAGTATCCTGGACACGGGACAGGCAAACAGCGTCAGCTAGGGTCCAGAGTCGGGAGGGAGTGGGGCGGCGGCGCCGGCGCCGCCACCGCCGCTCGCCCGTTTGTCTCCAGCGCCTTCAGACTTACAGCGATGATTCCTCCGAGGATAGGGATGGCGTAAGCGAGGAACTGGAAAGCCTTGGTAATACCTGACGCTGCGGCAAGCCCGAGACCGAGTGCTCCAGGCGTGTCTTGCGATCCTTTGGCAGTAGCGCCCCCGCCGTTCCCGCCGGGAGGCAAAGGACGCTGCACGAAGTTGTTGAAGATGTTGACGCATCCGTAGTAACCTGGAGGAACGGGAATGAAGGGGTTGGTCGTCAGAGTCGGACGCGAATCTCGCCAGTTCCCGGTAAGGGCGAGATGGTGCTTGTCTGATTCTACGCGGGGTACATGCGCGCAGGCAAACGACGGGCACTCACTGGCTCGCTCAGCAAACTCAACCAGGCAGATCAGGTAGCCCTGCCAAGGGATCTTTCCAGCGACGAGTCTAGCAAACGATAGGGGTGCGATGTCAGTAGGGGGCAAGTGGCGACGGCCGAATCGGTCCCGGCTGTGTTCCGGACCGCTGGGATGGGTCGGCAGCGACTGACCTGAGCGTGTCCCTCTCCTCGTCGGTCGGCAGACGACCGTCACCGTCGTCAAACTCGTCCTCGGCCGACCTGATCTCGCCAAAGCCGTGGCTCTTCTCGTTGAGGGACTTTTTGTCGTCTGATGAGGGAGGCGTCACCTCGCCTCCAGGATGGATCGGAGCACCCTCCGCCTCGTAGGCGACGGCCATCTGCTGGTTCGTAGCTGAACACACGAGATCAGGTCAGAAGCAGCGGAAGGAATAGGTCCAGGAGCAGAGACGTACACATTGTGCTTGCTGAAGGTCGACCAGGAGACGTTGGCGGTTTGGGAGAGAGCTGAGTGGTCCGTCTCGTTCGCTGTCCGTCCCTGCTATCTGGTACTCTCCTTGGCGATACGAGTGTCGTGTGCGAGCCATGTGGGTCTGTTCTTGGATGTGTCCTCCATTTGGCGAGAGAGCCGGTAGGGGAAGACGGACCTGCCAAGGGGATGAGCGTCCTTGGCCATCTGCCCGGGTGAGCTCGACGCTCTCACCCATCCTCGAGCTCGGATCGATCGTTCCGCGGCGACAAGTCGGAGGATATCAAACCAGAGTCGGTCGTCACAAGGTGAGCGCACCGAGTCGCAGGAGGTGGACCACACGAGGTGCAGCACCAAGCGAACATGCGTTGGTCAGGAGGGAGGTCGACGATGGTCTGGGCGACCCAGCCCTGGTCCATTGTCCGCCTCGAGACGTCTCTCCTGTGCCCGATAGAGAAGGCGAACCATGTGGAGATCTCCTGTGGAACCTGTGTGTCCGATTGTGCTGTCGCAGATGAACGGAGATACCCAGAAGGCCGCGCGGAGAGAAAGAACGGTCGAGGTCAACAGACACTCGAGCTCAACATTTCGCCTCAGCCCGACGATGGACTCGGTCAGCTCATGCGAGCCTCGCTCAGAGAAAGGTCGTCCCTCGAGCCTAGCCGTCTACAAGTGCGGTCTAGCCAGTGCTCCTTGCCAAAGGGTGCTTCTCAGGTGCTGATCAAAAAAGCGCATCTTCGTGAAAAAGAGAGAACGAGACGGGCCTCACACCAAACGTACCACTCATCTAGAAGATTACGTCCTCCTCTCCCTCCTCCCCAGACTTGAGCAGGTCCTTGCCCTCGCCCTCGTCCTTCTTCTTGTGCTCTACGGGTGGTCCTCCTCCTGCTGCTGCGTCTGCCTCCTCCTGGTCCTTGATCTCGAGCAGGCGTTGATTCTCCTTGTCGATGATGTCTCGCTCCGCCTGGACGCGCTTCTTCTTGCCCTGCACCTTCTTGAGTCGGAAAAAGTCCTCTCGGTCCATCTCGTCAAGTTCGCTGTAACGAACAGAAGGCAGTCAGCGTGATGTCCTTGCTCGGCTGGATTGCGAGAGCGGGCCGTCTGAGAGACGCAAACAGAGGCTGCACTCACGAGACGATGAAGTTGACCGTCTCCTCGAGTCTTGGGATGACAATGTGCTCGATCGCGTTGACTCGTCGGTTGGTCGCTCGGATGACCTCGTCGAGGATGGTGAAGGCCGTCTGCAGACTGGCGAGTTCGACGAGCGTCTCGACCGCCTTGACGTACGTCTCTCGTGCCTTCTGCACCTGCTGTCCACCTCGTCCCAGCCCAGTCATCGTAAAGTCTAGGAAGACGAAAGAGCAACACAAAGGGTCAGATGATTGGCAGAGACGGCGGGCGTGACGAGAGAGCAGACTGACCGTTACCGCCCTCCTTCCTGACTGGCTCAAACGTCGGGAGCACGACCCCCGACACGTTCTCCGACTTTGATACGACCGTGAAGGATGCTGTGCGGACCGACTCCTGGACCTGATACGAGATGTCTCCCGTCGCGTACGTGACCTCGGCGAGCGAGAACGACGCAAGCTGCAGCACTCGACCCATCCGACGCTTGGCCTAAACACATAAGAAGATGAGCAGGAGAGTCAGCAACGGAACTGATCGATAGACGTAAGGGTCTGCTGTCGGCAACGGCTAGCACGATGGCGACGTCTCTCGGCGACGGCAGGGCACGGACTTCCCCGCTCAGAGTCCGCTAGGCCCTCGCACGGTCTACAGTGACTGGAGGCGCAACAGCTGAGGCTGTCGCTCTCTCCCGAACCTACAGTCAAGCACACCCAGCATAGCTGAGCCCTGACAGTCTGCTGAGGCGACCTGACGGGCTAGCTTCGTCGTCCATCTCCCTGTGCGATCGTTCCTTCCAGCCGCCGAGCTCGCGCCGCCTGCCACACGAGTCAAGAGCCTCCCTTCCCTCTGTCCAGTCTCGTCAGTCGATATGCGCACCGAGCGAGACCGTCGCGAACGTGCCTCTCCCCAGCAACAGCCCTGAGAGCATTGGAGAGCAAGTGGGCGAGTGTGCGTACCTCGTCGACCTTCTTTAGGATGGCCCTGAACCTGGTCATGAGCGCGTCTCGCTTCTTGGCGAGCAGCGAGTGACCCGTCTGGGCTCCCTTGAGCTGCGTTTTTGTGTTGGTCAGAGCCATCCGAGTAGGGCTGAACTCATTCACAAACCGCACAGACGAGGGCGAAGGGGGAACCGTCAGCTCAGGGGGACCACACTTGAGCTCGCTGCAGCACTCGAAGGACCATCAGGAGATGACACTAGACACGTACAACGGGCGAGACATGTTGGCAGGTACGAGAAGAGCGAAAGGGGCAGGTGTGAGAGGAGGGCAGGGTGGCTGTTGAAGGCATCCCCGAGGTGGGCTCGAGAGGGGACCTGACCCGAGTGGCCTTCTAACAACCATCAGCTCGACCACCACACACAAAGAACCAGTGCTCTGGATCAAATCTCCAGATTTGCATTGCAATCGTCCCGCTCTGCTCGGATCTAGCATATCGCGTTCTGTCTTACCCTCTCTGTCGTCCGCCCAAAGGTGAGCTCGCGTCTCGTCCTCCTCCGCCCTGCCGTGCTCTCGCCACATGCACCCAGCTCGCTGGTGACGCACAGCAGTCTGGCTGACGGTTTCTGTATCAAAGACTAGGTCCCATTGTCTTTTACTCGGTCATGTCGACATCGACGCCTCCCCACCCTGCCGAGGTCTTCCCCGCGCTCAGTGCCGCCTTCTCGCCAACCTCCCCGCCACCGACAGCGGACGAGTTTGCGACCGCCATCGGACTGCTCGAGACCGTCCGCGGGTGGCTCACCACGATCGCCCTCGAGGTGGAAGAGAGGATCAGAGCACGCTCAGGAGGACAAGGCGACGACAAGGGCAAGCAACCCGAGCTGTCTGCTCGCGACGCGACGGAGGCCGACAAGGCGCTCGACAAGATCATCGCCCAGGAGGAAAAGACTGAAAACTGGATCACGATCCTCAAGGACGCAGTGAGTGTAGCTGCGTGAGGAATCGCGTCAGACGCTTTGTCGTCATGCTGACTGACCCGACTTGATCTCTGGCAGCACACCCGCTCGCTCTCCTCTCGTTCGGCTTTCCCACCGCCAGAAGGGCGTCCAGACTGGGAGGACATGCGAACGGGGATCCTGAACCTGCTCAACAACACGCAGAGAACGATCGCCCAGCTCGAGCGATTGCTCCCAGACCCCGTCAGTGCTTGGACGTGCCGCTACATCTTTTCATGTGACTACATATCGCTGACCCTGACGATGAGTCTTTCAAACTCCTTGCCATCTCTTCAGATGCCTGCGCCTGTTCGGTCTGGAGCGACGAAGCCGGCGGGCAAGGTCAAAGGTGGCAAGATGAGGGACATGTTTGCTGCGGACGCGAGCGATGACTCGGACTGAGGGCGGAATGGTTGTGCCTGTAGCGGGATGGGCTGGGCTGGATCAAGGATGGGATGATGAGATGTGAGTCGCAATCAGGGTCAGACGAAAGGCAGCCGCAGGTCTGAGACTGGTCGATGTTCCAGTTGAGACTGGCCGCCCGGCAGCGCTCATCCAGCTGTATCGTTGTCCTATCGGAGGCTGCCAGTATCCGTCAACCATCATCAACCTGCTCCGTAGATCAAGCTTCTCAAGCATCGACAGCACAGATGCCAGAGTATCCCACCATACGCGATGCCCCCCTCGCCCATGCGGAGCGCGTGTTCGGCCACCCGAACCATGGGCGTCTTCAACCATATTACCAGACACTCGGGTCTAAGAAGGAAAGCTTCACCGGGACGAGGAACAAGTTCTGTAGGAACGCTCTCTGGGACCTGGACACGCGCACGCCCTCGCCGATGCAGCGCTGGAAGATTGGGAGGGATTGCGACATCCTCACCCGCGTGCCAGAACAGTACTGGGAACCTCGTCCGGAAGAGACAGAGGATGGGACAGAGCGGGCCAAAGACGCAAAGGAGACGATACATCAGCAGCTCACCACGTCACCCAATCTCGTTCAGCCGGCTTCGACACCACTCCAAACACCGCCGGCGACGCCCCAACGCCCAGTATCCACAGCATCTTCTGCGTCGATTCCAGTACAGACGAGGGCATCTTCCGTCCAGGTATGTACACTCCTGCCATGTTCTGCTTCCTTGTACGACGGCCATGTCTGACTCGTCTCACCCTGCCCGTTCTAGCTTCCGACATCAACCCCTCGTGATGGAGACTCTGGCCGTCCTTGTCCTACTCCGCCACCATCTCCTGATGCCACGCCTCCCAACACTCAGCATCAGACGTCGCACCTCGACCTCGATTCGGGCTCCATGTCGCCGTCGCCGTCGAGGATCGCACCCAGCCTTTCCCGGGGCGAGGGCAAGAGCGCGCTTGATCGAGCAATCGCGAAGACGTGGGCCGAGAACAGGACGGTGGTAGAATGGTCGGCGCCGATCGGACAGGTGAGACTGCCGGCCGGGAAAAGTGTCACGACGAGGCAGAGCGGCGTTCCAGCGGCAGAGAATTCGAGCGCGTCCGAAACTGTGGACGTGAGCGACTTGGAGGAGGTAGAAGAGACTACGGAGACGGTCGTGGAGTCGGATGTCGTCGACGTAGACCGGGCGGTTGTTGCTGAGAAGGAGGAAGCGGAGGAAGCAGGATGTCTGTCGGATCAAGCATCGTCGTCGGGAGAAGAGCAGGACTGTCATGAGCCGCCCGTACCCAACCCCTGGACTCATGCGGACGACGACCAGCCTGAGCCAATCTCAGACCCGCCCTACGCGTCTGGATCATCTCACAATCTCCTGGCCCGTTTGCCACTTTCACCGCCCTCGCCCACGCCGCCACCCGCCTCGGAGCTCACTTCTGTCGACAACCAGGGCCGTCTGTTCGTGCACGAGGTCAGTCTAGCTGCAGAGGAGAAAGGTTTGCGAGGCGATCAACTCGCGCTGACTGCATCCTTGTCTCTTTGGCGCTTCAGAACCCTTGGTGCTTAGTCGAAGCCGAAGTGCCGCCTGATACAAAGGCGGAGGACATCTCTCGAGCCCAAGCAGACGTGGAGTCTGTCTCAGAGGGAGCTTCACCGTCCCCGGCATCCGAGTCGGCAACTACCGTACGTACACCTCCGTCTCCTCTCATAATGCCTCAGTGTAGACCGAGTCCTAACGCTCTCATTTTCCGTGTTGCAGGCGGACCTTCTCGAGATGCACCGCGACGACGAGGGACTCGAGCCGCTCTTCTACCTGTCAACCGGTCAATCCGCGCCGCTGGTCGACCCTACCTTGGTCGCTGCCACCTTGGAGCCAACTCCACGGGCCGCGAATGCACTGGCTAGGAGGCCCTCGGTCGCGGTTCGGCTTGGTCTCCTCGCCATCGTGCCTGCGGTCGCGTCTCTTGTCGTCTCTATCGTTCAGTCCCGTTCGACCTCGCTAGAGCAGCAGAACTGACGAGTCTTTCAGTTATCTTCCCGTCTTTCATACCGAGAGATGATGCATAGGAAAGATAGGATACAGTAGACACGTCATATCAGAAGACTCAAGCTAGATCTCGTCCTCCAACTCTGAGAGATCCGACCCTTCCCCGTCCTCCTCGGCCAACACGTTCCCCAACTCTCCCTTGACCGCCACAGCCTCCTCGATCTGGGCCACCGCCGCCGGCGTGATCGCGTCCAGGCCTCCGCCCTCCTCGACCTTGACCGCCTCGGCGGCCTTGTCCTTCTTAGGCGATACCTTCCTCTTCTTCTTCGCCGGCGTCGTCGTCTCTGGCGCTGCACCCTCTCCATCCACCAACTCCTCGAGCTTCGCAGCTCCCTCTGCCTCCTCCTCCGGGACCTTCTTCCCCTTCGCCGGACTCTTCCTCTTCTTTGCCGGACTAGGCTTCTTCTCCCCCTCCCCCTCTTGCCCTTCCATCATCCCCGCCCCAGGCCCCAACGGCAACGCCTCCTCCGCCCCCTCGACCGCCTTCCTCATCTCCCTCTCTTCCCTCCTCTTCACCGCCGCAACCTTTGCCTCCGCCTTCTCCTTCTTTGCCCGCGCCATCGGCGTCATCGTCTTCTTTGCCGACGACAACGTGTTCCCATCGGCGTCGACGAGGGCTGCTCCGTCGTCTTCGCCTGCTTCGGCGGCTTCCGGAGGGGTGGGCGGTTTCGGGGGCAGGTAGGACTCGTTGGCGACCGGGTAGAGTTGGTAGATGTTGTAGAGGTGGAGGACGGCTTGCTCTTTGTCTGGGTGAGACGAGAAAGAGGGAGGATGAGTCACCGCACGCCTGAGCGGTGAAGAGAGATGGACGGTACGGACCTTTTGCCTCGATCATGAGATCGACGTCGTCCGGCAGTCCCATCCTGGTCCCAAACTCCTTGATGCCCTCCCACCCAGCGCCACCCTCGACCCACCCTTCCTCGCTCCAGCCTTCCCTCTCCTCATACGGCTCTCCCCGCTCCTCCCTGCCCTTCATGATCTTGATGCTCTCCTCAAGCCCAAGCGGCAGATCCTCACACCGATCCGAGTGACCCCTCCTCTCCGGCATCGTCCTCGCACCCAAGCGAGCCTCCGACAGATGCTGCTTGCACCTAATGCCCTTCCTCGACCAGGTCGCCAGGATATCCTCCATCATCAGCGCAGGCGGAAGCGGCGACCGATAGATCGAATCGTGGTGGTAATCCAGGATAAGCGGGATGTTGAGCTCCTGGCAGATGGGGAGCAGGTCCGCGACGTTGTAGCAGATCTCGTCGTTCTCGAGCACGAGCCGGGCCTTGACGTGTTCGGGGACCATCTTGGTGTAGTTCTCGCGGAAGCGGTCGAGCGTGGCTGCCTTGTCGTCGTAGACGCCGCCCATGTGGATGACCATCACGCTGTCCTTTCCGCAGCCCATCGCGTCCATCATCTCGCAGTGGTACACGAGCTCACGGATCGCGTTCACGACGACCACCTCGCGCGGGGAGGCAAGCTGGGTCCATTGTCCAGGGTGGGCGGTGATCCGGATGTTGTGCTCCTTTGCGATCCGACCTGCCTCGGCCATGTTGGCCATCGCTCGAGGAAGAGTCGTGATCGAGTACCCATGCGTCGCGTGCGAGGCGAAAGGGAACATCTGCGCGGGATCACAGGGCGTCAGCATCCGGACCCCCAAGACGGAAACGTCGAGCGACGGTCGACTGACCTCTGAGCTGAGCCTGAAGAGGAAGATGTTGTTCTTTGCGTTCCAGAGGAGGATCTCGCAGAGGTCCTTTGTGTTCTGGTCGGTCATGTCGTGCAGCTTCTGTTGGCCGAGCTCCGACTCAAACGTGGCGAGTCGCATCGTCCGCGAGGTAAACACAGACTTGTCTGCCGGCTTGCGACCTCGAAGGAGAGAGTTCAGGCAGGCCTATGAAGAGAAACAGAGGGAAATCTGTCAGCTTCAAATCATCGGTAGGTAGAAGCGTATGCCGGGGGGTGAGAGAGGGACGCGACGAGAGCACTCACGTAGCCGAGTCTGCCCTTGAAGGTCGTCTTCTTGTGCGGGACCTCTGGGACCTGATGGATGATGACCTCTGGCACTTTCGGCTGTCGCTTCTTCTTTGGCGCCGGTGGGACGATCTCTCCGTCACTGCCGTACTCTGGCTCCGGGGCGGCCTTCTTCTTCCTCGGCTTTGGGATCCGCTTGATCGGCTTCCCGTTCTCGTCCAACAGCGGCTCACCCGTCTCAGGGTTGATCTCGTACGGCGGCAGCTTGGCTCGCTTGTTGGGCGAAGGTGTCGCCGTGGTTGCGGTCGCCGTCGGCGAGGCGGCAGCGGCTGAGGTTGAGCTCTCCGCGGCGGGGGACGTCTGACCGGCGGGGGCGACAGCGGCGGCCTTTGTCTTTGGTTTGGGCTTTGCCTTTGACTTTGTTGATGGAGGTGGTGACGGTGCTGCTGAAGACTGATCGAGGTCTGAGAGGGTGTCGCTTGCAGCGTCGGAAGGGTCGTCCTCGTCGTGTGAGTCGTCGTGCGAGAAGCCCTCGTCCTCGTCCGACTCGACGGCTGCACGGCCACGCTTACCCTTGGGCACACGGGTCTCGTCGCCGTCAGACACGACATCTTCAGCAATCTTGGCCTTGGCGGCCGTGGACGCCTTCCGGGAAGGTCGAGGCGGCATGATCGAGTGGGCGGAGAGGACGACTGGTGAGGGTGAGCTCAGGTGGAGAGGATGGACGAGGAGAGCTCGCGAGATCGATCGGACAGAGATCGGGGCAAGGAAGCTGCGTAGGAGCAGACGAGGAGAGAGGAGGGACAGGGTGAGGCTCGTCAAAGGGTGGTCGGACGAGGGTGGGCGTTTGGGAGCGGCGAAGGAAAGGCAGCCAGGTTGACAGCAGCCAACCGCCCGATCGGCTCAGCGGTGACGCGTGACGTCGCCCAGGACAATGAACTTCACGCTCAAAAGTCAACGGGTCCCCACGCGTCGAAGCTGCACAGACAGAACTTGGTCAGCTACTGTATCTCGTGTAGCATACAGGTCGGGCCTCTCCCGAGAAAAGGAGCCCGTCCCTGAAGCCGTCCAAGGGCAAGAAGGCCTCTGCCAAACAGACCGGACGCGTCGGAGGTGCCTTCCGAGAAGAGGACAAAAGCAGCCCAGCCTAAGCCCAGCCTAGCTGTCGGTTTCCTTGCCTTGTATGTTCAGACAAAGACGAAAGATATAGAACTAGGGGTAAGGTGCATGGGATAGTGGGACCTGGACCATGACCGCTATCCTGCCTGACCAAGCCGACCGCTCAATCACTGTTCCAGTCCATCGTCTGCAGCCCTGCTGGCAGGTCGTCGTCCACGTCCATCCTCACTGGTGTCTCGTCGATGGTAACCCTCCTCTGTCGCGCTGCATCTCTGCGAGGCCTGCTCGGACCCGGTGCGGGCGACGCCTCTGCCTCTGCGTACGACCCCTCAGGACCTCCAGGAGGATCCTGCATCTCGTCGTCGCCGTCGTCGTCTCTGTTCTGGTTGTCCTTCTCCCACTGCCCGTCCGATCCTGAGTCCGAGTCGACGACCTTGCCTTTCCCTTTGCCCTTGCCCTTGGCTTTGGACGGCTTGGAAGAGGACGTTCGCGGTTGGGGTCGTGGTCGCATCGACGGCAGACCGTCGTCATCGTCGACTTCGAAGTCGTCCTCCTCGTCTGAGTGAGAGGATAGACGCGTCAGTCAAGGGTGGACTTTCCGGCGAAAGAAGACCAGAGGGACGCACCAGAGTCGAGCGCCCAACCGGATGCCGATCTGCGCGCACCTCGTACTTTGCCTCCTCTGGATCCCACTCCACCTCGCGAACCTCGCCCGCCTCGCTGAGCACCTCTCCCGCGAGCTCTGCTGCCTCGAGGCCGGACTGGTGGTCCCCGCGACGGGCGAGGGATGCCGTCCTTTGGTGGCCGTCCCTTGGGTCGGGTCGAGTTTGGGTTTCGGATCTTTGTTGTGCCTCCGTCCGAAAACACAGACGGCGAGAGATCGTCGTCCGAGGAGAAGCAGGTCGTCTTGCCGCGCTTGCTGAGGTACGCCGGCTGCAGATAGTCGGGCTCGGGCGTCCACCCGTCGCGTTCTTGGACGCCGAACCGGGCGGGCTCGTACAGTCTTGGCTGGAAGTGGATAGTCTGATTTGATGGCATGAGAGGAAGAGGGGTGACTTTAAAGCAACGCAAGTCGAGGGAAGATGGGAGGTCAGCCTCGGACGCGACTACTGAAGGAGCAAGTGAGGTCGACTCGACTGACCGTCTCTCGAGTCCTTCATCTCCCAGACGAGTTCGCTTCCGATGAGCTCGACGACTCTCCCCTTGAAGACCTGGTTGTTGACCTTGAGGTACGGGGTCGTCGTGTTGAGGCCCTGTGGAGGACCGCAACGAAAGAGGGAGTCAGCTCGGGCTCTCGACTCAACGACTTGCATATAGACTCCGCCTCCGAGGTTGGTCGCGTCCTGACTGCTGTGTACTTACGATGATTGACATGGTGTGTGCGGCTGGGAGTTGATCCTCGTCCTGTTGGTCGTCCTGGTCTGACTGAGCTCTCTGGGAGGATGGCCCGGCGGAAGCGTTCCCTCGGTCGCCCTCATCCGACTGGCCAGACGGGTCATCCTCGTCCTCATCGCCGTTCTGGTCATTATCCGGTCCGGGCCGAGTGGATGATTTGCTCTTGTTGCGCCTTGCTTTCGTGCTTGGAGTTGCCGAGCCTGCTTTGGGAGACGGAGGCGGAGACCGACCGGGGAGAGCCGCCGGAGCTGCCTTGGGAGACGTGGACAGCACAGAGGTGTCCATGTTGCGGGAAAGAGAGATCGTGATGATCTCCTCCTGGGAAGAGACGAGAAGTCGGCGCGAGTCAGTCGGGAAGCGACACGTGTCTGGTCCGGCAGCTCAGAGAGAGAGAGGAGGGAGGGATGTTGAGCTCACTCACCTCAATCTCACTCGCCCACTCCTGGTCAGACGCAAGCCCGTCATCAGAGTCGTACGCAGCGTCGCAAAAGTGGGTCACCTCATGATACGTAGAAGGTACAATCGTCGCCATCGTCGCAAAGGCAGGATGGACGGAGGCAAGGCGGTACAAGGTGGATGGGAGCAGGGCAGGCGCGAGCTCACCATCCTCGTCTCGAGCTCATCCGTCCTTGCCGGCCACGCGCCAGACGGGCAGGCCCCTGCCCTGACTTCAAGCTGCTTCTTCATTTGGAGAGTCGGAGCACATGCACATATATATATGTTAACCAGTCGACTCCATCTGCACAAAGGTTTGAGATGAGTGGCCGAAGAAGAGGATCCCCTTGCACTCTACCTTCGTCCCTTGTAGGCGCCTGGCCCGAGGCACTCGACGTACTCTGGGCCCAGTTGATCCAGACGGGTCACTCCTAGCAGCCTCATCCCGAGGTGGATCTCCTCCTCAAGAACTGAGTCAAGCGAGATCGGTCAGCCGGCCGGGGAGAAAACAGCAGTATGGGGTGCGGACGGGTACGCACTGTCTATGGCTTTGATGACTCCCCGAGTCTTGTAGGCAGATTGAGCGTAAAGGAAAGGCCGGCCGAGTCCGACGGCGGTAGCGCCTAGGCAGAGAGCCTGGATGGGGAGCAGAGGTCAGTCAACGCATGTGGCGGAATGGGAGACGATCCGACACACCTTGAGCACATCAGTCCCACGCTGGATACCTCCGTCCTACAGGAACAACCGAAAAGCCATCGTAAGCAAGCACGAAGGAGGATGCGGGCTCAAGCTCGATGACAGGCTAGCAGACGAACCACAAAGATCTGCATGCCCGAATCGAGCACCTCTGGACTCTTGCGTCGGATCTCCTGCAGCACATCGATTGGCGGGCGAGAGAACTCCAGCTGTCGACCGCCATGGTTTGACAGAACTAGGCACGGAAAAGACAGACTAGACCAGGATCAGTAAAGCTCAGCGTTCCAGGCGGCACGCGTACGGGGAACCATCGAACACACCGATGCCATCGACCTTGTGCTCCACGCAGAGAGCAGCGTCCTTGACGTTCAAAGGGTATGAGGCGGTTCAGTAGATGAGTGAGGAGACGCGCGACAAGCGTTGCTGCTCACCTCGGCGGTCTGGATGCCCTTGACGACGAGAGGGAGACCAGGTGCGCAGCTGCGGATCCATGCGAGGTCCTCCCAGCTGAGATTGGGATCCTGCGAGCTGGATCAACGGATGCACAAAGAGGGAGACCGTGAGCCTTTCCTCGCTGCAATCAGCAGGCGGGCAAAAAGAGATGCAAGGACGGACCCTGCCCTGTGCTCTGTCGGCTTGTCATCCGTCGGAGGATCCCGTTCGAGGGAGAAGCGCCGGTCCTCGACACGCTTACCAAGCACAGGCGTATCGACGGTGACCCAGATCGCGTCCATCCCTTCGGAGACAGCCTTCTTGATCGAAGCCTCGGATTTTGCTCGATCCGGCCTGATCACAGCCGCAAGAGACGAGACAGCAGAGGTCAGTCAAGGTTGTTTGAGTGAGGCAGAGCAAGTCCCGATGCGTTGCATGTACGCACGTGCAGTAGAACTGCCACATCATCGGCTGATTGGGTTGCCGAACAGAGTTGAGCTCCTCGAGCGAGCACGACGACACGTGCGACACAACTTGGATGATGGACCTGGCAGCACTGCAAGACAATCCACATCACGGTCAGTGGATGAGTTGTGACGGCAAAAGTGAGGAGATGAAAAACAAGGGACTTACGCTCCCTTTGTGAGGTTCATCTCCCCGTCCTCGTCTCCCAGCCGAGCGAGAGCGGCAGGACTGAGCAAGCAGACACAGGAAAGCACCAATTACGCGTCAGTCTTGCGTGCGACGTGAATCAAGAGCAAGGGAGGATCAAAGCTACCTGATGTAGATCGGGAGGCTCGACTTGACTCCGAGGATGGTGGTGGACGCGTCGATGTCCTTGACCTTCCTCAGCACGCGCGGACGGAACAGGATGCGCTCGTACGCGGTATGGGCGTGATCGCGGGCGGATCCGTCGTCTGCGGCCGAGTGGTAGTACGCCCAAGCGTGCTTCGACAGCACCTTCCTCGCTATCCGCTGAGGGGGATAGAAAAGCACACCAAGCGGAAGAAGGTTGTCGGGTCAGCCAGATGAACATCGCTCCACGCACTCAAACCCAACTACACCCGTAACTGGTTTACTGACCTCGAAGTCTGCGATGTTGACGACCTCTACGTCGATGTGTCCCAGCTCACTCCTCGCCTGTCGCGTGCGCTCCTCGTCGTCCGTCTCGGCCGATGACTTTTGGATCCTGACCGACTCTGCAGCTGCCGGATCGAGTCTGCCGACGTGCTTGGATGGATCGAGCGTCTTTTGAATCGTGTTTGGCGGGTGGATGGGCGTGTAGACCGCCGTCGTGTCCTTTCCAGCGTGCTGGAGAATGATCTTGGATCCGCCCGGCTGCAAGTCCACGCAAAAGCCGCCTTGTCAGCTTCTGCGTATCTCTACCTGTGGTCTGTACGTACGTGAAGGTCGAGGAAGTCTGTGACGCTGTAAGAAAAAGAGGGTCAGCAAACTCCGATTGATGAGGATTGTTTTGGCGGGTCTGTAGATGACTTACTCCCATACGTCTCCGTCTACTACGACCCACACGCCTGTCTCCCTGCTGTTGTGGCTCTCTAGCTGCTCCGCGGTGATGAGACCGTCCTTTGGGCGGACGACGACTGGATCGCCGACCTCGATCCCCCTCGCGCCCTTTCCCTCAACCGACTTTGCGCTGTCGAGCTCGACTACGTTTGCGGTCGAGAGCGCATAGGCTGCGAGAGGAAGTGCGATGGCGACTGGAAGGAGGCGAAGAGCGCGGGAGAGAGCGTTGGCCGTTGGTGTTGGCCGGGATGGAGGGCGAGCCGATAGCGCACGAGACGGAGGGAGGGAGCTCGTCCCACGCCTGACTAGAGCTGGAGCCGGGCCGGTTCGTCGTGCTATCGATGACGACGGCGCAGACCATCCGAGTCCGATGCGAGGAGGCATAGCGGTCAACAGATGACCCCGTGCTGTCGGGGGTCGGTGTCGTTGGCGGGGAGGGAGGAAAGAGAACGCGAGCTCGCCATAGGTTCGCTCGTCGTCGCACAAGTCCGTCTCCCCCTCACCTCCCACCATGCCGAACGGATCTTGTCATGATGACCTCCGATGAACGCGCAGACCGACCTGATCAGCTCGTCACTCAGAGGGGACCGCAGACCTGTGCGACGGCTGTGAGCGGATGAGGACGGTCAGCCTGGTTGAGCTCGGACAAGGTCGCTCTCCTCCTCTCCTCCCTCTCCTCGGACTGGACGAGGTCGGCACAGTCCACCGACAGAGCGACATCACGAGCTGTTGGAGCAACGCTCGCTCAACTGTCTGTCTCTGTCCCCAGCTGGATGCTGTCCACCCTGGTTTGGGCTCGGTGACTACCTGATCAGGGGGGTGTGGCTTGCGCATCGCCTCCTGCCCCCTCCCCTGCCTGGCAGCTTCGCCTCTCTTCCAGGAGAAGTTCAAGCCTCCCCCCAACCGCGTCTCCCTCTCTCTCTGGAACCTCTCTCTCCGTCCTCTTTCCATTCTGTCCCATCAACACCGACATGCTCTCCCTTCTTGCGCTCCCGCTCCTGCTGTCCTCTACCCTCGTCCTCGGCTCTCCGTCTCCCCAACCGACGCCACCCGCCGAGCTCGTGAGACGGTCGAGCTCGCTCAACAGACGTCAAGAAGGAGGAGGAGGATCCTCGTTCGACCCTACGACCGCTGGCTTTGTGAGTGGGGTGTGCCTCCCCATCAGACGACGACCGTCGTGGATCCGACGGAGATGAGCGAGCTCACCCATCCCACGGCGACCGCGCTTCTTGTTCTCCCAGAAACCCACCGAAGCATGCGAGAACGAGTGCGGCGTGTTTGGTGAGTCCCGCCATCTTGTCCTTCCGCATTCTCTGCTCCTCGAAGGGCGATGGGCCTCGAGTGCAGCGGTGCGCACGTCCGGCTGTTCGGTAGACGCGGCTGACCTTTTCTGTCTCGTTTTGGGGTACACTGCAGGGGCGGAGCGGGGGATCAACATCACCTTCCTGTGCACAGCGGGAGGGTTCGAGACCGTAAAGTCGTGAGCACACTTTCGGCCCGTCTAGAGGAGGGGACACAGACGAGACGAGACTGACCGACTTGCTTCGGCCGATCACAGATGTGGCGGATGCGACGCCGACATGGCCCAGAAGCTCGGCATCTCCCAGGAATCAAACGCTACCACTGGTAAGACCTCAGTGAATCCGCTATGTCGCATGACCGGAGACTGATCCTTCCGTCTGTTGCTTGCTTGTGCAGTCGCGGTACAAGGTACGTCCCAGCTCAGCATCTGCGGTCATGTCCGGCAGGACTGACGCTGGTCTTGCCTGTTGTCCCTTTCACTTAGCGTATCAGCGTTACTGTGTGACGCGTGACCTCTACGTGAGTCCTCCGTTGGGTCCTGTGCCGGTCTATCGAGACGATGTGGCTGACTGGACCCAAATTTTACAGAGCCCTCGCTCTTCGTGCGCTGCCCAGTGCTAGTGCTCGTCCATGCTCGCAGGCATCACCGAGGACTGCAAGAACCCGAACCCGGACGGCTTCTGTGGTCCGTGCTCGGAGAACGGCCTGACCGATTTCAGAATGTGAGTTGCCTCTTCGGATCTGTTCCGCGTTGCCTCTTACTATAGGCCCAATCATATCAGATACTGACGATGATACCTTCTGTAGCTGCGCCAACTGCGATCCGAACTATATCGGCGCGTTCGGGGCGACCACGATTCCAGAAGCGCTCAACAATCAGTCGCCAGGTTTGCTCTCAGTACGACCGCCGTAACTGACCAAGCGACTCTGTCTCGGACGGATACAACAGACCTGATCACCGGATGCCCGCTTGCCAACACGACCTCTTCGTCAGCGTCGTCTGCTCGCTCTTCGGCGACGTCAAAGTCGGTGGCGTCCTCGACCTCGTCCGGTACGTCGGCCAACGTCCTCGACCGTCCTCTTGCCAATCTTCCAGGGTCAGCTGACTGGACTTGAACCATCTTTTGCTTCCAGTCGCGGCTGCTCCCGCTGCTACCAGTACGCAGCCGGCGTCAGGTGCCGACAAGCGCGTCCGCATCGGCGGCACAGTGTTCTTTGCCATGGGCGCTCTCGGTCTGCTCTTCGTTTGATGGCCGCTCCAGGGTGAGATTGCGTTCCTGGTGCTTTAGACTGATCCATTCCGCAAACGCTCGTACCATGCACACTCTTTACTTTAGTGCCACCCTTGTGGCAAGAAGAGGAACGTACTAGTGGCGCTCACTCCCTCCTTGCTCTTTCTCCTGTTCTTGTTTGCTTTTGGTATCACGGAAACCTTGATGCATGTCGCCTGCCTCGTCGGTCGTTTCGAGTCATCCCGAGGCATGACAATCATCGGCGGGTCGTTCGCCATGTACCGACCCGGAGCCATCGTCCTCGCCAAAGTCCTCGCCGACTTCCCTATCCTCGTCGCACAAATCACTGCTTTCCTTTTGCCCATCTACTGGGTATTTATTATTCTCTCCAATCGTATCCATCGGACGTCGCTAACCGACTTTGCGTTCGCTCTGTACAGATGTCTGGCCTCAAGGTGGACGGCGGCGCGTTCATGCGACTCTGGGCCATCACCTACGTCACCACGCTCGCTCTCATGGCCTTCTTCCGAGCCACGTAAAGATCATTGCGACCAGACGTAAAGACGGAAGCGGTTGGCTAGCTGTCTGATCACAGTTTTTTTGGCTTGCGTATACCACTTGTCGTCGGTCGAGGGCGACCTTTGGATGAGCTCGCGGCGCGCGGGTCGTTTTGACGAGTCAGAGTGAAGCTCAACATCGACTCCTCCCTTCCCTTTCCTTGCTTCCTTCCTCGCCATGCCTACCATCTCTGTTGACAAGGCGGACCTCTACCGTCGACTGGAACGGTCGTACAGTGAGTTCGAAACGGAGTGATGCGGGGTGGCCTTGTCTCGGCGTTGGGTCTGGGGACGAGCGAGAAACGGCGAGCTGACCTTGGACATCTCTCCCTGCCTGGTATGCTTGTCTGTAGCCCAGGTCGAGTTTGACCAGCTCTGCTTTGACTTTGGAATCGAGCTCGACGAGGACGTACGTGCAGACAGTCTAGGCATCCGTCTGGACGAGCTGTCGAGCTGACTTGAGCTCTCTCTGGTTGGGTCCGACGGCTGTCTAGACGACCGAGGAGGTTGAGGCCGCCAAGAAGGCAGGACAGCCAACAGAAGAGCCAGTGAGTAGCACGATTGACTTTAGCGTCGGAGGTCCCATCTGTGGCCCGTCGATGGACCGGTCTCGGCTGAGTGCGAGAGCTTGGCCCACGTCGAAGGGTCCAGGAAGGGGAGCGAGCGAGCTCACCATCCGACCTCACCGTCGTCGGACGCCTCGTCCTCACCCACGCTCTCGCACGGACCGAGCCCAGAACGTGGAGGGATCCGACCTTGACGTCTGCTTCCAGACTAGCGTACTGACTTCCGTCCTCGCGTCTGTATCTAGGTCCTCAAAATCGAGATCCCCGCCAACCGGTTCGTTCGCCCTCGCGCCCGCTGTACCTTCGCCTTCATCTCCGCGGACGCTGACCCGAACGATCTCCTTCCTGCATCACCGGCTCTCTCAGATATGATCTGCTCTGCATCGAGGGTCTCGCCCTCGCTCTCCGGGTGTTCCTGAACCTGCAGGCACCCCCGGTGTACGCGCTCTCGACCCCCGCGCCGGACCAGCTCGTCTCGATCAGCGTGTCCGCTTCGGTGGCCGAGATCCGACCGTTCTTTGCTGGAGCTGTGCTGAGGTTCAAGGAGCCCTTCACGCCCGCGAGCTACAAGAGCTTCATCGACCTGCAGGACAAGCTGCACGCCAACCTGTGCAGGGCGAGGAAGTTTGTCGCCATTGGAACACACGACCTCGACACCATCAAGGGACCCTTCAGGTACGAGGCAAAGGCGCCCAAGGACATCAAGTTTGCTCCCCTCAACAAGGAGACCGTCTCCAACGCTGAGGAGCTCATGACCATCTACGAGGTCCGTCCCTGATCCTTCTCGGATCGTCGCACCGCACCTGAGCTCACTTCGTGTTCGTTATCGTTGTGTCTTTGATATAGGGTGACCGTCATCTTGCCAAGTTCCTTCCTCTGATCCGGGACTCGCCCGTGTACCCTGTCATCTACGACTCGGAGGACCGAGTGCTTTCCATGCCCCCGATCATCAACTCGAACCGTCAGTCTGCCCGCTCTGCTTTTGAGCAGCGCCATAGATCGGCACTGAACCTGACCCGGTCATACCTTTTCGATCGCAGACTCCAAAATCACCCTCCAGACCAAGAACGTGTTCATCGACATGACCGCCACAGATCAGACCAAGCTGTGAGTCTCGCCGCCTGCCTGGGGATCCTTGTTCCGTCCAACTGACTGATTGTCCGTCCCTGTGCTGCCCATTCTGGATCGACAGCGACATTGTCGCCTGCATCATGACGACCATGTTCGCCGAGTACACCGAGGTCCCCTTCACGTGAGTCCTCTGCCTGCCCCCGAGTCGGCCCTGCTTAGGCCGAGGCTGACATCTGCCTTTTGCGACCTTCCCCTTTTCTCAGTATCGAGCCCGTCAACGTCATCTTCCCCGACGGGATCTCGCGTTTGACTCCGGACGTGAGCCCCCGGCGCACCACTGCGCGACCGTCGTTCATCAACTCCTGCACCGGATTCTCGCCCGAGCTGTCCCCCTCCGAGATCGCCGCCCTTCTCGTCCGCATGTCGCTGCACGCGTCCGTGTCCACGACTACTGAGGACGAGTTGACTGTGGACGTGCCTGCGACCCGACCCGACATCCTGCACGAGTGCGACATCATGGAGGACGCCGCCGTCGCCTACGGCTTCAACAACCTAAAGACCTCTTTCCCCAAGGCAAACACGATCGGAAAGCCCCTCCCGATCAACAAGCTCGGTGACATCGTTAGGAAGGAGTGCGCTATGGCCGGATGGGTCGAGGTTCTGCCTTACATCCTCGTGAGTTTCGTCCTTTCGCCTCTCAGTGCTAGACCAGCGCGCCCAACGGCCTAATCGTGTCCCTTCTACAGTGCTCGCACGACGAGAACTTCTCGTTCCTCAACCGACCCGACCCTGGGAACCTTGCCATCACGCTCGCCAACCCCAAGACGGTCGAGTACCAGGTCGTGCGAACGTCGCTCCTGCCTGGTCTGCTCAAGACGATCCGAGAGAACAAGAAGCTCCCTCTGCCGGTCTCGATCTTCGAGGTGTCAGACATCGCCGTGCAGGACATGAGCGAAGAGCGACGAGCACGCAACCACCGCAAGGTGGCCGCCGTCTGGTGCAACAAGACGGCCGGGTTCGAGGTCGTCCACGGTCTGCTCGACCGCATCATGCAGATCCTCGGAGTCCCCTTCCTCGGAACCAGGGACAACAAGGCAGACACCGGCTACTGGATCGAGGAGAGCGCAGGTAAGTTCGGTCGTCTCTAAAACAACGAGGTCCCGCAGAGCCGAGGTGGCTGATCCTCTGCCCTTTTCCACTCTCGCAGACAAGACCTTCTTCCCCGACCGAGCTGCGTCCATCTTCTTCCGTCAACCGTCTCCTAGCTCGATCCCCCACCCGCACGCGCCCGAGCCGCAATCCCACCTGGCGGCCGACCCGGCGTCGACGTCGACCCCGTCCACGTTCGACAACCTCAAGTCAACCCTCGCCTCAGCCCTCCCGTCCACGATCTCTTCCAAGTCGTCGTCGCGGGATGTCGAGATCGGAGTGCTCGGTATCCTTCACCCGGAGGTGCTGAGCAAGTTTGAGATCGAGTTCCCGTGCTCGAGTCTCGAGTTCGAGCTCGAGTGGTTCCTCTAGAGTAGGCGTAGGTAGACTGGATGGAGATACGTAGATCTCGGCAAGCCCGATTGATATGCTTGGAGTCGTCTTCTCCTGTGCTGTGACTGTGAAAAGTACAGCTGCCTCGGAAGCAAAATCTGTAAACGGACGAGTTCGCACGAGGCCGTCGCTGAGAGGAGCGGCAGTGTGGGTGAGCTCAGAGCCCGAAGTCACGACCACCCTATCGACAGCCATCTCCCCCCCACCCTCGATATCCCGTCAGCACTGCAATCATGGGACTCCGCGACGCTATCCTGCCTCAGGTGAGTGCCAGTCTTCCACTTGGCCCATCGGCCAGATCGAGGCCGATGACGGGACCGAGCGAGAGCTGACCAGGTCGTCCCTTCCCTCTTCCTCTCCTCCTGCTGGCCCTTCCCTGGTCATCCTCACCTGGTCACCCGCACATATCCTTCGGAACAACCAGCCTCCGAGCTACGTCAAGAAGAAGAACTACAAGTTTGGCGACGTACGCACGCTTCCTTGGACCTGTTCGGCTTAGTCCTGAGCTCACGCCCGTTCTCGTTCCCCCCTCGCAGGAGCTCGGCAAGGGCACGTTCGGAAAGGTCATCCGCTGTACATGGAACAACGCACCGCCACCGGGTGATCCGACGAGGGACGTTGCGATGAAGATCATCAGCAAGAAGAACATCAAGGGGAAGGAGGGGGACGTCTTCTCAGAGATGGAGGTCCTCAAGGACCTCAACCACCCAAACATCGTCAGTCCAAAGTCACACCCGCCAGTCTCGCATCAAGAGTTGACTAGATCGAACCTCCCTCACCTTTGCTCGCCACAGGTCAAGTTCTGGGAGTGGTTCGAGAGTAAGTACTGCTGCCTCGCCCCCTTCGGCCGAGAACGTGTGACTCACGCCGTCGGTCTCTTTTCCCTTGCCAGGTCGAGATAAGTACTACCTATCGTTTGAACTGGCGGTCGGGGGAGAGCTCTTCAGCCGGATCAGCGCGAAGGGAAAGTTCAGCGAGAAGGATGCCCAGGGCGTCGTCCGGTCCGTCCATTCCTCGTGCCACTCGACCTTGTCTGCTTTGCTGACTTCTTCCCTTCGTTTCCGGCTCTCAGGTCCATCCTGTCTGCCGTTTGCTATCTCCACGAGCGCAACATCATTCACCGGGATCTTAAGCCCGAGAACCTGCTCTACTTCAACGACAAGGAAGACGCCCGGCTGGTGCTCGCCGACTTCGGGATCGCAAAGCACCTCGACAGGCCTGACGAGGTCCTCACCGCAGCGGCTGGATCAATAGGATATGCAGGTGAGTGCCGATCGACGGCGAGGCTGGTAGTGAATGCACAGGCTGATCTGGCGTCGCGCATCTGCTTCCATTCCAGCGCCCGAGATCTTGTCGAACAAGGGACACGGCAAGCCTGTAGATCTGTGGTCGCTCGGGTTGGTTGAGCTTTCATTTCCGTCACCCTCGACGAGGATGCTGAGTCTGACCTGCCTCTCGTTCACAGTATCATCACCTACGTCCTCCTCTGCGGCTACTCTCCGTTCCGGTCAGAGGACCCCCAAGAGCTGATGAACGAGACGATCCGCGGTCGGATTGAGTTTCACGAGCGGTACTGGAAGAAGCCGTCCGCAGAGTCAAAGGAGTTCATCAAGCTCCTCCTTCAGGTCGACCCGTCAAAACGGCCGACCGCAGAGGAAGCGGCGAAGCATCCGGTGCGCCCGCTTCTGCTCATTGATCGTCGGTTGAAGGGAACACGTAGCTGACTTGCCTTAATTGTCTGTGTTTTGACCAGTGGCTCACGTCTCACTCGGCGGCGGATCACGACATTGGAGAGGGCCTGCGAGACAACTTCTCGCCGAGCGCAAGATGGAAGTCGGCCATGAGGGTACGCTCGCTTTCTAAGCTTGATCCCTCGGCCATTCTCACTGACGCCTCTCTCCCTTGACAACCTTGATGGACCGAGTAGAAGGTCACCGCAACCCAGCGCTTCACTCGAGCCGGCGCCTCTCGCTCGCGGGAGAACTCGATCGGCGGCGGAAAGGACAAGGCGGACAGTCAGGACGTAAGTAAGCATCTCTTCACCGGATGTCTCACTACTCCCGCTGACCGTTGACTCTTCATCTCCGGCAGAGCGACGCGTCCTCTGAGAACTACCACACCGCCGACGAGGAGGAGATGGCCGCCCAGCAGGGGAACCAGGTCTCGCCCGAGGTCCAGGCGGCCAAGGACGAGATGCTCGCAGGGAAGGACGATGCCGGGGATGGACTGTGAGTCAATACGCTTCATTCTGCATGTACGAAAGCCTTGGCTGACAGTCTCTTTTGATCTGGGACAGATACGGGATGACGGATCAGACGCGGGGCTTGTCGATGTGAGGAGAGGAGGTAGACGTCTGTTGAGTGGTGCTTTTGCTTTGATACTTGCTTCAAGATGGATGACTCAGGATGGGTATGACTTGACCGCTACGTTACCCCTCTCGCCCGTTGGGTGCCTAGAGAGCTTGCGTCACGACCGGCCTCAGCCCAGCCCTACGGGTGAGCCTCTCCCTGTTTTTCGTCGAGCTCGCCCGTTTGGCTTTCCCTTCCCTCAACCGTCTCTCCTCCCCTCCCGACCCTTCCTTTCCTTCGACCTTGGACCCGGCCATGCTCATCAATTGAACCTCCTCCTCCTTCTTCGCTTCTGCGACACGTCTCGGTTCCGCACGAACAGGTTAGTCCTGCCTTCCTCTCGCTCCCCGCCCTCCTCGCTCCGTGCTGTTCTCGTTTTAAGTGATGTACCGACCACCGAAAGGGGTTGACAACATGTTAGACTACTGAAGCGACTTTCAATCGCATTCCTGTTGATAAAATCTTTGTCTGATCTACCCTACTCTCCTACCTACTCTCTGCTGCTACCGATGTCGACCCAAAGTTTTGGATCATGCAGCGAGCTGACCTTTGTCTCTCTCTCTCTATGGTCGCGCTGCTTCAGGTTTTCTTAGTTCAAGGGTTTTCTCTTTCGCTGGCTCTTGACTGCCATACGGTGTCGTCTGTGGGCCTGCCTCGTCCTGGATGTACCGAGGAGCGGACCGTGTGGAGGGAGGAGGAAGACGTTGAGCTCGAGCTCAGCCCAGCATCCTCTTTCGTTCCCGCCTCCGAGTCACCTCTGCTTTCCGATAGTGAATGTCATGCATCTTTCCGATATCAAGTGTTTCGTTTTGAAACGATCCTGAGCGAGAAAGCACAAAAGCTCATCATGAGACTCGTTCAACCGGCGGGGGTCGATGACGATCTCGCCTCTCCAGAGGCGGTCATGCCAGCATGAGCACGCACGGCCGGTCTCGAGATGGATCGGTGATATCATGGTGAAAAAGAGAGAGGAGTGTGTGCCTTAAGAAAACAGACTCTTGCCCAATCTCGGAGGGAGAGTAGTTGGCCCTCGACGAGTTTGGATTGACCGAGCTGCCCGTGTCGTTGGAGCTCAACTGCCATCTTCCCGCCCTCTTACCCCACCCATACCATCCAAACCCAAAACCTCTCCCTTCAAGACACGATGTCCGCACCAGAGAACAAGGTCGGTGATACCCTCAAGCAGCTTTGCCCTGCCGCTGGCCAGTCCTGAACGGTATGCTCACCTCTCGGACCTCCACTTCCCGCCGTCCTTCGTCCGTGCAGATGGAGTACGTCCGCCTAGGAAACTCGGGTCTCAAGGTGTCAAAGATCATCCTGTGAGTCGCTGGCTGCTCACTGGACTTCTCTCCAGGCCAGTGCTGACTGTCTCTTGTGCTTGCAGGGGAACAATGTGTGCGTGCGAGGGCCATCTCCTCCCTCCGCGGGCATGTCCGACCTCGTCCCTCCTGCATTCCCGGGTCGGCTGATACCTTCTTGTCACTGCTATACAGCGTATGGAGACCCTGCGTGGCAGTCCTGGGTGCTTGACGAGGAGGAGTCGGTCAGTCTCGCTTCGTTCTGTCTGGGATCAGCCCACTGATCGCTCGGGAGCTCACCTCCACTTTCCTCCTCCGGCCCCGCACAACTCTCCAGCTTCCTCACTTCAAGTTCGCCTACGACCGAGGGGTCAACACCTGGGACACTGCAAACGTCTACTCTGGAGGCGCCAGCGAGATTGTCGTCGGCAAGGCCCTCAAAAAGTACGACATCCCCCGCGAGTCGGTCGTCATCCTCACCAAAGTCTTCTTCGCCGTCACCCCTCCCGGCGAGAGCGGAGCACCCGTCGCAGGAGGCCAGCCGAACCAGCACGGTCTCAGCAGGAAGCACATCTTTGCCTCTGTCGACGCCTCCCTCAAGCGACTCGGCATCGAGTACATCGACGTCCTCCAATGCCACCGCTTCGACCCGGACACGCCCATCTCCGAGACCATGCAAGCCCTGCACGACGTCGTCCAGACCGGCAAGGTCCGCTACATCGGCATGTCGTCCTGCTTCGCGTACCAGTTCCAGCTGATGCAGCAGTACGCGATCCAGAACCGGCTCACCCCGTTCATCTCGGTCCAGAACTACCACAACGCCATCTACCGAGAGGAGGAGAGGGAGATGCTTCCGATCTGTAGGCACTTTGGGGTGGGGACGATCCCGTGGTCGCCGATTGCGAGGGGGGCCTTGGCGAGACCGGTGGCGAGTGAGGCGACGAAGAGGGTGGAGTCGGACCCGAACTTCAAGGGACGGGGGCTGGATAAGCCGGAGGATGACACGAAGGCTATCATCAACACGGTCGAGAAGATCGCCAAGGCGAGAGGGATCTCGATGGCTCAGGTGTCGGTTGCGTGGTCGCTTTCGTAAGTCGCGATCGCTTCAGTCTTCTTGACACACGGCGCGCCGCTCTGGTCTGACCCGGATGCCTGTCTCGTTCTGCAGCACCCCTGGAGTGACCGCTCCCATCGTCGGATCGACCAGCCTCAAGCACCTCGAGGACTTGATCGACGCTGTGCATGTCAAGCTCACGGACGAGGAGATCAAGGCCATCTCGGAGGGCTACAAGCCCAAGGCAATCGTACGTCCCGCTCATCATCGTCGTGTCCTCGCTTCAAGCATGCCTGACCTCCCCGCGCCTTTGCTTGTCCTCCGCAGGTCGGACACTCGTAGATCTGTAGCACCTTTCCTGTCTCTACTTGTAGACCCTCGTGGGTAGTGGAGTTGCTTTGTCTCATGACACCCTTGTATCTCGACGTCTTCTTCCAAGAAAGCCATAACCACATCAGAGACGACAGATAGCGCAAATTAGACCGAAAAGCGGACCCTCATCAAACCCCTCTCACCCTAAGCCCTCAACTCCGTCAACCTCTTCACAAACTCCATCGGCCCCACCTTTGCCTGCAACCTGCTCGTCTCCTCCTTTGTCCCGCCTCTCACGATCTCATCCTCCTCCTCCGTCCACACATGGTGCACCCCTTCCTTCACCGCCCTCAGCCTCTCCTCCGCCAGCTTGATGTTGCCCCCGACGGCCCGCAGAGTCTGGATAGCGGCTATGACGGGGATGCCGAACTGAGGGGAGGCGAGCATCGCCCAGGCGACGGCGGCTTCTTGGTTGCGTTTTGTCTCGGCAGGAGTGAGGACCGGAGAGGGGACGCGAGGAGCAGGAGGAGGAGGAGCGGGTTTGGAGGCGGAAGCTGCAGGGCGGGGAGGCGGGTGGATGTTGACGCGCGGTGGTGAGGGAGGAGCGGCGGTCGGGGCGGGTGAGCGAGCAGGGACGGCGGCGGGTTCGGGTCTGGGCGAGACGCTGGAACTGGACGCCGATGATCGTTTACTGGAAGCAACGGGAGAGGTCGGTACCGTGCTGCTGGGGACTTGGAGTGTCTTGCGCGGGGAAGAGATGGCTCCGAGGGCTTGGGAGGCGGCCGACGCAACTGAAGCCAAGGCGCCGGCGACAAAAGAGCGAGGAGCTGGAGCGACACCTGATGAGGCCAACGATCGACAAGAGATCAGCAAGCAGTCCTTTATCTCGCCCTGAGCGCTCAAAGTGGCCGACTCACGTTCGGGAGACGAGTCCGCGGACGAGATCCGACGGCTGCCGCTCGATGTCCGCCTCGAGGGGATGATGTCGAGATGGGGCAGGTGCTCGGTCGCTTTGGGAGCGGTGTTGGGAGGAAAAGTAAGCTCTGCCGAGACGGCCGAGCGACTTCGGGTCGCTCTTGAGGGGACGACCTCGGCGGCAGGCTCGACCTCCGCCTCTTGTGGGATCTCTTCGACCGGGGCCATCATCTCTTGGTCGTCCTCGTCTGCGGCAAGCTCGAGACCGCCCGAGACTCCCGAGACGTCGTACATGTCCTCGTCGTCTTGGTCCTCGACGGTCGGGGCGGCTTCTTTAGCGAGCCAACGAGTCGGATCGTCGTCGTGGTCGCTGTCACTGTCGCCTTCCTCTCCATAAGATTCCTCCTCGACAATCTTCTCCTCTACGTCCACAGCAACGACTGCAGTCTGGGCGAGCCACTTGGAAGGATCGTCGTCGACCTCCTCGGCGGCCTCGTCCTCGTCGACCTGCGCTGGCTCTGCCTCGACCGCCTTCGATGCGCGTTTGGAAGCGGAAGGCGACTTGAGCGGGATCCGGAGCGACTCCTCGAGGGCCCTGCGATCCTCCGCATCGTAGTCTGGCTCACTCGAGGGTACGACCGCAGACTCGGCGGGGGCGGGCTCTTCAGCCGGCATCTCGTCGTCTGCTTGTACAGGCTGGTCCTCGATGGGGTCGTCTGCCTGAGCCACATTGTCGTCGTCGGCTGGGTACACGTAGTCGTCTTCTTCAGCTTGCTCCTCCACCGCTGGCACGTCCTCAGCGGCGTGAGATGCGGACCTCTCGCGAGGCGCAAGAGCGACGCGAGCCCGCTTGGGAGATGGCTGAACAGACTGTCGAGCGGGTGGCAGCTGCTGAGCTCTGGGCGAGGCTGACCCGTCGAGAGAGTCGGGCGAGCGAGCGCGCTTGTTGCTGTTCCGAGCGACGGGTCCAGGCATGTCGTCCCCGTCGTCTCCGCCGATTGGTACCATCGGGTGCGGACCCGCAAACTTTCCATTCCGTCGAAGTTGGCGACAAAACTCCTCGATCTTGGGGTCCATGAGCTCCTTGAACTTTCGGTATCGTTCCCGCCAGGCCTGCCAGGGATGCCTCGACGACCACGGCCACCGTTCGACATGAGCCTGCATCAACGAGACACAGGACAGGTATAGACGAGTCAGTCAATCAGTCACGATCAGCCGTGATGTGCCCGATCTGACTCACGTCGTCGCAGAGGTACTCGTAGATCTTGTTGCCGTGCCTCTTCATCTTCTGGGTGCTCGCAGATCTGTCGGTCCCGTTCTCCTGGCCGACAATGACCTCGGCGAGGTAGCGAGGCAGGAGCTCGTCCTCGTGACGAAGGAACTCGTTCTTCAGTCTGGGAAAAAAAAAAAAAAAAAAGGACACGTCACAGTCAGGGACCGAGACAGACGAAGGCCAACGGTAGCAGACGCGAACGTACCCTCCTGGGCGACTGAGCGTCGCCGGCCTGCCCTTCTTGATGCTCTTCTCGACCCATTGATACGAAACGATAAACTTCTTGACGTCGGACCCGTAGTTGTTCTTGATCGTCTGGGTCGACTTGTTGCCGACTACGTCCTCGTCGACGATAAGCACCTTTGCGGCTGCCTTCTCGGAGGTGATCGTGCCTCCATAGCTCTGATATAACGAGCCCAAACGGAACCCATGTCAGCGTCTGAGAGCGAAAGAGCAAGAGACCCGGATGACACTGACCCTGATTCTCTTTGCGAGGTAAGGTCTCTCTCTGTCGAGCGCCTTGGCGATGTAGCAAACGAGCTGTGCGCCACCTTCCACCCGTTGTCGGACAAAGACAGGTTGCTCGCTCTCGAGCGACTTCCTCGTGGCGAGCTTGTCTTGTCCGACCGAGACGTGCACCCAGTGCCACGGTCTCCCTCGCCATGCCAGACGGTTTACGCCTCGGTCCTTGAAGTCTTCAGCGAGGTTGGCCTTCCCGAACGGGGTCGTCGGGTCCAGCAGGCGGAAGTCGGCGTCATCGATTGGGGCGAGCACTCCGCCGTGATCCTGGTATCAAGAGAGGTATCGTGGTCGTGATCAGTATATGTCTGATTCAGGGACAGAGGGGAGATTAATGGGAACGGACCTTGATGAGCTGGTCGAGATCGGTTCGAATGCCACTCGGAATCTTGCCCTCGATCCAGAACGAGAGCGCGTTGCCCTCCTTGTCTTGGAAAAGACTTTGACTGGCAGGCTCTTCTACGAGCTCCTCGACCACCTGTTTGTTGACCAGAGACAAGATTAGTTCGGTCTGCAAGATGACCAAGAGAGGGAGACGTACCTCTTGTCCTGGCGCGTCCGCCGGAACCTCGTACACCGGAGCCACGTCCGCTGGAACCTCGTCGGCCGCAACCTCGACCTCGACTTCGACTTCCTCGAGCTGTCACGATTGACGATAGAGTCAGTTGTCTCGTCTCTGAGCGTCGGGCGCGCCGTACGGACTTACGATCGGCTCCGGGTGGATGTCGGCCTGTTCCCGTTCCCTGATCCACGCCTTGAACCCATCGAGCCCGTACGCGGTGGCGGTGCCATAACGGTGGATCTTTGCTTCAGCCTTGGGTTTGAGGTCTCGTCCGAGCACGACCAGTGAGGTCGTCCCGTCAATCACGATCGGCTGCGGCCATTCACTGTGAGCTCACCAGTTGGACGGTCAGCTTCGACAGGACGGGAAGGTGAGATACTCTAGGCTGGAAGGGACGTACCCTCCGAGGCTGAGAACGATGCTTTCGACCTCTGCCAGGTCTGCTGGGTTGAACTTGCCCGATGGGACGACCCTGAGGCCATCGAGCACCTTGGGCTGGACCGGTGTGGGCGAGCGGGATGATCGGTCGGTCGCTCCTCTCGCACCGCCCGACGGTCCTGCTTCCGGCTCGCTGGGGCCCATCTCTGTGGAAGGACGCGCTCTTTGTACTGTCTGATGTGGAGGGGATCCCTGGCTGGCGCGTTTGGCCGGCGAGAGGGTCGACTGAGGAGGTGGCGAACGCCGACGTGCGAGAAGGGAGGCCCAGACGTGAGCTCGAGCTCACCTGACGCGCTTCAGTCTGATTGCACCCAAGCGAGACTCACCTGCTTGATGTTTGCGGCTGCACTAGCGATATCCTCGTGTCCATCCGGGTGCTCGTCGTCGTCATTGTCTTGTTCGTGTCCGTCATTTGAGCTGAGGAGCTCGTCGTAGTCGTCCCCGGCTGGGTCGGACGAGGGAGCGATCGCCTGGCTCGGACCCAGACTTTGTCGAGGAGGATGAGCCTGAAACACAAAGAACAGGTGATCAGCCATGGCCTGATATATCTGTCTCTGGATCTTGCAGTCTGTACTTACCACGTTTACCATGAGTGGTCGACTTCGGATGCGTGGATGTCGGATGGAAACCGAAGGTGAGCGGCTCGCGCGAGCTCACCGAATGAACCAACAACACCGACAGTCTCGCTTCCCGGCTCGCTCAACCCTCGTCCGCTCCGTCTCTCGCGGAGACACTACTCTCGAGCGTACCCTCTGGCCTGTGACTGTGTCAAGATGGAAGATGGCAGTCTGCAAGGGACGTTGACGAAGAAGCCGAGGTCGACGGGCAGATCAGGTCAGTCGTCAGCTCGTGCTCCTCCCTCTCGCAGCTGTGACCCTGCTCGCTCTGCCTGCTCTGTGCGAGCTGGGGTGATGGACGATTGCTGACTAGTATCTCCGCGTTGTCGTTGTCCCATTCCGTGCGCGTGGCCAGACGCTGATCGAGCGAGGGACGCCCATGGGACGCACAAGAAGCAGCACAACGAGGTCGTCCGCAACAACGTAGAGTGGCGCAGAAAGATGGCAGTCTGCGAACAGGAGGTCCAGGACGTCAAGGACGAGAACTTTCAGCTCTCCAAGAGGAACGTCCAGCTGGTCGCAGAGATTGAGAGGCTGAGAGCGAGGCCGGCAGCGATCCCCAGAAAGGAGGTCAGTCAACCGCCCCCGAGCTCGTCCCATGCCCGCCCTCGTCCGCCAGCTCGCGTGACCGCAGGCCGACCGTAGCTGTCCAGTGGACCTCGCTGACTGATTGATTGATGGTTTCGGTCCCTCAGAGTATCCTTCAACTGCTCAACTCGTTGCTGCTCGTCGTGCCAGCTCTGCGGGACGAGCTCGTGTTCACGTCCAGCCCAGGCAGACACTCGCACCCGCCGATACCGCCCTCGACCCACATCCACTCGTTCAGTGCCCTCCCACCTCAAAAGGTCAGCGCGACTCCCGAAGGACTGGACGCAGCAGACGTCATGGAGGTCGATGAGGACGACCTCTCCCGGTAGGTCTCTGCACTTCGGCTCCCAGTCGCGAATCGAGAGATTACGTTTCGCTGACCCCGACCGTTACGCATTTAGCTACCAATCTCCTCTGGCTACGATGGTGCCATCTCTGTCCGACCGGTCGCTTGCGTCTTCGTCGTCGAGCTCGTCTCTCGGTCAGGCCGACGTCGAACGACACCCAAACCTGTCCTCGAGATCGCACTCTCGCACTTCGAGGGCGTCCCGTCGCTCGTCGGGAATAGTCTCGCTCGAGTCGGACGACGTGCCGCGGCGAGGAAAGAGTCCGACCCCAGAGTCTGAGGATGGCGACGACCAGGAGTTTGGCATCATCCCTGACGAACGTCGCTGGAGCGGGACAGACTTTGACCAACAAGACGTCACCGGCGAGGAGACCGTCCAGCAGTCTGGATCTGGGTCGGTTCAGCCCACAGCCATCTCCGCAACGGTTGCCGAGGGCAGGGGTCCAGGATGGCGACCGCCTGTGGCGTCTCTCGCTCTCACAACCCCGCTCCACCAGCCTTTCGCGTCCTTGGACATGCCTCGCGACACCTCTTCCTCGTGCTCCTCCTCGACTGTGCCGCTATTGAACGGAGCGCCGCGCAAGGGGGCGACTTCAGCAACAATATCGTCAGAAGCGTCCCCGTCCGCTGCCGGTCCATCGACAAAGACTCTCGGTGCGTCGTCGTCGAGACCAGCCGTCAACCCGACAGCAGCCCGAAAACCACCACCTTCCAACACGACAGCGTCATCTTCCTCTCGACCCTCCTCAGCTGCCTCCAACTCGTCGACCTCGTCGTCCTCGACCGTCGGCCCGTCCTCGAAACCGAGACCGCCCACCACAAAGCCGGCGTCGACGACAAAGACCCAGGGCCCAGCCATCAAGATGACCGCGTCCTCCAGCTCAAAGTCATTGGCAACCAAGGCTACGGCTCCGTCTGCCGCTGGGAAGGCAGCCGTCCCCAAGGCTCTGACTGGGGGCTCGATGGTCAAGATGAAGGACCTCGCCGAGGCAATCAGGAAGCCTTCGCCGCCCGTCTCCAATGCCGAAGCGTCCTCCTCAAAAGTCAAGCTCGACTCCCAGGGTGAGTCGCAGCGGTCTATCCTTCTACAGTGGTGAATGCACGGCTGATACGTCTGTTGCCTGCTTTCAGTGGCCTCGCCGCCATCTACACCTCCTGCAGACTACACAGCAGACGACTTCATCCCCGGATCAGCGGTCACCTCATCTACCTCGACGAGCGAGGGCTCCGAGGAAGCTGATTCGAGCCGTCGGGCTGGTCGTCGGGCCAGCAAGAGCGTCAACTACAAGGAGCCCAGTCTCACTTCGTACGTCTGCGCCTAGCATCCCCCTCCTGGCCGACATCGTGAGGCTGATCCTTTCTCGTCTTTCTTTTTCGCTTCGCAGCAAAATGCGCAAACCAGCTCCCTCATCCGACGACTCGAAACCAGCCCCCCGGTCGCAACCGTTCCCGTCCCGCCCGCACTCTCCACGACCAGAGGACTCCTCCTCCGGATCTCTCTCACCTTCCCTATCCTGCACCACCCCTGCCTACGTCTCTCGCGTCGTCGCTCCACCGCCTCCATCCTCTTCAGCCGCGACGCGTCGCAAGTCTGTCCTGCCCAAGAAGAAGAGCCTCCAGGACCTGAGCGGCGCAGTCCGGCGCGAGGAGTCGGACGAGGAGGAACTCCTTCGGGTGAGCGACTACTCGGCTGCAGAGGAGGAAGACGGAGTCGAGGACCTGCTCATGGAGGAGCCGCCAAAGAAGGCGGCAGCGGCCAAGGGGAAGAAGGCGCCCATCGTGAGGAAACGGCACGAGGACTCGACCGACTCCAGCGACGGCGATGATGAGCAAGGAGAAGCGACACCGCCCGCCAAAGCAGCTTCTACCGTCACTGCCACCAAACCTCGTTCATCCACGGCGGCACCCAAGCCTGCCGCTCAACCTCGTCGCACCTCAACAGCCGCCGTCCCAAAATCTGCTTCCTCTCGTGCTTTCGCGCCCGCAGAAGCATCCGACGACGACGAAGACCCGACTCAGGCGACACCCAAAGCCTTCCGGATCATCACGCCTGCGCCTCGAGCGTCGCTTGCTGGGGCAGGGGCAGCGAAGAGGCGCGAGAGCGGGATGGTCCCCCTTGGGGTCAACCACGGGAACATGCCCGCTGTCGTCGCAGTCGAGGCGCCGAGCGTCGGCACTGCGGGAGGCAAGAAGGGCTTGTCGGCGGTAGAGGAGGTGCCGCCAGCAACGACGGCGGGGAGGAGGGTTAGTCGGAGGGTGACGATGGGGGCTGCTGGAGGAGTGGCGTGAACTTGACGATGGGTTTGGGTCGCTTGTATCGGTTCTGCTTCATCTCTCTATCTTTTTTTTTTCTTCGCTTCTTCGTATCTTGGGTACACGCTTCTCTTTCTCATCCTGCTCTCGGATCGTCACTTCTTCCCACCCCGGCGGGCGCGACACCCTCTCGTTAATTCCTCTTTGCCCGCCCCTTCTCTGCACCGCACATCTTCTCTATCATCACATTCCTGCATACTGCAGCAAGTACTGGAAAGACTGGGTCGCATTGACGGGAATGCAGTCTGATCGATGCACCGTCTCACGTAGAGCTTGACAGACTCTGCCGGCTCAAAAGACGTCCGACTCGCCCGCAAGTGGACCCCTGACACTGTTGGGAACGAACATCAAGACGAGCCGAAGTGAAGCAGGGGAGTAATAAGCATGAAGGCGGGAGAACACTCATCTCCGCCCGGCTCAGTCCGTCCGTCATCCTAAGATACGACCGATGAAGGTTCGCAACGCTCCTCGCAGGCATGGTACGACCTCTCACACTGATGACGGGTTGGGTTAGGAGGATATATATTGTTGCCAGCTGCTGGCGTGCATCAAAAACACACCAAGGGTTAGATAGTGCAGTTGGTTAGTACGTTCGGTTCTGAGTAACATCACAACCTCGTCTCCGAAAGACCTGGGTTGAATCCCGGTCCGACCTGACTAGTAGGATGCAGGTAGGGAGGAGGAGGAAGGGGACAAGGTGGTTGACGAGAGGGAGGGAAGAGAGGGGCAAGGGCGGCTGGGCTTGATCAGCGCCGTCCGCAAAGCAGCATGGCAAGAGCATGATGATAGTCCTCCAATATCTCGCTTCTTCAGCGAGAGTCCACCTAGACAATCTAATGCACGATCCGGTTGGAGCGGGAGCAAAGGTCGAAGGCGGGCGAGCGCAGGCCTTGAATCGATCTACTCCCAGATCATCTTCCCGTTCGCGCCGACGGACGCCTTCATACCGTGGTCCTTCTTGGTCCCCTTGTACGCGTCCATCCTCGCCCTGCAACAGAAAAAAACCGGGATCAACGTCAGTCCTCCGTCGCCTGGCTCGCGGACACGTCCACCCCGCTGCCCAACTCGTCCGTCCCCAAGCAGACTCCGCGCCCGAGCCTGACAGATGAGACGACTCACTTCTCCAGCCCCCTCTTGTGCTCAGCAAGCACCCTCAGCCTCTCCTTCTCTGCCTCCTGCTTCGCACTCTTCTGCTTCTCCGCCCGTGCCTGGTTCTGTCGCTGCTTCTTCGCCGCGTCTGCCGAGAGGGCCGCAAAGCTCGACGAGCCGGCCGCAGGAGGTGCGGACGAGTTGAAGTTGGATGCGGGGGTCTCTGCAAGCGCGATCGAGATGTAGCAGCTGTGTCAGTGCTGCTACACAAGCTCTGTGTCGGTTGGAGGTTGGCGGACTCACTCTTCTTCGTCTTTGAGATCGGGATCGTCTCCCACGCGCCCTCATCCGGTGCCTGCTCCCAGTATCCCTCGTCCTGAGCGGTTTCGGGGAGAGTGATGGTAGGCGTAGGCGCTGGCTCGTCCTCGTCGGACGAAGGCGGCAACGGAGGCGACGAGGGCGGGGCCAGCACCGGCGAGGAGATCGCTGGAGGGGCCGCCTTTGAGGTCGAGGCCGTCGTGATCTTGATCACTCGAGCTGGAGGCTGCACAGGAGGGAGCATACTGCGACCGCGCAACGAGAGTATAGCATAATCGTCAGTACGAATGTTCCCTCACTTCTCCAGGCTGCTGGTTGAGCTCACTCTTCAACGCCGGTCTTTCCAGCTCGCTTGGCCTGCTTCTCGGCCTGCACCTGAGCGGCGTGCTTCTTCTCGTTCAGCTGCTCCTGCTCGATCGCCTTGAGGCTCGCTTTCTTCTCCTTCTTGGTAGGCTCGGCTGCGACGGGCTTGACGGGTGCAGCAGCTGGAGGCGGCGGGGTCGATGAGCTGGCATCGGCCTTGTTGCCGGCCGCCTTCTTCTTGCTCGCCTTCGAGGCAGCAGGGGCAGATTCAGACTTTGCTGATGGTGCGGGTGTGGGTTCTGACGGTGGTGAGGGTGTGGTTGCTGCTGCCGCCTTCTTTGCTGCCTTCTTCTTCTTTGTCTTGGCCGACCCAGACGACGCGGACGACCCGTCTGCTGAGGCGATCGGCGAGGTCACCTTCCACAGAAGGTACAGCGCAGGAGGAACCAGAAGCGCAGATAGAGCGATCGAAGTGATAGACGTGGATGACATGGCAGGCGAGAGGAGGGTGCTCGTCGAGGAAGGGCTGTCCAGGGGCGTCGGTCGGGGTGGGTGTATGGGGAGGAGTGTGAGCTCGCACGACCCAACCAGAGGTCGCGCCTCGGCCCGACAAGATCGAGATCATCTCAGTCAAACAAACGTCCGACCAGAACATCAAAGAGATAGATCATGCATCAAATCTCCCTCTTAATCCAACAGAAACATATTTTGCCGACGGTGACCAACCCAAATGAACGACTGACCCGAACCCGACGCGTCGCGTCCCGCATGTGCCTAATGGTCCTTCTTCTTCTCGACGAGCTCCTGCTCTCCGTCCTTCTTGTCCTGGCCTGCCTTCTTGATCGCACGGAACCGCTTGGTCTTGAGCATCGTCATGGCCGCGCACCCGAGCAGGAACTGGACGCTGAACTCGAACACGGCCCAGTGCTCGGGGGCGAGCAGCTTCTGCGCGATCACGATGGCGATGGGGTGAATGATCAACGTCGCCTGAGTGATGATGATCACAAGATAAGAAGGACCGAAAGGTCAGGACTTGGATCGAGTGAGAGAAGAGCCGAGTATGCCTAGGCTGACCTTGTACATCTTCCCGAACGAGGACGCGAGCACTCCCTTGAGCTGAGCGGACCCTCGTGCTCCTCCGATCCATCCCATCGAGAGCACGTAGACGGCACACTCGATGGGGATCTGTACGCCCATGCCGAGGGCGAGACCGGACAGCGCCGCTGTCTTTGCGGACGCGGTCGCGGGCAGAAGTAGAGCAGACAGCTGAGCCATCGCGAGAGGCAGGTAGTCTGCACATCAGAAGACGGGTTTGAAGGAGAGGGTGTAGACGGATCGAAGCCGAAGAGTGGACGCAGCGGTGTGAGGAGATGTCGAGGGAGGACGAGGACAGAGGGGAACGAGCGTCAGCTTAAGCTCACCCGACGTCAAGACATCGGGTGCCTTCCTCCCTGCTTGGCACGCAGGATAGGAACGAGTTCACTCACGCTTCATGGGTCCACTGATGAGTCCTCCGTACGCGGCCATGAGGATGGACCTCTTCTCCTGTCCCTCCTTGAGGATCTCTGCGAGCTGGACGCGGATCCGCTTGAGCTTGTTGTGCGCAGACAGACCGTAGAACTCGACTCCCAGCCCGAGACCGTGCATCGCAATGTACGTAGACAAGAGGGACTGGATGTAGTACGACAGGGCTGGACAACATGTGAGATGCGACGAGTCAGTCCAGGCAGGCCAAGGGAGGACGGAAGAGGGAAGGTCGGATGGAGCCGAGGCTCACCGAGGGTGATGCTCTTGGTGAGCAGAGGTCGAGAGCCCAGGTTGGCGAGGTAGGACGTCATCAGTCGCTTCCTCAGAGGGAGCGGCAGGACGGGAAGGCGAGCAGTAGAGTTGGACATCTTGAAGAGGAGGAGAGCAGGGTAGATCGACGTTGGCGGAGGGGGGAGCACCAGATGACCTCCCCCGGCCTCTCGAACAGACGACAGCCGGAGGGGCCACTCTTGTCCTCCCCCTCGGCCTCAATCCGCTTCAACCGAACGACTTGGAACCCGGCCAAAGCAAACGGAGATGACGACTGCGAGTACATCCTGTAACGACACACACATCAAGGCATTCCTCATATCCAGCCGGCGAGATGCAACAGCAGGCGCGCGCGGACGGCCTCCCCGCCGTTCCCCTCCCCGACAGCCAAAAAGCACTCCTCTCAATCGCAAAAGGGAAGGTCGGACCGGGATTCGAACCCAGGTCTTTCGGAGACGAGGTTGTGATGTTACTCAGAACCGAACGTACTAACCAACTATACTATCTAACCCTTGGTGCTTTTGTTGGGGAACAGCGGCCAGTTACAGTATAGATACCATGCTTTAAATGCTTCTGTGAACACTCAGCAGCTCTTCTCCTTGCCGTACGTGTCTGTGCAGTTTTATCGAGTCGATCCGGGTGGCACGGCTATTTTTCTCATCTCATCACTCCCCTCCCTCCTCCTGCAACCATGTCTCGTGCGTGTAAACCACCACCCCACCAGCACCCTCCCCTCTCGGTCCCGTCCAGTCTTCACCGCTCAACCCGAGCTCAACCCTCCCGTGGTGCGTCTCCAGCTTCAAAGTGTCAAACCCCTCCTGCTCGTGCTTCCCATCTGGTTCCCACCCTCCCGACTCCCCAATGAAGCCCATCACGTCGCAGAAGTACATCGGTCTTGGCTCGGGTACATAAATCGTCCGCGAAGTCCAGCGAAGGGAGAGAGCAGGCGAGAGGCGGACGAAGTGACAGTCCGACGGGAGATGGATGGGTCCGCGAAAGTCGAGTGGGAGGAGGACGCGGAGGTTGGTGAAGCCGCCGGTGAGGGTGAGGGAGATGCGAGGGGAGGTTCGAGTGCGGGGGAGCTGGGGCGAAGGACGAGGCCGTTGTTAGTCAAGGGGTATGGGGCTGGAGAGGGCGAGGAGGGAACGCACGAGCTCAACGCTGATAGACCCCTTCTGAGCTTCCATCACCACTCTCACTCGCTCTCCAGGTTCGCGTGAGCCCTCCAAGCCTAGAAGAACGTCCACCTTGCCGTTCTCGATCTTGAAGTAGCCGTTGACGTCTTCTGGCTGCCCCTCTGCAAGCGAGGAGCTCACCGACGCGGGGCTTGGAGGGGCGGCGAGGTCGAAGACGTGATGTAGGGTGAGTGGAAACCATGCAGAGTTTTGGGAGACGATGCTGAGATGAGACGAGCGACTGGCTGGCGGGTAGACGTTGGTCGAGCGCGAGTGACTGGGGCTCGTGGTCGCAGCCTGGACAGACAGAAGAGGGAGGCCGTCGGGGATGAGCGAGACGTGAGCTCGAACGTCGGAAGCGGGCCTTTGACTGGAGCTGTGTACGCACGTCTTTACCCTCTGAGCGGCTCATGATGATGACTTCCGGACGTTAGGATAATTTGCAGTATCGTGCGTGGTGGCAAGGTGGTAAGGTGGTTGAACGAGATACGATGGCTTCGTGCAGTACAGGGGTGCGGAAGCTCGACAGTCCCCACGTGGACAGCTCAGTCGTTGTCGAGCAGTCTATAAAGAGAACTGAAACGGTCGACGATGCTATCATGATACGTGTCGGTGTCATCGGACTCGTGATTAAGAGTCCATGAGGCCCAAACGTAGGTCGCATCTAGAACGGCGTCCCACCCAAAAAGCCCTCCGACTTGACCGCCTGCGTGTGAAAGTCGTCCTTGAACGCAGCGATCCCGACTAGCAGGCCAGCAGCAAAGTAGACGAGGGATATGACGAGCCATATAACACCTACGTAAGATGAAAAGGAGACTCAGTCAGCTGAAATTGGTGAGGAAGCAAGGCGGAAGGTGAAATCGAACTAGGTGACTCACCCCAGACCTTGGACGGGCAGCATCCGCAGAGCTGCGCAAACTCGGACGCGTCCGAGGTGTTGATCTGCCAAGAGGGGCGTGTCAGTGAAGACTGAGACCCGAAGCTAAACCTGACCTCTAGCACTGACCTTGCGGGATATCTGGACACAGCCGACGGGCAAAGCTTGCGGGTCAGCAGAAAGATGGGCGGATCGAAAGCTCGGATGGAACGTACCGTGTCGTCCACGATGTCCCAGACGGAGTAGAAGCAGGACATAACGCCGAGAAAAAGGACCAGGAAGCGAAGGGGTAGCTGGATGACAGAACATCAATCCAGTTAGTGGATCAGAGTCGAGTTGTAACACAACGTGGGCGAACTGACCGAGTGACCGAGGATCCAGCACAGGGCGATGAGACCGATCATGAAGAAGATTGTGAGCCAGGATCTGGAGAGAGGACGCGGTCAGTAAAGGTATGTAGGGGAGACAAAAGCGAAAGCACCCACACCCAAGACTTCCGTGCCCAGTAGAGCGTGAGGAGAAAGAAGACGCCGAGCACCAGGCAGGCAACCTTGGACTGGTGCGGCCGGATGAAGGTTCGTCAGCATACGTCCCCGTGATTTTGGGATTGGAGATGAAACGAACAGCGTTGATGTCGACTGCGTCCCGAACAGACGCAATGTCAGCTCTTGCGCAACAACGAGAGAACTGAGCAGGACACTCACATCCACAAGCGATCAATGTCCCTCCGATAAAGCTCGACCCGAGATACCCTGATGACACCCAAAAGTGTGCATTCATCACTGTTACCGCCACACCTCATTCTCACCGCTCAAGGAACTCACCAGCAGGCAGCGTAATAGCCGGCACTCCACCTCTCATTCTCGTACTGCCGCCCTCTTTTCTCCCACCGGCACCCAAACTCCAACTATCAGCTCCTTTTCTCATCTTCCTCTGCACTTCCAACGAGACGCGAGACTGACCGTCCGGATCCAACGTGATCGAGACGATCGTCGCGCACGTCAGTACGCCCGCGAGCGCATGGCTGAGCTCGTGGAAGCCGACGGTGAGGAGCTTGAACGGGTAGATGATCCAGCTCAAGAACTGCGCGGGTGGGAGGGCCAAGAGGTGGGGTCACCGGTCAGGGTGGGGCGGAACGGGGCGCGGGGAACGTTGTGCGAGGACGGACCCTGACGTGCCAGAGGATGAAGATGAGGATCACCTGCGGAAGAAGGTTGAGTGGGTCAGTGAAAGGAGATGAGAGGGATATCGAGGGGGAAGACAAACATAGGAGCCTGCGACGATCTGGGTGAAGGCAAGAGGAGGAGAAGAGAGGGTGAGCTCGAGCTCAACTTCGTCCAGGTCCGACGATTCCCTCTGTGCCTTTCGCAGAGCTGCTGCTCCGTATATGACATGTCCAAGCACTCACAAGCGTTGTCCTACCTCATCAAAGAGTCGACGACCAAGAGGGATAGAGTGTCAGCATCTCGACTTCCGAGCCTCCGCGGCAAGGTGAGCTCGACCAGGGACGAACCGTTGCGCGTCGTTCGGCGTCAGCACCTCGCGCACGTCACGCACGTACAGCGTGTGCGTAGAGGTAGAGTTGGGGTATACGTAGGGAGCCATCCCTGGAGGGTATACGATGGAGCAAAAGAGAAACAAGTGGTGGTGGTTTGTGGGCTGAACGAGCCCGCAAAAGAGGGGGTAAGCTGATGCAGGACAGGGGGTCGGAGTAGTCGCGCCCGCGGTCAGGTTGAAGGACCGTCTAGGTCGGCGAGTTCTTATAGATGACGCGAGCCAAGGTTGAACAAGACACGTCGTTTCCATAGGGTTTGATGCTCTCGTCCTCAGCGTACATAAGCGGAGCTGACGTGTCTGCCACGCCCAGCTCCTTTCCTCCGCCACCACCACCATCTGGTCCCTCGCTCCTGTCCAGACTACCTCCTTCCGTACCCTCCTCCACCTCCTCCACCACCCCTCCTATCCCGCGAGTCATCCCTTCGTCTCGGCGGCGGGCTGTCGTCGTACCTCTTCCTCGGCGGCGTAGACCCGTCCCTCCTGGGCGGCGCACCCCTCGCCGGCGACGGCGACCTCCTCCTCGGCTCGGGCGACCGCGAGTCACTGTACCGCCTCCTTCGCTGGAGAGGAGGAGACCTTGAGTCGCGTCGTCGTGCAGGGGGAGGCGATCGCGAGTCGTCTCTCGGTCCTCCTCGGGCGGCGGGCGGTGCAGGAGGGGCGCCTCGAGGAGGCGTGTCCGAGTCGCGTCGCTGCCGTCGGGCAGGAGGAGGGGAGGAAGACTGACGGCGTCTTCGTGCCGGAGGAGGTGAGGATGAGTCTCGGCGTCTTCGGGCGGGAGGAGGGGATGAAGAGTGGCGTCGTCGTCGAGTAGGAGAGCGCGAGCGAGATCGTCGCGAGGAGCCAGACGAAGAATCCGAGTCAGAGTCTGAGTTCGAGGAGGAGTCCGAGCTTGACGAGTCCGAGGATGATGAAGAGTCCGAGTCGGACGAGGCGGCCTCGAGGGCCTTTTGTCGCTGCTCGAGAATGAGTCGAGGCATGTTCTGCAAAAGTGCGACAAGGGCCCAGATCAGCAGCTGCAACATAAGAGAAAGCCCATAAGAGGCGATGGACGTACTGTGAGGTGCTCTCGCATCTTCTCTGTGATTGCTCCGAGTCCGATCGAGGTGAAGTAGTTGATCGAGAACCGGGTGTTCTTCGGGTTGTCGAGCGGGAACACGTTCTGGAACGCGCCCTGCATCGACGGCTCGCTAAACCGCTCGGCGAGCTTCTTGACTCCTAGCTCCTCCGTCATCTCCTGCAGCAGGATCTTGATAAAGATTCGGCTCGACGAGGTCGTCTCGTCCTCGTTCATGTGGATCACGTGGAACACTCCCCACGAGATCCCGTCCGAGCCGACGAGGTGGCCAAAGAAGCGACCAATGTTTCGCAGTCGGTTCGTCTCGTATCGGTGGATGGTGTCGTAGTAGTTGGCAAACGCCTGCTCGAACGCGTCGCACCAGACGCGGTTGATCTTGCAGAACCGCTCGCCGATCAGTCCATAGAACGACGAGTACGATCGCTCCTGCGAGCAACACTCGATTATCATGTTGCACAGCTCAATCTGAAGCGCAAAACAAAGAAGGAGGACTTGTCAGCCCGAGGCATGGGCCCATTCGGCGTAAAGGCAAAGAGCAGGACGAACTTCGTTGCCCTCCTCGATCTGGACCTTCATCAGCTTGTGGACGGCTTCCTCGTACGTGAGCTGTCAAGTGAGACGAAGGGAAGCGCAAGAGTCAGTTTCTGAGTCGTCCGGTGCGGTGGTGGAAAAACGGACTGACCGAGTTCATGATGGTGAGGTAGATGGTCCTCCTGAGGTTGATCATGTTGGTCTCCGTCATATCCTTGATCCCGTGCTTGTTCGGTACGACTGGTACGATAGACAAAGAGCTGTCAGCACTGCCCCTGTGACGACCAGTTGGACGCGATGTGTCTGACGACTCACCCTGGGCTCCCTCGTCCTCGCTCTCTTCACTGTCGCTGTCGTCGCTTCCACTGCCGCTCGAACCCGACTCGTCGTCGTCAGAGTCTCCGAGAATCTCGGCCTTGATCGCCTTGTACTTGTCCTCGTGCTCGAGGAAGTCAGGGTCCGCCTTGAAGATGTCTGGCGAGAGCGAAAAAGAAGATGGACGGTCAGCTAAGCTCACGACAGTAATTTCGCCCTGAGGTCGCAGGCACGGGAAGTGAGACTCACTGAGGCCCTCCTGTACGGGCAGCTCGTCGTCGAGCAACACCTTGTGCGTGATCTGCTCGTCCTCCTCGACGAGGTCGAGTCCCTCTGGCAGGATGGGGTTGTCCTTGTACTTGTCCTTCCTCGTCTGGAACAACACCTCGATCATGTACTGGACCCGCTTCTCGATGTTGCCCTCGTGGAGGACCGCCCTGAAGCGCTCAAAGATGAGGTTGTTGGGCTTTGACGAGTGCTCGGCGAGGAACGCGCCAACCTCTCGCGTGAGCGCACATGCGATCTCGATCGAGTCGGATGTAGGCGTCTCGAGCAGGAGCAGAAGCAGTTGGAGAGGAAGCAGCTCGTGTGCGACCGACTGGTTGACGAGGTGAGCGATGAACGACGCGGTCGAGAGGCAGACCGTCTACAGTCACGTCGGAAAGCAGAGCTGGTCAGCTCGAGAGCGAACAGAGCGAAGGAAGAGAAGCGGACTGACCTTGTCGTTCCTCTTGAACGCTCTCCTGAACTGTGACACGAGCCTGATGAGGACGAGCTCTCCGACCTGGGGCAGCTTTGTGTTGATGATTGCGATGAGGGCCGCGAAGATGGGCGTGAAGGGGAGGGACGCCGCCTGGGCCTTCATGATGGACCGCGCAAACAGCCCTCGCCCTCGGACGAGGTTCTCTCCAAACAGCTCGGGTACGACGTGCTTGATGTTGGCAGTGTTGACCTGGCAGACGCGGGAACGAGAGGGCGGACGCGTAGGACGAGCAGCGAAGGCGGGGAAGGACAGGCGAGGTCAGCTCTCTTCTCTGGAGCAAGTCCACCACCGAGCTCACCCTCCGACCGAGGTGGACCCATCCAACCAGACGGGAATAATGTGCGTACCTTGTTGATGAGACCGTTGATGCTCTTTCTAAGTGCGTCCCACGAGAGTCTCTGGAACTCTGCGGACGCCTTGTCGTTGCTGGCCTCCATCTGCATGGCCCTCAGTCTCGCAGGAGGGACATACGCGCCCCCACTCCGACTCGACTGCATCAACTTGGCAAACTCGGCAGCCGAGTCAAACCCAGCAGCACCAGACCCTGCACCAGCGGTACCAATGGTCGCGACAGCGGTCGAGGTCGGTCCAGCCGAGGACGAGGCAGCGGCGAGCTCCTCCTCGGCCAGGCGGAGGGCGAGCTGACGCTCTCGCTCACGACGACGAGCGGGGTCGACGTCCGACACACGAGGGAGAGTGACCGCTGGAGGAGGAGGTCGAGGGGAGAGCGAACGACGTCGCTGAGTGGGAGGAGAGACGGCTCGGTCCCTTGGAAGCGGAGGCGAAGGAGACCTGAGGTCAAACGAGCAAGTAAACCAAGACATCGTCAGCAGCTGGCACACATCACCAAGCAGGAGCAGACGCGACACTGACCTCTTCCTCTTGAGGTCATCCAGATCACGGACAGGAGACGCGGACATGAGAAACGACCGGGAGGGGAGAGCGGAAGGGAGGCGACGTTGAGGTTGAGCGAGCGCGAAACGGCGAGGTCACCTCGGCCTCCCAACTTTCAGATTTATTCACCGCACTCTCAAGCAACAAGGACATCTGGCAGAACGTAGAAGCTGCAATATACTCAAAGAACTGATCAGACGTCGTGGACGCCCTGCGAGAATCTGCTCGTCGGTGTGCTTAGCAAATCGGTGTCGCCCCATGCCCTGATCACCATCTAGCTTCGCATTCGGACTGTGCAAGACTGAGCACTCATGTCATTAGGTATCCATTAGTTTAAGCAGTCTAGGTTAATTGTCTCTCGACGCGTCCTCCTCGAGCAGCGCATCCCCTTCCGTCGACAGCCTCACCCGCCCTCCTTCACTGCTCACCCGCCTCAACACCTGCGACGGCCTCCTCTTCCCCTCCTTCGCCTGAGTCGTCCAATCCCTCCCGAACCGACCCTCCCTCCACTTCATGGACACAAGCGAGCCTGAGACGACCATCCAGTACGCGCAGTACGCGCACACCGAGAGCACCGACCCGTTGTTGGACCAGCCAACCACCGCAGCCGCCAACATGGCCCAGCCGTTCGTCTTGATCTCTGGGTTGAGCCAATCCTGGTTGAAGTGGAAGACGTTGCCCTTGACGTCGTACGAGCCAGGACCGGAGCCAGACTCGAGGATGTCCCCGCCGACTTTGAGGATGAAAGGATATTGCTCTAAGCGAGCGACGCCGCGAGCGAAGAGACCTACAGAGAGTGAGAGAGAAGGATGCGAATCGCGGTCAGCGGACCGGACGACGAATGGCACTCCGCCGGGACGGAGCTCCCTCAGAGCTGAAAGGAGAAGCAACGACTCACCGGCTCCGACAAGGAAGAGAAGACATGTTGACGACACGATGAAGTGATGCATCGTCACCGACTTCGATGACGTCGACCTGTAGAGCGTGTATCCAATGACCGCTCCGACGGCCACACCGAGACCTATCGAGAGTGGCAATGACCGCGGTGTGTCCGAGATGGCTACTCCAGCGGTGAAGACCTGCATCGAACGGGACTCAAAAGGCTGATCAGCATCTAACACACTCGAGCGGCGTGGCGTCCAAGCATTGCGGATCGACTCACGATTCCTTCCAAGCCCTCCCTCAGCACAGTCAAGAACGGCAACCCAAACAACGCCCACCTCCCTCCTCCGCCCTCTGCCTCCTCGCCATCCTTGCCCTTCCCCACCCCATCGATCTGACTCGAGAACGCACGGGCCAGCTTGACCCGCCACTTGACGCGTGCGCGATCCAGCCGCACAAATGACAGTCCAGTGAGGAGAATGAAGATCGAGGACGCAAGGGAGAAGATCCCCTCCCACAAGGCTTCCGTCTGCGAGAAAGACGAGGCGAGGGTCTCGTAGAACTGGATATAAGTGTGAACGAGGCGGGGAAGTCAGCGGGTGTAGGAAGTCGGCGAGACAAGGTGACGGCCATGTGCACGAGCCCAAGAAGACGGTGAACTTACTGCGACGATGAATACGACACCGATCAACATCGAGAGCGCGAACCCTGATACAGCGCCGAGCCAGATCTGTGTGACAGCAAGAGAGGGGGAAAAGAGAAAGGGCACGCGGTGCTTAGCGACCGGTTGGCTCGGCGTGGTTTCTGGCCTTGCTCCGACGAGCTCGTCGGATGATTGGCTGTCGCGGAGAGGCCCCTCCCTGAGCTCGCCTTGGCTCGGACGACCTGATCTGAGTGAAAGAGAGAAGAGACGTACCTGGATGTCCATCTTTTTCTTGAGAGCCTTCTCGCCCTTGGGCCCCTCTCCTCCCTGAGCAGACACGAAGGAGCCGGAAAGTCAGCCCTCGCGACGTTTTGGTGAGCTCACGCGCGTTCCTCCTCCTTTCCTCCCCTCATTGGCTCCTGAGGTAGCGGCTTCGGATGGAACTCACAGGTACGAGAGTCGCACTAGATCTGCGCGTACCCGAGTCATGAGGGACCGCGAGCAGACGCGAGGTCTCATCGCGTTCCGACTCGTCCGACTCTGTCGACGCACGAGGCAGCGGAGAGGGCGAGGACGAAGGCGAGAGAGGGAACGGCGGTGTCGAGGTGGTGAGTTGCGAGGTGAACGAGAGCAGGACAGAGATGATCAACGCGGACTCGACGGTCTGGGAGTACGAAGGAGAGAGGCAGAGGTCAGCGTGTGTGCTGTCGGACGGTGCGTGTGGGAACAGCTCGGAAGGATCGAGCGCGGACGAGAGCGAACGCTCCTGCTCACCTCGCGGAGGACGATGAAAAAGATCGGGGGCTGCGAAAGGACCGATGGGAGAGATGTCAGCATATAGCCAAGTTTAAGACGAAGCTTGATTGAGCTTACGCTGAAGAGGGAGCTCATCGTCGTCGATGGGAGTTCCCTCTTGTCGGGGAAATGGCCGACGTCAAAGTCGTCCGAGCCGCAGGCGCCGATGCAGATCAGATTACAGAGACGTCTCGAAGGTTTCGTGACCCTCGGACTCACTCCCATCCGTCCCCTGGAAGAGTCGCACATCTCTCAACGCACCGTGTCAACTAGTCGCTTGTCATTGTCAAGATGCACATCGCTCAATATCCCGCGAGGGCTGTGATACGTCTCCCTTTCGATGCTTTCGTCCATGTGCCAAATCGGCAACGCGAGCTTGGGAGGCAGTGTATGCAATACAACACGTCTGCACAGAGACGACTGGCCAGCAGTCACTCTACTTCGTCCCCTCCTTCGACGACTCTAGTGACTCCGTTGCTTCGGCTGCCGAGCGCTAGCGAAGAGAACAGCAACGATGAAGGTCGGTCAGCTCACGACCCACACATCGAAGACGGAAGATCAACCGACCCAGAACTCCTCATCGCCACTCTTGTCGAGCCCAAACTCATCCGAGGAGTCAGTCGCCTCCGAGTGTGAGCTGTCATGCCCGGACGCGTCCGACTCTCGTTGGCTCTTGAGAGGTTTCTTCCTGACGCGGCCGGTCTTGGTATACCCGTACGGCGCCTTCGGATCGACCGGTGCTGCTACTGGTGAAGGGCCAGCCGATTCAGGCGTGGATTTGGCGGAAGGTTTAGTTGATGTTGATGATGCTGATGCTGAAGTCGATGCGACCACGGCTGCTTCGCTCGGCAGTGCCACTCCATCGAGTTTCGCGAACCTGGCACCGAACTGACGGTCTTGGGGCATGGGTAGGACGGCACCAGCGTTGGCGAGGGCCTAACACGATGAGAAGCAACAAGGGGTCAACGAAAGGTCGGATCTACTTGGGAGTGAAGTGACCCATCCAGACGACCTGTACTCACATCAGCCTCCTCGTTCCCTCTCAGCCCCACATGCGCCTTCACATGCGTAAACTTGACCGCCCCCGTGTCCTTGACCGACTTGTTCCCCGCCTTCTTGGCCCTCTTCGCCTTCCAGACCCCGTTCACGTAGACCATCTCCACCTTCTCCTTCACCTCAGCCTCAGCCTCCTCCCCCGAGCTCTCTCCAGCCGCCGAAGAAGCAGAGTCCGAGTCGTACTGCTTCGTCGGAAGCGCGTGTGATTGGAGGGACGAGGTCGATTTCCGTCGAAGGTCGATGAGCGCGGCGAGGTGTTGGATGAGATCGAGGTTGGAGACGTCCGCTTGGTCTTTGGTCTTGAAGTTGCGGCGACGCCAGCCGGGGAGCCATTCGACCATGCCTGAGGGGTAAGAGAAACAAGGATCTTTGTCAGTCCGGACAGGCGGGGTGAAGCCAAGGAAATGGACGCGGGACAAGACACGTACACTTGATGCTGTACTGGCTGTCTGTCCGGATCTCGAGAGGTGTCGAGCTGTCGGGAGCAGTCTCGATGGCTCGGATGATAGCCTGGAGATGCGATGTACAGATGTGCAGTCAGTCAGCAACGACTTCGATTTAGCCTCTCATCCACGGGCGACTCGACTCACCAACAGCTCTCCTCGATTGTTCGTCTGCAGACTTCCTGGTACTCGCTCCGACACGTTCCTGTCGACAGAACATATTCAGAGATACCTCAAGTCAGTCTCTTCACGTCGCAACTCCGACTTTCTCGCTCGGATCCTCCAGCGACTCACCTAGCCGACCCATCAGCCCACCACACCCCCAGCCCAGCCGCCGCACCCCTCTGTCCATTCCCCAGCGAGCTCCCATCGGTATAGACCACGATCCTGCCCGAGCTGGTCTTCCACAGTCCAGCCTCGGAATCATACTCCGACGGCGTCACCGTGCTCGCCGTATGGCTCCAGGTCGTCGCAGGCTCCGGCTTGGTCTTCTTCGTTGGCGGACCAGAGGGAAGCGAGGCGGCTCGTGAACGTTTGGAGGTGGACGTTGAGGCCTGCGATTTGTTGTTGGTGGTCGATGTACCGACCCCTCGGGGGAAGGCGAACGCTTCGGCTTCTTGTCGGGTAGAGAACTTTTTGTACGCAGCTTGAGGGAAGGAGGTCACTTGAGCTTGGCAGTCGTCCCTGTGTGAGAGTGTCGGTGATCAGTCAGGGTCTCTATGAGGTAGGGAGGGAAGAGCGGGGCACGGAAGGCAAGAAGGAACGAGCGAGCGAGCTCACCAGGCCGTGTACACTCCGGGCGTCCTCCCGAGCCGAACAGCGTAGAACCCGGGTTTCGTCTTGGCCCTGTGTGACGACATATCGATGAGATAGATCAGCACCGGACTGTAAGCCTTTGAGAGGCGGACGCGCTCACATCTCGAGCACGATCGAGCGAGTCTGATGGACGGGCGGCCAGCGACAGGGTGAGCTCGGCAACGAGCGTGGGCTCGACCAGAGGAGAGGCCGGTGGCAAGCGCGGCTGGTGACGGAAACAAGTGCGGTCGAGGACAAGCGAAGAGCGGCGGCTGTGCGAGGGGGCATTCACCGTCAAGAGCGGTGGCGAGGATGAACGGAGGAGTGGGTCGGAGGGAAGTGAGAGCTCGCCTCCTCGCCGTCACCTCTCGTCCGTAGACGAGTTGAGCCCCAAGATAGCGAACGACTTTCCACTCGAGTCGTACCTTGCTCGAGCCAGTATGTGAGCACGAGAAAGGTGTTTTACATCTCTACGTCTAGTTGTTATCGAGAGAATATGCGATGGGAGGAGACGAAACACGAGAAAAGGGCGACCCGAAGGGTCTTTTGGGGCGAGAGAGAGAGAAAGAGAGAGTCAAGAGAAGGAGCACAGTACGACGGGCAGCGAGGAGGAAGAAAAACGAGGGAAAGAGAGATACAAAGGAGTGGATGAGGAAAAGGAAACGAAAGACTGGACAAAGAGGGCGATGCAGGAGAAGAGGCACTATATGCGAGGGAGTGTGGTCGATGAGACAAAAGGAAAAAATGCAAAAGCCCAAAAGTAGGATGGAGAAAAGAAAGAAAAGAACAGAATGAAGAGAGTGTTCGGAACATGGGGGAAGACGAGACAGCCGTCCCTACACTCGAGTCCCTTGCGCTCCAGCCGCGTAGGGTGACCTTCCTCCCTTGGGCGTGGCGCTCTCCTCGGTCTCAGAGCTCATGTCGCTCGACGCGCTTGAGCCCTGATCCCAGTTCTCGTGGTGGACGATCTCGCGGACTTCCTTGGGGAGCGAGCCGCCGTTGGACGTTGCAGCGAGGTCGAAGCCTGCGGGTGCGACACCAAAGTACTCGTCTGATGCAGGGTGGGCAGGTTGAGGAGGCGATCGAGCGTTGGTGGGCGTGTTGAACCCGGACGAGGGTCCGCCGGAGAAGAACGAGTCGACCGACGAGGACGGGGTAGCCGAGTGCAAAGTGAGCTGAGAGGGAGTGCGGAAGTTGTCGTCGACGATCCCAGGCGAGCCGCTGCCGACGATGGTCGGGTTGGGCGAAGGGATGGAGGATCCGCCAGTGAAGAAGCAGTACCTGCGAAAGAAAGAAGTGGAAGACAGTCAGCGATCGAGTCTGGACTGAAGCCTGACTGATGCAGCGCGGGACTCACTGATTGACAAAGTCAGAGTACGAGACTCCTCCCAGGTTCTGTGCCTCGCCTCTCGGCATGCTCAGGCTAGGATCGTATCCGTTTCCGAGCGGGAACGAGGGCGGGCTCATTGGGCTGTCGGAGGGTGTCCCGCCGCTGGAGGCGGTCATGCTCGGCGTCGAGCTCTGGCTGAGCGGGCTGTCGAGGTCCCCACCAGCACTGACGGACGACGACGACGACGTTGAAGAGCCGCCGAACATGTTGCGTGCCAGCGGGAGAGGCGGTTCGGCCCAAGGTGAGACGTGGCCTCGTCCGAGCGGGTACGAGTTGAACCTCGCGCCACCCACGCGAGGACCGCTGCCGTCCGGGAGGCTTCCCAAAGCCTCCACCCGAGGAGACGCAGGCGGCGTCCGACGAACGGCGGCAGCCGAGAAGTAGTCGAGCGACTGAGTCCCGTGCGACGAGCGCGAGTGGTGGCGCGACGAGGATCCGTTCGACGACATGGACGACATGGACGAGTTGGACGTCAGGGAGGACGACACTGGAGGAGGGGAGAATGTCGACTGGGGGAACGTCCTCTGAGCGGGCTGGACAGGCTGATCTGGCTGGCCGGGGATGGACCGTCCGCCAAACGCAAACACGTCCGGCTCGCGAGGAGAGCCAAACGAGGCAGGGTGCGTCCGATCAAAGTTGGACACCCCGCTCGCAGGAAGAGGTGACTTGAGCGCCGGACCGGGAGATCCGAACGAGAGCGACGGGTCGAACCGAAGACCCATCGCACCTCCCTCGGCAGGGGCGGGCGTGGATCCAAACGACTGGCTGAGCGGGTACGCGCCGGCACCGAGCATCGTCCCGTTCCTCCCGTCTGGTGAAAGATCCGAGAGCTGCCTTTCCGCAGAGGGAGGAGAACCATCCCAGCCGGTGCCGTAGTTGCGGGGGAGCGAGGAGGAGGGAGCAGCAGCCGAGCCAGCCTTTGTGGTGTTTTTGAGACTGGCTCCAAAGTCGTACCTCGCCGCGAGCGGACTGGCAGGTCCGACTCCTGGGCTGAGGAGCGCTTTGGGCGGGGCGAGACCAGGAACGCCCTCCTCGTCAAAGTCGTCTTGGGCGAGGCGTGACAGCTGAGCCTTGAGGTCGGCCATCCGGTCGGCGGACGGTCCTCCGTTGCCACCCTTGTCGGTCCATTCTGACGTCTTCCCTCCTGCGCCTGCGCCTGGGAGTCTGCCTGCTCGTCTGGCCTCTCTGAGCTCGGATGCCTTCATGGCCTTGTTCCTCTTGAACTCGACCTTGTAGTTCTGCCCGGCGTTCGAGTCCCAGATCTCGCGCCCGTCGACGTTGTACCGGATCGCGAGGTAGAGCGTCTTCTCCTCGATCCGGGCCATCAGGTCCTGCAGCTTGAGCGTAAACGTCCAGCGGTCAAACGAGCCTCCCTTGATCGAGTCCTGGTAAGTTGCGGTGATCTCGGACGTGGTCGACCAGCAGTCGGACGTGAACCGGACGCAGACGCGCTTGTTGAACGACAGGTTGCGGACGTGGATCGTCCCTCGCAGGTTGCGACTATCCTCCGTCAGTCCGATCGAGACCATGTACAGATCAGAGTCGAACGGCTGCTGGAGGGGGAAATTCGGCAACACGACCTCGAGGCTCCGTCGGACATTCTCCTCCTCGTCGCTCGTCGTCGGGAACGGGAACTCGCCGCCTTCGCTCCCGCTTCCTCCCGGTCCATTCTCGTCGTTCGGGCTCGTCGTCCGGCTGACAGCGGCAGGCTTCTGCTCCGAGAGGAACAGGCGGACCCGCTCGAGGCGAGTGTCAAAGTGCACGTACTTTGGACACGACGGAGTCGTCGGCAGCGACTTTGACCCCGCGAACGGCGAGCTGGACGAGTACTCGGTCGACGCGTTGGACGAGGCAGAGAGCGGGTTCGAGTCGTACGTCGGCGTCGTCGACACCTTGAGCGACGACTTTACGAGCTCGCCCGACTTTTTGCGGATCAGCGGCGACGACCGACCAGCGGCAGTTCCAGACGTCGTGTGGGGCGCGTTCTGGTCGGTCACAAACGTCTGTGACTTTGGATCGAACCGAGGGCGACCGAGGTTCTCGAGGTTGAGCTTGAGCGAGGCTGCCGACGGGCTGTCTGTCGCCATCGACACCAGCGTCGGCCGACCCTGCGCGGCTCGACGAGTGTTGAACGAGTTGGCGGACGGGTTCAGCGTCGGTCGGTTCTGGCCGACCGGTCGTCGGGGTGGGAAGTAGTTGACCGTCGGCGAGCCGGCTGTCGGAGAGGGCGTCGTGACGGGAGAGGTGGAAGCAGGGGGAACGGTCGGGAGGGTCGTGCCCGGTGCAGGCGTGCTCGAGGTCGGGGTGACCGAGGCGGACGAGGACGCACTGCCAGACTGGTCATCGAATCTGCTCGACTTTTTCTTGAGACTTGACGGCAACGGTTGAATGTCTGGACTGGGCGGGGTCCGTGCGCCGCCGAGCTTTGGGCTGTCGGACGGGCTCGTCACCGGACTCGGCCGCTTGCGCCTCGGAGGGCGGACGTTCTGTCCTGGGAGTGTGCTCGTCTCGTCCGACTTTGCTGAGAACGAGGACGAGTACGAGGACGACGACGACGAGCGCGCTGTGGGTGTGGGGCGGGCGGCTTCTGGCACCTTGCCGTCCGGGGTAGGCGGGTGCACGAACACCACAGACGGAACAGAGTCCGAAGATCTGCAAACAAGAACGCACAGAGGGATGACGAGATCAGTCAAACAGGCAGAGAGGCCGAGATGACTGCAAATCGCGAGGCGAGAAGAACGGTGGGACTGACTTTGATCTCGAGTGCCGCATGGGCGTGCCCTCGTCTCGGACGAGTCCGCCAGGATGACTTTGGCCGTTCAGGTAGGGAGCAGGCATCGTCCTACAGGTCATACGACAACGAGAAGAGCGAGAGAGGAACCCGGTTTGAGGAGAAGGTCGGAGGGAGGCAGGAGTCTGTCGAGCGCTGGGCCGTGGAGCGAGTAGAGAGGGCTGACAGGAAGAACGAAGGGCCAGGAAGGCCGAACAGTCAGCGAAAGTCGACACCGCAGATCCAGATACCCGCAAGTTAGACGTGTGAGCGGGTCTGAGAAGAGCGTACGTAGGGCCACAGGTCGCTCTGTTGTCCCGTCTCGTACGGGTGAGTCGAGGAAGGGCGGGGGGGACAGGAAAGCGGTTCCGAGGCCAGACCTGACCCCGCCGTTGCCGCAAGAGCTCACTCCGCCCGCTCAACAGAGCCAGCACCGTCCCCTCGCTCAAACATAGTCAAGCGAGCACGCGTGTATGCGGGTCTCAGCCCGTCTGGCGAAGGTTCCGTGACCCCACAGGGCCTGTGCGAGCGAGCACAGAGACGACGCCGTCTGCCCCTCTTGAGCAAGCCTAGCCCCTCCCTCCACTCTCGCATAGCACCGGCCAAGAGGGCTGACGACGATATGGACCGGTAGAAGAGCACCCGCATACACAGGCCAGGCGCGCACACAAGCTGAGGGCATGAGAAAGGCACGGAAAGGGAAAAGGCAGACTCACTGTGCTGGACGAGCTGGCGATCGAGTTGGGGACGACGACGACGAGCTCAGAGAACGAGCGAGAGAGCACCACCACCACCTGATGGACGGACGACGACACGGGTCGTGTGCTTCGGAGGATATGGACCGTCCCACGCAAGAGGCGTTTTGTTGAGGGTTAGGAGGAGGAGGGGAGAAGGGGCCGAAGAAGGAAACCGACGGGGGAGCGGAGGTCGTTGGGGGGCAAGGACGAGGCCCAGCGGGGGAGGCTGCAGACCAGACGACCGTCACCAGACAGAGAGTGAACGCGCGTCAGCAGCTACAAGCAGTCATACAGCGAGAAAGAGCTTGCTGGCATACCTGCAGGAGTGGAGGTTGGGCAAAGTCTTCACCTAAAGTGAGATAGGTGTTTGAAAGCAGGACCAACCCACCCAGGAGGGAAACCGCCATCGATTTCAGCTCGCCCATCCGCACGCTGCTTTACCCCGGGAACCAAACACAAAGACACCGTCAGACGAGCGCCCATCCCCAGGGGGGTCCTCTCTGCCTCGCTCTCTCTAGTTGCCGGCGGGAACGCCGCCTGTAAAGTGCACATACTAGCACAGAAAAACTTCTCGTCTTTGCCATGGCCCGTCCATGTGCAGCGCGCTCTCGACGCGTCGACAGAACTACTTGGCGGAACAGGTGTGCAGTAAGCATGACTCAGGTGTGTCCGTCAAGGGTGGCATGTGAACTAGACAGGATGGGCAACAGGGAAAGACGCGACGGGGCGCGACCGCGGGTCGACTGGTCGTTCTCGGATCCGTTCTTTCGGTGAGATGAGACGAAACACGGCCGACATGTGATTGGACCGACTGCCCAGGATGAACAGTTACTGAGGCCGCCTCGATCCTTGCTTTCGGTTCCGAGTCTGTCGGACCTCGTCCTGGGCTCGTTCGTGAGCGAGCGAAAGGCTGTCGGCGTCCGGGTCGTCGGCTGGCTCGTAGTCTGACCCGCTGTCGTCAGGGTACGGCAGCACGGGTTCGACGTCCTCCTTTGGTGGGTCGCTTGCAGGCCCAGGATCCTCGGCTACCGCGACCAAAGACGGGCCAGCGGCTGATTTGAACATGATCCCGCGGCATTGGGACGCGCCGCTGCAAAGGAAGCGAAAGCGAGATGAGCGTTGCCCGCACGTCGCTCACTCGAACTACTGCATCTACGCACCACTTGCACAGAGCGGTAGCGTTTGAGCTTCTCGGATCTCGACGGACCCGCTCGACCAGCTGCTCGGCGGTCTCGTCGGGCTGGCGATCACAACGAGGACGACGGACGCAGGTCAGCTCGGGAGCTTCTTCGTGCCGATCGACGATCCCGCGGCGTGGGAGCGGTCGCCTCGCTCACCTGGGAAGACGCGGCCAACTCGTTCACGAGCTCAACCTCCGTGGCCTCCCCACCAGAGTACGAGAACGTGAGCTCCTCGCCGGCGGCAATGTCGCGCCGAGCGAAAAAGGCGATGAAGGGCCGGTACGGATCAAAGTCGTCGTACCAGACGGCTTCGACAGTCAGCTGCAAAAGAAAGCATCCGACCGATCAAAACGGGTTGTTTCGATAGACATCTGGACCTGACCATGACAGCACTCACGTTTGGGTCGCACGAGTGATTGAAGAACCTGGTAAACTGAGGGACGCAACGCTATGTCAATGGCAGGCGGACGAGAAGATGCGCGACTGCTCCTTCGACGTACGTTCTACGTTCGTGTCCACGGCCGCGAAAACAGTCCAATTAGCTTGAAGACGACCGAAGCAACAAAGAGGGCGCACTTACCCCGGCCGAGTAGGCGTCAACTGAAAGTCCGATCAAAGTCAGCTGACGAGCCTGAGGGCGCCTGAGGAAACGGAGGAGCGGACTGACCGACGAACTTGGCAGGTGCCGACGACTTCTGCGCCTTCTGGGCTTCAGTGAGCAAAAATCCGTGGCTCATAGACGCAATGGATCCGAAGTCTGGACAGGAAGGAGGCCTCAGCTGGTCAGTTCAGCCGGTCGAGGGAAGCGATCAGGGCGTGCCTCGAGAGAACTTGCCAAGGTCAAAGAGGTAGGTCCGACCTATGATGTCGTAGTAATCGTCCAGCTGGGAAGCCTCGTCGACGGTCATGAGGTCCTGAGCAGCAAACAAGCCAGGCGAGATCAGCGAGAGGTTGCTCGAGACACGGTCCATCGGGACTCACCCCTCCATAGACCGCGATGAACTGATCTTTGTGGATCGAGGAGGTAGCGCGCACACCTACTCGTCGAAAAGGGACGGGCCGACACGAGAAGGATGAGGTCAGCGGGCTCTCGAGGAATCAGTGCTGATGGCGAAAGGGGACATACCCCATCCTCTACTCTCGGTCTTGAAGAGCTGGACATCCACCCTTCGTCCCTTTTGAGCGACTCTGTTTGAGCACGCGTCTCCACACCCACACGAAGCTGAGCACTCGACGATGGCGATGCCTTGACCCGAGAGCTCTGGACGGAGAAGGCCCTCCTCGTCGTACGCGAACCCCGCTGCTTTCTTCCCGCTCAGCCGGGTCTGTAGCGCCAGGCACGAGCATGCCGACCCAGATCTCGGATCGCACGCGCCGATGCAACGGCATCCCGCCTTTGGGACCGGATCGCCCACACCCTCGGTGTAGCGGTACCGGTCCGTGTACGCGAACTCGAGCGCAGGACAAGCGTTCAGATCCGGGCTGCAAGAGGACGTATCAAGAGTGTTTCAGTGGATGCCGCCTGGAAGGAGGTCGTTGGCGAAACCACGAGCACTCACTCGATCTCGTTCTCGATGGTGATGGCGGTCGCAAACGGGTCCTCTCGCGCCCGACTAGCCTCCATCATGTCCTCAAAAGCCTGTCGAGTCTCGGACGGGGAAAGCGTTCCTTGTCGCGCGTCGGGTTGTTGGTCGAGCAGCCCGGAGAGGAGCTGCAGATACGGGTCCGAGGCGTCGAACAGGTCCCGACCGGTCGCCCACTCCGCATCAAACGTGTCAAAGTCAAACTTGCAGTCATCGTTCTCTTGATCGTCGACGCTCTGCAGAGGTCTGGGCGAGGACGAAGCAGGCGGTCGTCCTGGTCGGTGGGCCGACAGAGAAGCGTTCGTGGATTTGCGCATGAAGCGGTATGGGCGTCGAGTGATCGGGTCCAAAGCGCCTTGGTCTGTCGAAGAGCGTGCGTCCACTGCATCGGGACCGTGGCGACGAGTCAGACAAAGCAGCAGGATCGGAACACCGAGGACACGTACAGTCTGAGTCGGGACTGCGGGCATGGCTGTTCATGGTCTTCCTCGCGGTCAGCCGCTTCTTCCTTGCACTTTAAGTCGAGTCAAAGAGCACCGATAATAGTCAGTCAGTGAGGTTGCTGAGGCGGATCATGGCTGATCAGCAAAAACTCACGACGATGCTGCTCCATTTGGCACGACGACTTCGCGTCTGGATCGGCACACAAGGACAGCGGTCAGCGATGGCAGTTGCGTCTCGATGCTTGCTGTCTGGACCTACTGCTTTCCCTTCGCGGTGGCCGACAGAGGAGCTGGGATTGGTTGAGGACTCTCCGACCGTCGAACGCTGAGTTGTCGCTCGCTCTGCGTCTGCACCACCGCCGGCTGTTGGTCCTCGTCGCTACTGTCGAGATTGATGATCTTCTGTGGGTGTGATGCAGGTTTTGTAGGGGACAGAGAAGGTCGAGGTCGGACTTGCGAGCGGTGGCGAGAGATGGACGCTGGACTGGCAGATGCGAGCATTGGTGGTGGCAAGTCTGTGGACCGTGCGGCAGAAAGTCTCGGGTCAGCGCATTCTAAGGGTCGGACGACATACTGATTCCTCCGCTGACAGGAGGACCGGCCGAGAGCTGTCGCGAGACGCCCGACCTGTCTTTCCGAGCTCATCTGGTGGTCGAGCTCACGGCCGTCCTTGCCGGAGCGGAGCTCGTGGCGACAGGTCTGTGGATGGGATTCGACTTACGTTGCGACGAGCCATGTGCTCTGATCCGCTTGTTTGAGCTCTGTGGTGGTGGGCTGTCTGGCGAAGAAGAGTGGACGGCCGCTCTCCTTCGCTTGCGGGAGGACGCCTGGACGGGAGGAGCGTCGTCGTCCGACTCGTCGGTCGAGTGCTCGCCGTTCCTCGACGGGCCAGGCGTCGGACGTCGATCACGGACAGACATTCGAGTCTGCGGTAGACTGGCTGGCGAGGGTAGGCGGTGTTCGTCTTTGTCTGTGGGCGGGCGAGCAGAGGGAGTGGCCGTTCGACGTCAACAGGGGCACCGAGCTCAACCTCGAGCTCATCCTACGTCCGACGCTCTACGTACCTCGTCCGCCTTTTGCCAATCTCATCGACCTCAAGTCAGTTTCTCCACCATCACTCCTACGCCTGTCAAATCAAACATGGAACAAGCTCTGAAGTCGAGTTTGACGCTGATGAAGGCCGAAGCGAGCGACGCCTCCCAGAAAGTCGGTTCGGACACCTCCAACAGTCAACCTCTCTCCCCCTCACCCTTCTCTTCACCTCTCCTTCAGCATGTCATCTTTCGGCTCCCTCTACCGCGTCCACACCTACGGCGAGTCTCACTGCAAGTCGGTCGGCGCTATCGTTGACGGGATCCCTCCGGTGAGCTCGCTCGATGGCCGTCCGAGCTGACTCGAGCTCAAAAACGAAGCTGGCCCATGGCCATCGCTGACGATTCCTCGCCCTGCCTTGGATCTTCCGCTCAGGGTCTCGAGCTCACCGAGGAGGACATCCAGATCCAGCTGTCCCGTCGTCGACCTGGCCAGTCGGACATCACCACTCCCGTCAGTCGACCCATCCTCCTCAGCCCGTCGCCTCGCCGATCGCTGCCCGAACCCGCCGACGGTTGGCACTTGCCTTTGCTGACATCTTTTCGCTCGGGTACACTTCCTGTGATGTAGAGGAACGAGTACGACGAGGTTCGGATCCAGTCTGGAACCGAGCACGGAGTTACGCTCGGCACGCCCATTGGGCTGATTGTGCTCAATAAGGACCAGCGACCGCACGACTACGCAGAGACAGACCTCTACCCTCGCCCGAGTCACGCAGACTGGACTTACCTCGCAAAGTACGGTGTCAAGGCCTCCTCGGGTGGAGGAAGGTCGTCGGCCAGGGAGACCATCGGTAAGCACAAGGCTCAGGCAATGCAGCGGGAGGAGGCGTGAGCTCGCGAGCTTGAGCTCACCTCGTTGCGTTCCGTTCGTTCTTCCAGGTCGAGTCGCCGCTGGAGCGATCGCTGAGAAGTACCTCAAGGTTGCCCACGGCATCGAGATTGTCGCGTTCGTGTCGTCGGTCGGAAAGGTTCACCTTCCCGCGTTTGCGACCGAATCTGGGCGAGAGGAGGACGACGAGCCGCTCACAAAGGAATACATGCAGCTCCTCAGCACAATCTCGAGGGGGGAGGTAGATAAGGAGATGGTCAGGTGCCCCAACAGGGAGATCGCACAAAAGATGGAGGACGTCAGTACAGCTCGCCGTACTCCGTTCGTCAGCCCGTCGCCCCAAACTGATCTCGACCCCCGTCTTCTCCCGCTACAGAACATCCGAAAGGCCAAGGCTGCCAACGACTCGCTCGGAGGAACCGTCACCTGCATCATTCGCAACGTCCCCGCCGGAGTCAGTCCTTCACGCCTCTGCTTTCTGCTCTTGTCTCACTGACCATCCACCCTTGCCCACGCCCTTCAGCTCGGTGAGCCTTGCTTCGACAAGCTCGAGGCCACCCTCGCCCACGCCATGCTATCGATCCCTTCCACCAAGGGCTTCGAGATTGGATCCGGGTTCCGAGGAACCGAGGTGCCCGGAAGCCGACACAACGACATGTTCGTCGAGGGTGAGGGAGGAAAGATGACGTGAGTCGTGCACTCTCTAGCCCCATGTCTGGCTCGAGTGCGCGTGCTGATAGGCCTTGTCTCTTTCCAGCACCGTCACCAACTGGTCCGGAGGAATCCAGGGAGGTATCACCAACGGAGAGGACATCTACTTCCGGTTCGTCCCTCCTCAGCTCTCGCCTTGTCTCTGCTTGCGACTGACCTTTCCATACGCGCTCGTCCTGTTTGCAGAGTCGGTTTCAAGCCCCCCGCGACCATCTGCCAGCCCCAGGCGACGGCCAAGTACGACGGCTCGGCCGGTGTGCTCGAGGCAAAGGGCCGACACGACCCTTGCGTCGTTCCTCGGTGCGTTTGCTTCCATCTAGGCCTTGCTTCTCTTTTCCTTCTTCCTGCTAACGGAGTCTTGAGCTTGTTTTCTGCAGTGCCGTCCCCATCGTCGAGACGATGGCCGCGATCGCTGTCATGGACGCGTTCCTCATCCAGGCCTCGCGAACGTCGGCTGCTTCGCTTCTCCCTCCCATCACCACCCTTCCTCCTACCATGGTCCGTCCTTTCCAGTCTTTTTGGAGTCAGTCGCGCTTGACTGACTTATCGTTACTGTTCTTGTCTGTGTAGGTGATGCCCGGTATGTCGAAGCACACGCACGGAGAGGCCACCCCGGGACCGCTTGGAGACGAGTAGATCTTTTTGTAGAACGAAGATAGAAGGACCTAGAGCTTGAAAGGCAATGGAAATGCGCTTGCTTGTATCTTGCTTTGGCCATGGAAAGAAAAGGCTCATCTAATTCGCGTGAAAAGTCGTGTGTGCGGCGTGACCGGTCGTGACTTCGTGTCGGAACGAAAGACGCGGTCCCTCAAAGCAGGAAGACATCCTCCTCGTCCATCCCCTCCGGCAAATTGGTATACATGTACTCCGACTCGATCCGCAGTTCTGCGAGCTCGAGATCCAGTGGTCTGTCGTGCATAAGCCGTACATAATATGGTCAGCGCTACCGTCGGCATCCAGAGAAGCAAGCGAAGATGGACTCACAGATCGTTGGTGTCCAGCCCGAAGGGGTTCTCGATCTCGGTCGCGATCCCTTCGATGCCCATTAGAGTGAATGCGACGAGAGATACGACCCCGACCATCAACCAGCCCATGTCTGTGGACAGGGTGGGAGGGGTGAGAGGGGGATGAAGAAGGAGGGGCGAGGTTAGATAGATGACACGGACCGGCGGACTTCAGATGCAAGAAGATGTCTGCTTACCATCGACGAGCACCAGCGGGAGGGAGAAAAGGTACAGGAGCACGCATTGCTGGCGGGAACCGATGATACAGAGAGACAGGTGTTAGCGGGCTGCCCAGACGCAAAGCGAGTCGAAAGATGCTGACCTTGAGGTGGACCGTGAAGAGGGGCGGCAGCGGCTGGAAAGGAAGAAGGTCAAGACGGCTAAGTCAGTAGTGATCTGTGCCGACAAAGACGAGATTCGAGCGAGTGCTCACCGTCCTGACGACCCGCTCCATCGCGCCGAGCTGGTCGACCATCGTCTGCACGAGCGCCTGCATCGCGTTCACACCTGCAGGGCCAGCCATCTCGAGCGTGCCCTCCTTCTTGAACTTGTAGATCGATCGCGAGAGGTGATGCGCGATCCTGAACAAAAGCCTCGTAGGGCGGTCAGCTCACCGCCTCAGCATCACCGACCCGAGGGAAGAAGCGCGATTTGACTCACACGAGCGGCAGCGGCAGACTCGTCCCAGATCCCTCCGTGCCGTCATAAGCCCGACTCATGAGGTCTCCTCCGTCGATGCTCGTCCTTCGTCGGATGAACGGGCTCCTCAGCAGTGGCGACCTTTCCGACGGAGACGCCTGGACCACCTTCCCGTTCTTGTCGCGCGGCACGTTGATCGCCAGCTTGTCCACATGCTGCGGGGTGGACTTCTTCTTCTTCTTGGACTTTCCTGTCGGCCGCTGGGACTCGATGTCGACCGGGAACGCTGAGGGTGGGCCTTTGGTTGAGTCCTGGGACGAGGTGGTGATCGCGGACGGCGACGCGGAGGGAGCGCTCATGGCGCCGATGATGTCGAAGCGGTAGAAGTCGGCTGGGAGGACACCTATACGATCCAAAGGACGACGAAAGTACGGTCAGCAAAGGAAGAAGGGGGCTGAGATATAAGCGACTGACCTCGGTAGTCCTGCCGAGGATTGACAACGTAGCGGTCAGCTCTCTCACGGTCGACCCCTAGAAAGAGCGGTCGATCGACTGACCTCGTAGTCTGTACCCGGCTCTCCCCTCAGATGATGCTTTGTGGCGAGAGCAAACGCATTAATTAATCTGGGAGACGCATCGATCGTCGGAAGCAATCAGCCCTCCCATCTTGTTCGGGATGCACATGTCGTTCGACTCACTTGAGGAACCTGATCTTCTCGTTCTTGAGACTTTCCCTGGTCTTGACCTCTGCCGGTCCGACGCGCTTCCCCTTGCTCGCGTCCGTGTTGGAGGGCTCGCCTTCGGAGGCGGGCAGCGTGATCTGAACCCATGCCAGTCGTGAAAGGTTACGCGCTGCCGAAAGCAGAGCTGTGAAGTCCTTGCGTCCTCTGCAGTAACGCGTCGGGGAGTCAGTGATGGTCTGATGGTCGTGAGAAGGGTCGGAGGGGAACGCGAGCTCAGACTCACTCCGAGTATCGCTCTGTCGAAGAATCAGGTCAGTACGCTGTTGCGGGCCTCATCGACGAGCTGAGATGGCCCGTACTTACCGTAAGCTGATCCGTTCCTGAAGACGAGCAGCAGACCGACGACGACCGACAGCAACGGCACTGGGCGAGCAGGGAAGAAGAACGGTGAGCTCGCTCATCTCCGCTCTTCCCTCTCCTCTCCTCTGGCCAAACGTACCGACGCTGTTCGACAGCCTGAGCGGGTAGCCATACAGCTTACTGAGCCCAGCTACATATCCGAAACGATACAGGAAGGGTCAATCAGCTTCACTTCCGAGAGCAGGACTCGACATATGGACGCGCTCGTCACTTACCCACGAGGAGTGCGAAGATGCTGACAGTGGATACCGGGCCAACGATGGACGGGATCACCGAGCCTCGGATCGTGAGCACCGTCGGAAGCCAGCTCACGTGGTGCAGCGTCTTCTTCGCACTCTCCTCATCTCTCGCTCGGATGAGAGCGCTGCAAAAGGAGGCTCGGTCAGGTTGATGGCGTCGCTGCCGGAGGGAGGAACGGGTCGAGCTCACGCGAGGGCCGTCAACGGCTTCGGCGCGCTGCTGGACGCCTCCCTCGAGTCTCCTCCTCGAACAAAGATCGAGGCAAGCGTGCCTTTGGGCTTGGTCGTCATTCTCGCGAGGCGTGAGAAGGCGGTCGTGGTCGTTGGAGGGCGCAGGATAGCTGATTCGCAGAAAGAGGGGGGTGCCTAGGAAAGGGGCACGCGACCAGGGGTCGATCGGGTTTCAAACCCTCTGGAGAAGCTTTCATGGCTTTGTTGCAGGGCGATGAGTATCGTGATGGATAGGTCGAATGGGTGGATAAAAGTCAAGCAGCAAGGAGGTCCGAAAAAGCGACGGGGAAAGACAAACGTCCTGGGCCATCCTGGGCCGTACAGGAGATGGGTATGCAGCACGATGGAGAAGATACGGCGTGAGCACGTGCCAAAAGGGATACGTGTATCGAGCGTGACGATATGCAAAGACAGCGCGGGTACAAAAAGACAGGACATGATAAAAGACGTGAAAAGGGCGTAAGGAAGAGTGAACAAGGTACAAACAGGAGGCGAGACGAAAGCATATGCACGTGAAAGAAGAGAAGTGGAAGAAAAGCGGAAAGAGCCGTTATGTGTAAAGTCGAGTGGTGAAAGACGGGTCTAGAAGAGAAGCTGGCCCTCGTCCATCCTCTCGCCAGCGTCGAGCTCGAGCGATCCGTGTTGGGAGTCGAACGATTGATCCAGCCAGTCGCCTCGATCGGCACTGAACGAGGCGAAGTCGAACATGTCTGACCCGTCAAAGTCATGGCCGACGGCTTCCGGTGAGTGCTCGTCGTGTTGAGCGTCGAAGAACGCCCCCGCGAACGAGCCCTCGCCGCTGCCCGTCTGGTGCGGGGAGGAGACGACGCCCTCATGAGCGCCCTGCTGGACATCCGATGGGTGTCCTCCAAGCGAGGCTGCAGGGAAGGGAGAGTGCAGACCGAAGCTGTGGTCTACTCGTCCGAGCTCCTCACCCGCGAGATGGGGGTCGAAGCCGTCCATTGACGACTCGTGTGCGGACCCGATCGCCGGCGAAGGCTGACTCTCTGTCCAACCAGCCATCCTCTGCCTCGCCTGGTTGCCGACAGCAAAGATGCCCGGCGACGGAAGTGGGGACGCGTCGAAGGATTGGGATCTGTTGTTGACCGAGCCGAGTTGACGCTGCTGATGATGAAACTGGTGGGACGCAGGCTGGAGCGATCCTGCGACGCCTCCTCCAGAATATGGCCCCACGCTGGCCATGTCGGCAGATCCGAACAGTCGGCGAGGCTGAAGGCTCTGAAGGTTGATCGGAGGAGGCGCCGAGGGGACGGTCATGTTGATCTTGTCGAGCGGGGTGAACGGGATCGGCCCATCGCCCGTCCCTTCGGCGCCTGCACTGGCAGGAATGGCCTCGAGCCTGCTCGAGGGCGGGAGGGTGATGCTCAAGTTGGCCTTGTTCCTCGCTGACGCCGCTCGAGTTCGTCGCGTCGTCGTCGGGGGAGCCATCGCAACCTTTGCCGCAGACTTTGGGCTCGCGGGGCTAAAGCACACGCTCGGTCCAGCAGGGGTCGCGGGAATCATAGGCGTCCCTCCAGTGATGGTGTCGAGGGAGGGGGACTTTGACTTTGACCGGCCGACAGGTCTGTCGAAGGCGATCGTCTGGATTCTGACGCCTCCCTCGCCGGGCTCGGCCAGCGAGAACGAGTAGACGACGACGAGGTGAACGGCGTCTCCGACCTTTCCTCCCTCGCTGATCGGACAGACTTCATCATCCGCAAGGAGTCCCATCGTGGGGGTCCTCGAAACAATCTCCTGAAGGACCGCCAGAGCGGGCAGGACGTCGGCCCGGAGACCCTCCCTGATCTCTTCCGTCGAAGGCACGTACAGCGGAGCGACAGGCCTCGAGATGTCGTACACGACTATGTTCTCGGACCGGGCGCCACATGTCTGCTCGAGCACGCTCGAGATGAACCCGACGGGCAGCTGGATCGGTCGCGACATCTGCTGGGAGCCATCGGCCGACACTGGCTCGCCGAGAGCGCTCGAGGACGCCATGACCGGGCCATCGTCGACGCTCGAACTGACGACGCTCACCGCAGGGACGTCTTGTCCCCAGGCGCACGACAGGTCCAGCTGCGCAGAGAGGTACATCGACCCTGCTGGGGCTTCTTCGATGGACGGCAGATCGAGCGCGATCTGGATGTGGAGCGCCGGCGCGTGTGAGCGGGCGGCGAGCTGTCGGAGGTTGGGGTACCGGTCCCGGACGATGTGGATGTCGTCAAAGTGGATCGTATCCATCCCGATCGACGAAGGATTCCATCCAGCTGGGACCGAGGCGAGCAGTCTCGCGTTCTCTGGTGCGAGGGGTTCGGTCGCGTAAAACGCGCAGCCGACAGGCACCACCGCTGGGATCATGAACCCGAGTGCTGACGAGCTCGTCGGCGTCCCAGAGACGTGTGGATCCATTCGGACGTCCATCGATTCGCGTCGCAAGAGTTCGTGGTCGCCGTCCTGGAGCGGACTCGGATGCTTTGGCGAGTAGCTCGTCCTCCTCGGAGTAAACTGGATCGCTCCGCTGCTGATTGATCTTCTCGCAAACTCGGGCCTCGTCGAAGGACTGGTGAAACCGGTCTGAACAGGCGAGGACGAGTACGACTGGCTCCTCAAAGGAGAAGGCCGAGTGACCACGTTGCGACGCGGCGGCGCGTAGTCCGAGTCGTGACCGTCGTCGTCGGCCAGAGGTTCCATCTCCAGGTTGCCCTTTGTCCTTTTGCGGTGCTGCTTGGCCTCCTCCGTCAGCCGCTCCGCCTCGTCAACCTCGCGGTCGAGGTCTGCCAGCCACGCTGGTCGCTCGGCCGTTGCGAGGTCGGTCCCGACCGGCAGGCCGAGAAGGTCGTACAGCGCGGGATGGACGTGATGAAAGACGCCCATGCGGTATCGACCGCTCTGCTCTTGGAGGGCCATCTCCGGGTCGGGCGTTCTGTTGACGAGCATGTTGACTGAAGAGGAACGGCAACAGAGTCAGCAAGGACACATGCGCTCGAGCTTGCGTTCTCAGGCCGACTCACTACACGTCGGGACTCTGACTGCCGGCTTCTTGAGGTTCCCAAACATGCTCGAGATGCGCTTCTTGGACCTGTAGTAGGCAGGCTCGCCCTCGGCCAGGTTGACAAACGTCGCGATGATCTCGTTCCGCCCGCACAGCCGTCCAAAGAAGAGGATCCGGACTCGACCGAGCACAGGCAGATAGTAGCACGCTGGGCACAAACACAAGTCAAGAGCATGATCAGTCTCGCGAGAGAGTTGAAAGAGAGGAGATGGCTCGGTGCTCACCCATAAGGAAGGCAACCTCTTGGGCAGCCGTCATCGCAAACGGCTTCTTGCGCGAGGTGGCCGGTCTGTAGTCGCTCCCTCTGAGCATCTTCCACTCCTCCTGCATCATCTCGGGCGTCCAGCCTCTCAGCTCGTCCGGTAGCTCGGACCCGTTCGCGGCCCACCGCAGGGGACACAGTAGAGCAGGCGGATCGTTTGTCCATCGGTTCTTCTTTTCTGGCCTGCCATCAGAGTAGGCCGTCCCAGCAGGATGTCCGACCACCTGACCGTCGTGTAGGTACGAAAGAGCGGACGCAGATGGGTTCGGGTCGCCGTGTCGGGTGTCGTAGTACGCCGGTCGATCGCCGTCAAGCAGCTGCAGCTCATCATCGTACTCGTGCGGCGAAGACGACATGGACGACCGGGACCTCTTCGTCATCGGCCTGTGGGCGAGAGAGGCGTGCTGGGGGTAGTAGGGCGACTGGAGTTGGCCCTGGGATGCGTCCTGGGAGCGGACGGGCGTGGACGCGTACACGTACCCGTCCGGCCCGAGCACTTGGTAGGGTGCGTTCGGAGGGGTGGACAGGTCGTTGGAGGACGACATGGACGACATGGACGACGAGTTTGAGAGGTGGTACTGGCTGGGCGTCTCCAGATGGCGCGGGTCCTGGTGGTGGGGGTAGTAGGACTCGCGAGACGGCGTTCCGTGCGGGAGAGGCTGGAACGGCTGGTTGGGCGAGATGTACACTTGCTGCTGCGAGTGAGGGCTCACGTGGAGGGGAGCCTCAAACGGGGACGGGTTGTCGAACACGACGGCGGGCGAGGGGTGTGCTTGTGCGCCGAGCGACATCTGCTCAAGGACCGAGCTCATCCCTGGACTGGCCGCGTAGCCTGCAATGTAGTGTCCTCCTCCTCCTCCTCCTCCGTACTCGCTCTCTGGCGAGTAGAAGCCGTCGACGGTGCCTGTGCTTCCTCCCGCTCTGGTGAGGGGCGATCCTCCGTGTGGGCTGGTGTGTTGACTGCCAGGGCCGCAGTCGACGGACGCCCATGCCCTTTTGCCGTCCAGCCTGGCATTGTCAAACACAGAGAGCGGCCTGCCGTTGTGCGGGGTGAAGAAGGCCGTCTCGTGGATCTGGGTGGGCGTCGTGTGGGCTTGTCCGTCGTGGTCGTCGAAGGAGAGGTGGGGAGAGGCCGAGGGGGCGAGCTCGAATGTCGAGCTCGACGTCGGGAGGGGCGCCGTCATGATGGCCTACGGATGAGGAAGGACTCGGGCGAAGGAGAAAACTCAAAAGAGGGCAGATGAATGCTGTCGTCGTCGTTGGAGCGAGTGACTGTTGGAGCAGGAGGGCAAAGGTGCAGGGTCAGCTCGAGAGGCGGTCCAGGTACGAGCCGACTTCACACCCAGTGCCCTGGCCGCCCTCGCCCGCCATCCTAGAGAGGGGACCAGCAGACGCACGCCAGAGAGTCCAAGGCGGCTAGAGGAGATGCAAGCACTCAGACGAGAAGAGATAGACTCACTCGGATAGCGCCAGCGCCGTCAGAGGAGCAAAGACTCGTGTTTCGGAGATGGGCAGACCAGGGGGACAGGACAGCGGGGGCAGCCGACGGAGGAGAACGAAGCGAGTACAGAGCTCGTCGACGGCGTCGTTGGGGCAATGAAGCGATACAGAGCAAGAGGTAGGGATCGGGAGAAGGCAAGATCAAGAAAGCAGGAGGAGGCGAGGAGGGAGGGAAGGGAAGAGGATCACGATGGCGGGTGGAAGACAACGTCGTTCAAACAAGCAACAGAGTGTCTGCCCTTTCTTCCGTGCCTGAGCCAGCGAGCACCCCTCTGTCTGGCCAAGAGAGGCCCTCGACGTAACTTTCAAGGAGCACATCCGATGCGTGGCAAAGAGTGAAAGACTGGGATATACGCCCAGCAGAGGGACGACCAGCCTCGGCAGACACGACGCGTCGTCTTTGTTTGTCCGCCAGATACTTCTTCTCTGCAAGTCGGTCTCACGCCTCTTCGCCCGAACAACGATGGAACAACAAACGATGCACATCCAGATCGACTCTAACCTGAAGATCATACACCTATCCACTCTCTGTACATCAGCCAGCCCATGACGACGATCGCAGAGAGCACCCCTCCGCCGACGAGCTCGCCCTTGCCTCCGCCGAGGACAATCAGCAGCCACCAGCTGAGCCCAACAGTCCGGTCGAGTACAACACTGGCGACAGCCTCGGCGCGCATCTGTTGGGCGGACACCCGGGGCGAGACCTGCACGTTGAGGAGCGCTTTGTCCTTGATCGACGACGGACACGGGTGGACGAGGAGAGAGAGGACGACCGGGGTGTGGTCGGAGAGGGTGAGGGTAGGGATGGAAGAGCAGGTGAGGATCGTCGGGTCGGTAGGGGAGGCGGATGAGTATAGGATACGATCGGTGTACGCAGGCGTCCGCTTTTTGCTAGAAAGAGGGGCGAGCGACCAACAGGATGCAGCGTCAGTCAAGCAACAGGCCAGAAAGATGTGGAGATGTATGACTAGCCTGTATACGCCAACCTGACCGATCTCAAACTTGTACGTCGGTGCGAACGCACCCACGTCTCCCTCCAGGAACCCTCCGGCGCACCTCCCCTGCTCCTTGAGCATCGTCAACGAGTCCCACTTCTTGAGATCCCCCCACGGCGTCTGACCCTTGCTGCCTTGCACGAGCGACCCATCGATGGCCGCGCGATCCTGGATGAAGTTGCGCAACTCGGCCGCTTCAGGTAAAGGTCCTGGTGCGCCGGCGATGGAGGCGAGGCCCTCGAGGCGGAAGTTGAGGTCCCCGAGGAGGAAGAGATGCGAGCAGGCGTTGATTTGGGACTCAATCGGCTCGATGCGAGGGATGGGCGGGTGGAGGGGGAAGATGAGCCGCGAGACGAGCCGGTTATAGTTCTCTATGCGAAGGGCGATGTTCTTGCGTCCCGGATGGGGCGCAAAGTGGGCGCACACAAAGCTGAAGACCACGAAGAAGAGACGAGTCAGCCGATTGATCCTTGCGGAACAGGACTGCATGAAGATGAAACCTACGTGAAGCTCTCTACCAGCGGTTTGTCTCCCTCGCCTCGCTCGACCCAGATCCGTCCTCCTGCGGCAGCTTTGTTGCCGAGCAGCCCGCCAGCAAAGCCCAGGCCCACACTGCGCTTGATCATGGACCCGAGGACCATGCCCTTTTCTCCGCGTACCTTTTGTGAGACGGGCAGCGTCCGGTCGAGCGCGTACACCCAGAGGGCGACGTTGGCGTGGTGCGAGAGACCGAGCATCGTGTACGACTCGGTCTTGGACCCTAACGAGCTAGCGTGTGCGGAGAGGATTGTTCGGATCTGGAGGGAGAGGAGGGAGAACTGTGCAGCAGGGGAGGACGGCCAAAGGGTGAGCTCACGCGAGCGGCCAACGACCTGCGCGTGGCTGAGCTTGATCAAGACATACAGCAGACGAGGTGGCTCCGGCGACTGCGAGATCGACCGAGACAGAGATCGTCAGTAGCTGCAGGTTTGATGGACGGGCGAGACCGGACACTGACGGGCGAGATGGAGTTCGGCGACCTCCTGCATGCCGAGGACGACCAGATCCGGCGGAGACCCCTTGCCCTCGCCAGTCTTGCCATCAGAGTAGTGCGCAAGACGAGGTGTCAACCAAGCAGTCAAATCCTAGAAGCGTCGGTCGCAGGAGATCTGGGTCAGCCTGGAACGGGAGAAGGACCAGCAGAGGACGAGGAGGGAAGGCATTCGGAGCTGACCTTGAGCGTCGCTGTGCGAGCTCGCAAGTTGGCATTCCACGTCGTCTGAGGCAGCAAGATTCAGTCAGCTGCGAATCAGACCAGACTAGTATGAGCGTCCTTTGGCGCACCAGAAAGACGTTGAGAGGTTTGGGCATGTCGTGGATGGGAGGCAGCAGAGATGACGACCCTGAGCGAGCTCAACTCTCCAGCTTCGGCAGAGGTCATCGACGCCTCGGCCCCGCCTGCTGCTGGCTCTGACCTGATGTTCCCGAGATGTCAACTCTCGTCCCTAGATGCGACTGTCACTTGCCTGAAGAGGTTCTGCCTCGGTTGTACTTGCTTCAGAGATATGCAGGGGAGAGGTGATGGATATCGAAAGCAAGATCTATACGACGACCCCAGACATCTCTCACTACTCGAGTGCGTGCTCTGAACGTAAGAAAAGATGTCAGCATTCAGTCCTTCGGACGTTAGGGGCAAACGTTACAAGACGTACCTCGCAAAGGAGCCATGAGTGCAGCGTTGTCGTCGATGGTGACCTGGAGAGGTAGGTAGGTGGCAGTCAGTATTACGCTTCCCACGCACCCTCCATGAGGTATCCGCTCACCTCGTGCAGTCGTCCGCGGTATAGATACCGGACGCGCAGCCTGTTGAGCGAAATAGACAGAGAGTTTAGAGACCGGCTCGCAGGAGGGCGCCATCGCTGCTGGACTAACCTCTTTCTTGACCCCAAAGCGGGATCGTAGAAGCCCAGAAGTCCTGCTTTTGACCGTCCTGCGGGGATCATGAGCTGCGAGTCGTGCACAAGCGCCTGGATAGCGATCTTGACGTCGATGTGGTCCGGGTTGGCCGTCGACGATGCCTTTTTGCTGTTCATGCCTCGCGACGAGAAGCTCGAGAGCGCTCCATACTGAGCGTCGACGATGACGAGACCTGGTGAGGTGGATCGAGTCGGATCAGCGTCGGTCAGGCTGTACAAAGCTCTGGGATTGGAACAGACTCACCATCCGACTTGATCTCCTCCTCCCGCCGACGCTCCACCGTCGGAGCGAGCAGCTGGATTGCGTCCGCGGCCTCCTTCTTCATCTGGTCAATCAGCTCGTGGTTCTCCTCGAGCAGCTCGGCCATCCTCCTGGAAGCGATGCACACGCAAGTCAGAACCGGATAGCAGAGACACAGAGAGAGCGATGTCGAAGGGGTACGTACTTTGCTGCCCGACTTCGTTTCCGAGGGGCGAGGTACAGATGATGGAGGGCCGTGTAGACGGCACACGGGATGAGAGCCGAGAGTGCGATCGTCTGAGCGTCGAGGAGCCGGGTGATGAGGATAGGGAAAGTGACGGATTGTCCGAGACGGAAGAAGCGGATCTTGAAGGTGATGCCAGCCGTCGATTGCGCTGCAATTTCAAAGGAGACCAGCCTTCAGTCTCGACTTTGAGCAATTCCAATCAACGATCAACAAACGTGTCTGGTCTGACCTTCGACCATGAGCGTGAGTCGGATGTGCTCGCTGACTTTGCGTGCTCCACTGATCCATCCCTTGAGCTCGCTCGCGCCTAGCCGTCCGCCGATCTTGAGGTCGACCTCGCCTCCGAGCACCTTACGGCTCCAGTCTGCGCTCAAGCCCATGTCGGCCGGGCCGACCTCGACCTCGCTCGTCCATCCTCCGGCGGCTGCTCCTGGCGAGTCCGCGGTTTGAGAAGTCAGGCCGAGAACGAGCGCCGACTGATCCTGCCGACGTCCGATGAAGGACGCGCCCCAGGGACCAAGACTGTAGAAGCCGGTCCTGTACGTGATGTACGACGTCGTGGACGGGTAGAGAAGCCGGAAGATAGAGACGTCCAGCGTAGGTGGCGCAAAGAGGGAGACAGACTGGGTCGAGAGTTGCAGGGATGTGTCGTCGTCGAGCTGATAGATGATGCGACTGCCGAGTACTTGTGGAAGAAGGAGGGACGTGCTGAGCTCGAGGTAGAGATTGGGCGACCACTGGTGAGTGATTGTGCCGAGGAAGGATCCGCCTAGTCGAGCAGCGCCGCCTCTGCCTTTGACCGTCCTCATCCGACCCGCGACATTCAGATTTGTTGCGGGAGATAAGGCGGCCTGCAAAAGACAAGAGAGACGTCAGTCACAAGCAGACCGAGACGAGAGACCGGAGACGGAAGCAGCCTGACCTGGAACGAATGCCCGACACCCAACGAGGTGGCATGCACAAACTTGATCCTCGTCATGAGCGAGTCGCTCTTGGGTCCCCTGGGACCATAGAAGGCAGCCTTTGGGACCGACAGGGTGGTAGCGTCGATGTTGATGCTGATGTCTCCCTTTGGCTGGACGAGACGCTGTTGGGCAACCTGCTTCTTTTCTTCTGCTTGACGCATGTACATCTCACGCAACTGAGACGTGTGCCAGACAGCGAGTTTGTAAGCGTCAGTGTCTTGTGGCGGGTCTCCTGCTGAGGATGCAGACAGACCCTTGCGACTCACCTCTTCTGGACTCTTCAACTTCTGACCGACCGTGTCAATCTTCATACCCAGCCCTTCCGCCCCGAGGGCGTCGTAGATTGCTCTCGTTTCCGGATCCGAGAGCACTGTGATCGCAGCGCGATCAGCGTGTGGAACCCTGGACGTTTGAACGGGCGAGAGCGAGTCGGCGCGAGCTCACCTTCATACGCATGTTGGACCGCCCTGAACCTAGAGTCTGCTGCTGCGCGAGACTGTGGTGTTCTCTGCTTGTCCGGGTGGAGGAGGACTGCGAGAGCCTTGTAGCGCTGGGAGAGTTGCTCTGTCGATGCCTCCTTTGGCAGGTTGAGGATCGCGCTGCACGGGAGACAGAAAGGTCGACGGAAACGTCAGCTTGCGAGCCGGTCATCGGCCTCGACGACTTGAGACTAGTCCTTAGACGGGCTGCGGGGACTTACTATAGCAGGTCGTGCCCTCCGCTTCCTTCCGGTCTCTGGATCTGGTCTGCTTGTGAGCTCGACGCATCCTGGTCGGTCTCGTCCATGTCGTCGGACAGGTCCCTGCCCGGGAAGATGGAAGCTCGCACACGCGAGGAAGGGCCTGGCTCGTCCATCGCAGGCGATACAAGCGAGCGGTACTGTCTTTTTGAATTGAGTGGTCGACGTTTGAGGTTGTCGGCGAAAGGATGAGCTCGCGAGGTGAGCTTCGAAGCGTCCTGCCGGACCCGGTCGGCCCTCCGTTCCCCCCCGCGAGCTCGCACCAGACGCTCACACCGTCAAACACCTCGTTCAGCCATCGGACTCAATCAACCTCGCCGCATAAGCGTTCCGATACCCATAAGGGGTCTTGCTTGTTGACTCTCGCACGGTGTGGCTGGTGAGTGCTGTGATCGGGCGAGTCGGACCATCGAGCTCACCTCTGTCCCCTCCCTCCTGGCTCTCTCGCCCATCAGCAGTATCAACCAAGGCTACCGCCATGTCCAATCCTCCTCCAGGAACTGGACGCATTCACCTCCTGCCGTCGTCCCAGTTCTCTCATCTGTCGTTCTCGTACCCGCTCAAGCTGCTATCTCCGCTGCCCCCGCCAACGTCCCTGCCAGGCCTGCGGGTCGTCTACCTGCTCTCGTACGGAGGAGGCCTCGTCAGCGGAGACAAGGTCTGGATAGACGTCATCGTAGAAACGGGAGCCACCCTCGTTGTGTTGACCCAAGGCACGACAAAGGTCATGAAGCGTCGACCAAGGGGGAGATTGGCAACCAGCAAGCCTGTGTCCGCTCTCCCTCAGGCCCATGGCCCCCACTCCGTCGACCCTCCACCGATGGCATCAACATCTCAGCCATCGGCATCTACATCTTCATCCAGACCGAAGAGGGACACGACGACCCAAACTCTCATCACGACCCTTCACCCATCCTCCTCGCTCTATCTCCTGCCCTCCCCGACCGCCTGTTTCGCCCGCTCACGCTACACCCAACGTCAACGGTTCGATCTCCCTCCATGCGGTACGGCCAACCTCGTCGTCCTCGACTGGTTCACCTGCGGACGAGAAAAGTCGACACGCACGGCGACCTCGGGCGAGGGCGGGACAGGGTTGGCGGCAGAGACATGGGCCGCCGAGCGGATGGAGTCCTTTTGCGAGGTCTGGTGGGGCGAGAAGAGAGGCGTAGGAGAGAGGGTGGTGTTGGAGGACGAGAACACGCCCTCGGAGGCGGGTCCATCGAGTGAGGCCGACGGAACAGAAGACGCACGCGACGCGTCGCCATCTGCAACGCCATCACCTGCGCAACCCCATCGCACATCCTACGCCGCCTCCCTGCTACCCTACACCCTCTTCACCACCCTGCTCCTCACCGGTCCAGCACTCCAACCTCTGCTCGACCACCTGCTGCGTCTCCAAGCGTCGGAACCCAAGATCATGCATCTCCGCCAACCGCCACGACTGCTGTGGTCCGTGTCCATCCTCGAGAGCCGCAAGGAGGTCGTCGGCATGGGACGGACAGGGATCGTACGGGTGTGTGGAGTGGATGGAGAGGAGGTCAGGCAGTGGCTGGAACGGACGCTTAGTGGGATGGGTGAGCTGGTTGGGGCAGATGTGTGGGAGAGGGCGATGGGCTGAGCCGGCGGTACTGGACTCTAGATGAGACATCAGGACCTTTCAGAGCGTCATCGGAGTCGATTCGTCACGTCATAAGGATACAGTTCAGGCTACGGATGGGGTAGTCTAAGCGAGGAGGTCGGCCTTGACTCGCTTGGCGAGGTCTCCAGCGGAGGCGGGCTAGAAGAGGCAGAAAAACAGAGTCAGCGTTGAAATCCAAGCAGATCGCATCGACACAGGTCGGACTCACGTTCTGTCCGGTGTAGAGCTTTCCGTCGACGACGACGTGCGAGGCCCAGTCCTCGGAGGCCTTGGAGTACTTGGCACCCTCGGCCTGGAGGGCAGTCTCGAGCAGGAACGGGACGGCCTTGGTGGCTCCGGCAGCCTCCTCCTCGGTGTTGGAGAACCCGGTCAGGTTGAGGCCACTGACGAGAGCAGTTCCGTTGGTGAGCTTGACCTGGATGGGGACAGACGAAGGTAGGGGGAAAGGTCAGTATGGTGCTGAATGTGGGCGGCCCGTAACTGGCAGCAAGCCCGCAAACATAGCAGCTAGAACTTACATCGCGCAACACACTGGGTGCATGGCAGACAAGCGACGTAATCTTGTTGGACTCGTAGAACTGAAGACGTAGGGGGGCGAGGGCAGGGTCAGTCGCGTTCAAAGGCCTCTGAACCACACCTCCAGCCCTGATTCGACCTCCTCTTCCACCGCGAGCTGCCTAATGTACTCACGTCTCGGATGAGCTTCTGCGAGTCCTGGTCGAAAGTGAGGTCGATGACGGGCCCGTGGCCTCCGACGTAGAAGACGGCGTCAAAGTCGGCGGCCTTGACGGACGAGAGCTTGACGGTGTTGTCGACGAGCTTCAAGGCGGCGGCGTCGTTGAGGAACTGCTTGGACTCGGGGTCCTCAGCGAAGGCCTTTGCGGAACCCTCGTCGAGGGGAGCCTTTCCTCCGGCGGGCGAGGCGAACGTGAGGTTGAACGAGTCTCGGAACTGGTAGTACGGGTGAGCGAGCTCAGGGAGGTACCATCCAGTCTGGCCACCGGCTAAGAGAAGGAGAGAAAAGATGCACGGGTCAGCGCAAGTCCGAGGGAAGGGCAGAGAAGGAAGCTATGGAGCTCAGATGGAAAGTCCGGAGGGACGGAGGGGGAGATGGACAGGGGACGCACTGAGCAGCTTGTCACACGAGGTGAGGACGATGAGGATCGACTTCTGGGCAGACATGTCGGTAGAGGAGGAGTATAGGTTGGAAAGGTAGGAGTGAATTGGGTTGGGATGGGTGTTGGGAGAGCAGAAGGAAGGAAGGAAGGAAGCAACGAGCTTTTGAACGTCACCCCTGCCCTCCACTCATTTCTCAGCGAGCCAGGCCCTCGAGCCCGGAAGACTGCCGGGGTCCCCCCTGCAGGCGATCACCCCTCCACCCTCGCCCGGGCAAGCTCACCAAGCAAGAATACGGAACCAGAAACGGACGAGATGAGCAAGGGGGACGGAGTGCCTCGCACGAGCGCATCCATCATGCGCGCACGAAAGGAAGAAAGGAAAAGATGCCATGCCGTCGAGACCCTCCTCTCACTCCGAATGGACGCTCTGGCTGGCTTGATGGCGAGACACGTCCCGATCACAGCGTGGTTCAATGAAGGACACAACTGTCCAGCTCGCCTGTTTGAAGTATTGGACCAGGGGTACAGGGACTCTTCGTCTACAGGAGGGGTCTCATGGTGAACGCTTCTCCTCTGATGATGAGAAGCAGGGTGAGAGCGTCAAGGCAGAAGGCCTCACTCAGATACACATCTGAACCGACTGAGGACGAAGCTTTTAGCTCGGACGCAGGTATGTCTTGTCTAAGTCTTTGGACGACCGGGAAGTAAAACGAGGGCTCCGCTCGGCCAACGCCGCAAGGGAAGGTCACCTTGCTCTGTCCCCGGAACTTTTGCTCAGTGTAAGGCGGTCACCTTCCTGGCGGCCGCTTATCTATCGAGAAAGTACAGATGCTCGACTTCATGCACTGGCGCGAGAGACGGTCGTGTTTGGGCAAGTCAGTCGCGTGCTGGGTTCATCTCGATCTCGCTCGAGGAGACGTCATGGCCCTTGCCCCCTTCTGTCGAGCTGAGCCATCTCCCTCTCGCCGCCCTGCAAACACCCACCTGCTACTTCTCCTCCACTCTTCTACCATGTTCCGCCTCACTGCCTCTTCTACTGTCCGACCCGTGTTCGCTGCCCGATCGTTCGCTCTCTCGTCTGCCCGACAGGCCGGGATCAAGGACACGATCAGTGAGTGCTCCCGCCGTTGACCTCTCTCCTCTCCTCCCGCCCGAGCTCATCGCTCACGCCTCCTTCCTCCTTTCTCCCCCTTTGCGCACGTCTCCAGCCAACGCTGCCAAGTCTGCTACCGAGTCTGCCAAGCTCGCCGCGTCGACGACCGCCGATGCCGCAGGAAAGGGAGCCCAGAACCTCGGTCAGTCTCAGCCGTCCAGCGCTGCAGCCCTCTCTGCCTCAAGGGTCCATCCCTGCTATGTCTATCTCCACAAGCGTCAGCTGATATGCATCCCGCTTTCAACCTCTCCCGCATCTCGCCCCAACTCACTCGCCGCTCCAGCCGACAAGTCCCCCGAGATCTCGATCGACAACTCAAACAGCGACGGATCCCACAGCTCGCCCAAGCTCGCCCCAGGACAGAACGATCCCTTTGGCGGCACCAAGATCGACGCGGAGATCCGAAAGGGAGGAGAGGAGCCCGGGGAGAGGTTCGACCCCGGGTCGGCCACGTCGGGAGGACAGAACGAGAACCAGTCCAATATCTGATCTAGGGTAGGGAGGTTGATACTGTATCGTTATGTGACGTGTGACTTCCACTGGCCGAGAAGGGGGTCGACTGAGCGAGCAGGGTGGTTGTTCTCAATTTGGAACGCCGATGAAGCCCATGTGGATCCGAAAAGAAGACCTCGCCCATCAAGCGAGGCAACCAAGAAGCGCAAGAGTGTCCCAAGAGCAGGAGAAAGAACTAAAAAGAGAGACTAAAAGTTTGGTAGAGAGCGAAAAACGAAGGTCGAAGAAAGAAAGCACGAGAACCCAAACATACTAAAAGCAAACCAACAGAGGACCCCCTCACCACTACTAGACCAGTCCCAGCTTTACTGTCCACCGCACCTCTCGTTCCCGTTGCAGACGACCTCCCCGAACCCTGCGGCGAGCGAGCCGAGGTCGAGAATGTTGTTGATCTCGAACGAGGCGGCTCCCCCTGCTGTCACGCCACCGGTCGAAGCGGTCTGACTGGGCTGGAGGGAGAGCGTCTCGGGCGCGACGACCGAGGACGACGTCGCAGGAGCAGAGGAGGTCGTCGGCGGGGCAGAGGAGGTGGTCGGGGCGGCGGACGAAGTCGTGGGCGCAACGGAGGAGGTCGTGGGTGTGGTCGCTGTAAGACACGAGGAGAAGACTTGAGTATCAGAGAGAGCTTAGACAAAAGTCGTGCGCGATGGAGATGGAACGAACAGGTCGAGGTAGGAGGCGGGGGCGGAGGCGGTGCTTGGGTCGTCGTCTCGGGCTCGCGGGTCGTCGTGGTGATCACCGGAGGAGTGTAAGGAGGGTCGGGTGTGGGCTCTGCGGATGAAGATTGTACCGAAAACGTCAGCGACAACATAGAAAGAAGAGGTTGGGACTAAACGTACGCGGGGCGGGCTGCTGAGGAGCGCCATCGGTAAACTCCCAGGACCCGTAGATCTCTCCGGCTCCATGGTCGGCAAAGAACGAGAACAGCCCAGGCGAGAGATCCAGAGCAGCGTACGGGCAGCCAGGGCAGGTGTCCTGCGAGACGAGAAAGCGAGGTGTGACCAAGTCAGCAAGGATGATCTGGTACTGGATTGCAGAAAAGAGATCTCACCTCGACAGTCGCGATGGCCGTCTTTCCACCAAACGTGATGGCGACCTGCTTTCCACAGTATCCCGGGTTCATCATCGAGTCGGTCATGGCGACGACCTGTACAAGGGCAAACGCGAAAGGAAGGTAGGTCAGTCTCTGCAGCACCTGTGCAAGAGAAATCTCGAACCCCACTCACGTATTCGTTGTTGTGCAAGAACCGTCCGCACGATCCTGATCAAACCGCAAAGGAAGACCGCGAGAGGTCAGCGAGTGGGCGAGGGCCAGAGGGGCACCGAGGGGGAGGTCTGTGGGGCGAGAGAGGGGACCTCAAAGAACCGAGCTCGGATGTATCCACTCACCTGCGTTGCCAGTCTCTACGATATAGTACGTGAGCCTAGCACCGCCGTATCTCTTCTGAAGTCCTCTCTCCTCGACCTCGTGTGCGGGAGGGGAGGCAGCAACGGCGGGAGCTCGCTTGTCCTCGTCTGGTCGGAGCATTCGGTGCTTCATCGTCACGCCAGACTTGCCTCCGTGGTGACCCTTGGCGGCGACACCCATGGCAGGAAGGAGAAGGAGTAGAGTGCTGAGAGCGAGCATGTTGTGTATAGCGGGTTTCAGGGTGAGAGGCGGCAGGCGAGCTCGGGGACGGCAGGGCGGGCGGAGGAGGGCGACGGGTCCGAGCGAGCGGGGGTCAAGGTTCAGAGGTGTCGGTTGGGTATCAAAGGCGAGCAGGTGAAGCGAGTGTGGGCAAGCCTGAAGAGGCGTGTGGGAGGCGCAGAAGAGCAGCCGAGTGTGCGGAGAAAGGAAGGGAGCGGGCGAGGTCGAAGCAGTTGGAGGAGAGGGGGAAAACAGGGACTCGCACAGACGAACAGGTCCCGCCCTCGCCAAGCGGAGGCGGTTCGTCACGCGCGTCAACACGCCCTCTGCAAGCGAGAAGGGCAGAGCTCACTCGTCTGTACTGGCAAGGAGAGGCGGCCAATGCGACGCATGTGAAGGCCACCGCTCGGAGAAAACTGGGCAGATCAGAGGCAGATCCTCCTCGGCAGGGCGGACGATCCTGGCCGTGCGACGACTGCCCCTCTCCGACTTCCTTCCCCCACGAAAGGTCACGAACCGAGCGGACTTTCAAGAAAACTTTGCAGACAGACAGTTGTGCGACAGTGGTATCGGATAGAAGCAGGGCAATAAAGAAACACCAAAATGGGAAGAAAGCAAGGATAGCGAAACAGTTCCACAAGCGTGAACACGAGGAGGGAGGACAGGAGGGAGGGCGCCAGTCCCGTCTCCGAGAAGAAGAAGGAAGATCGAAAGATATAGACTAGCGAGCGCTTCTATGGTAGCGAGCAAGAAAGATTGAAGGAGAGAGTCCAAGGCGTCTCGATGGACGGCCAAGAAAGGAAAGGGCAGGAGAGGCGATGGGCAAGAGATGGGGCAGAAGATCGAGATGCGGCAGACGAGACGCGCTGACAGCATGCTTCAGCAGCACGCTTAGGCGCAGTTCTCGTTTCCGTTGCAGACGACCCGTCCGAGTCCGTTGGCGAACGATCCGAGCGCCTCGAGGTTGTTGATCGCAGCAGGCGCGGCCGACGCCGTGGGAGCAGCGTTCTTGAGTCCGCTCAACGTCGCGGGAGGAACGCTCTCCTCCGAAGAGGAGACAGCAGCCGACGACGTAGTAGCGGCAGCCGATGAGGTGGTGGGGGGTGCTGCGGACGAGGTGGTCGGGGCGACGGACGAGGTGGTGGGATCCGGAGTCCAAGCCGGGGTGGTCGTCGTCGGGGGGACCCACTCCTTGGTCGTCGTGGTCGGGTCAGGAGTCCAGGCCTTGTGGGTGGCTGCGGATGGACACGGAAGTGATGGGGAGCGTAGCGTCGTCAGATCGGGCTCGTTGCGATGTACACGGCCAAATTGCAGACTTACTCGTCGGGGCGACCCACTCCGGGGTAGTCGTCGTAGGGTCAGGGGCTGTAAAGGCAGAGGAAGTGGTCAGCGAATGGGCGCAGGAGTATCCCAGCGGGCGAGAGACTTGACTCACTCCAGGCAGGAGTCGTCGTGGTGGGGTCGGGCTTGGGCGCGGGAGCGGCAGGCGCTCCTCCGCCGTACCACCAATCTCCGTAGACTGCAGGAAGCGCAGGAAAGAGAGAAGCGTATCAGCTCCTGAAAGAAAGCTATCCGACACAAGCCAACGAGAGTAAAGGTGCACTCACTGACTCCGGCTCCGTGGTCGGCGAAGAAGGAGAAAAGTCCGGCACTGAGGTCGAGTCCTCCCCAGGGGCAGGTCGGGCACTCGTCCTGGATCGACGCTTGTGTTCTGCAGTAGTGTATGTAAATTTGTCAGCCAACAGATCCGAGAAGCAGGCCAGTGTCAGAAGAGTGGGAGGGACGGACGTCTTTCCGTTGTACGAGATGGTAATCATGGATCCGCAGAGCGGGTTCGGGTATCCTCCTCCGGCCGCGTTGAGCTGACCAGAGTTGAGCGCGACGGTGAACTCGGAGTTAGGGTGGAACACTCCACATGAACCGAGGCCGACTATGGGGAAAAAAGAAGAGAGGGCCGGCGCGGGTGCGAGCGTCAGCCTCCAAGCCGTTACTTGACCCATCTTGAACGTTGCTCCTCCAAAGAGAAATTGGTCTGGAGGGTCACTTACCAGAAGTACTGTTGATCGGAAGGGACGCAAGGAAGACGGAAGGACGACGGTCAGCTTGCTGATCAACGGGTCTGGTCCGCTCGGCCTCCCTCCTTCTGCCTTCTCCGTCGTGCCGGCCTCCTCCTCTACATTCAAAGAAGCAAAGAAAGGGGCCGAAACTCGTAATATGTAAATCGCGCGCCGCTTGCACCCGAGTTTCCTCTCTTCTCCTCCTGGACGAGCTCAATGTCCCGGGCGTCGAGCTCGACGGCGGGGGCGGCTGCTCGCGACAGGGCAGCACGCTGTCGGTGCGCAGGTCCTCCGCCCTCGTGGTTGGCGGCAGCAGCGAGGAGAGGAGAGGCGAGGAGCAGAAGAGCGGCGGGAGCAATCATGCTGGGCGAGGTCGAGGCGAAGGGTGAGGAAGGGACCGGGGAGAGGAAGGAAGGGGAGTGTGCCGATTCGAGGTCAACAACGAGAGGCCGAGAGAAGAGAGCGTCCGTGCGAGTCCGTGGGGATGCGAAGCGAGTGTGGTCTGCCGGATAGGCAAAGGAGAGGGACACTGGCAAAGGAAGAGGCGGGCTTGTTGGAACGTGCGCGGCGAGGAGGGCGGTGAGAGGTGAGGAGGGGAGAGGGAGGAGGAACCGACCTCGCGAGTCCGCCGTCCCCCTTTGTTGATCCGCCACGCTTTTAGATTTTATTCGCCCACGACACGTCCGCCCTCCTCACTCCAAAGGGCGGCGAGACGGAACTCAGTCTCGAGGGATGTAGCGCTAGATGGCACATAAATCTGTCATGCTTCAGCTGTAGACTCTCGCATCGGAAGCAGACTCGCCGCTTCACTGAGCTCTGCCGGTCGATCACTTCCTCATCTCATTGACCATCTACGTCTTCTTCTCAAACCCCTTGACAGCAAAGCTAAAGATGTCGTCCCTCGCATAGTGACCGACGACGTCGAGATCGTACTTGCCCCGGACGATGTCGTCGAGGTCGAGTGTGGCCGTCAACACACTGACAGAGAGAAAGAACAGGCGCGGACAGGTGGGGTCGTCAGCGAGAAAAGTCGCTTGCTAGCCGGACCGTACGTACCCTTCCTCGCCTCTGAGCGGGCCTGCGAGTACTTCTCCGAGTGGACCAACGATCATGGAACCTCCAGCGATCATGATGCCCTCGGGATCAACAGCGTCTCCACCCAACGGTTGGCTAGAAGGGTAGTCCTGCGAGCCGTAAGAGGGTACGGTCAGCTAGATGCTGCACTTCAGTCTTCAATGCGATCTCCGACCCACCTTCTGCTGAGCGAACTGGGCGGCTGCGAGGACGAAGCACCTGCCCTCCTGTGCGATGTGCCGCATCGTCGACGCCCACGACTCCCGCCCGTCAACCGTAGGCGCACAGTACAGCTGTACACCTTGCTGGTACCACTACAACATCGCAAAGTAAGGCGTGGTCAATGAGAGAGCAAATAGAAAGTGGAGCTGCTAGTAAAGCTGCATCGGCGACTGACGTGATTCCGAAGGAGCGGCATGTAGTTCTCCCAGCAGATGGTCGCAGACAGAACAGCGCTCGTCGAGGCCTTTTCTGACGACGGACCGATGAGCTTTGCATGGACGACGTCGAGTGTGGTCTCGTCTCCTTGTGCCCAAATGAGCCGCTCGCTGCCTGTCGGCATCAGCTGAAGATCGGGCCAGAATGAGATGTCAGCCACAGAAGCGGCGGACAGAGCTACGACTCATGCTGACCTTTCTGCGGGTGTAGACCAGTCCTTCCTGGGGCGAGAAGAACGAGACTGAGCAGTAGAGAGACGATCTTGCGCGTTCAATGATGCCGACGATGATGAAGACGCCCGTCTCGTTTGCGATCTGGGCGATCCGGTCTGTCGCCGGCGACGGGATGGCAACCGCTGCATTGAAGTAGGCGAGGAACTCGTCTCTGCCTTCCTGAGACCTGCTTCCTACGGGTGCGCCAAACGTCTGGTGCTTTGGGTAGCCGCCGACAAACGCCTCGGGGAAGACAGCCAGTTGAGAGCCGTCCCTCGACTTTGCGAGCTGGACCAGTCGCTCGAGCTTGTCGAGCGTGTCATCGACGTTGAAGGCGGCCGTAGCGGCTTGGACGACCGAAGCTTTGATCTTGGCCATATGAGCGGGTGTAGAAGCGAAGTATGGATGGGAATCCTGGGTCGTCGTGGTTCGGAGGGAGAATGGGCAACGCGGTGAGCTCGCGTTCGACCTTGGGTCCGCGAGCGCCTGGAAGCGTAAACCTGGGGCACCTGGGTCCGGAAGCTGCAGTCAGAGATGGATAGATAAGGAATCAAGACATCCCGACGAACCATACCCATCCAGCCTGAATCTACTATAGACAGCGAGCTTGGTCGAGTCATCCGCTGTCGTCGGCCGAGGCCGGGTGAAGCCGACGAGCTCGTGTTTTGTGCTCATTCGCTCGTCTCCCATCGCCCACCATGTCCCTCGACCATCTCATCCTACTCTCCCCACCAGGCAAGCTCCAACACACCGTCGACCAGCTCTCGGCCTGGTTCACGGTCGTGACCGGAGGCGAGCACGTCCCTCCAGGTTCGCAGAGCTCATCACCTCGAGAGATGGTCCGCTCGGTCGTTGACTGACGTTGTCCTTTGCTCCAGTGACCGCCAACTCGCTCATCCCTCTTCCGTCTGGGACTTACCTCGAGCTCATCCACTTCCTCGCGCCTCCGGGTCCTGACTCGACCCACTGGTGGGGCAAAAAGCCCGCCGGCCACATCGACTGGGCCCTCCTCGGCGAGCCCTCCAAAGCTCAGCGGGACGCAGTCAAGGCCGTCCAGCCGAGCGAGGACGGTTGGGAGTACCAGGAGGGACAGAACGGAGGTCGCACTCGACCGGACGGGAAGGACGTCAAATGTGAGACGGCGACGCCCCCATGGGGCCTGGGGTCCTGTCGACAGCACGCGTCTCGGTTCTGATGATGTTTCTGGCCTCGCTTGCAGGGATTGTGACCTTCCCGGGTGCATCTCAGGGCAGAGGTGGCGTGCCGTTCTACTGCCATGATCTGACAGATAGGGACCTCCGAGTCAGTACATACTCGCGTGTCTTCAAATTCGTGAGATGATGCTGACGAACCGCTTCTGTCCAATGGCAGGTGCCTGCTCTACCCTCACCCCAGTATGTCTAGTCCAGTTCGTTAACTTACGCCCTCGATGTCGCTGACCCTCCACTGCATCATTCGCCCAGCCCCTCCAAGGCGATCTCCATCTCGCACGTGACCCTTCTGACGACTCAGGGCAACTTCGAGAAGCTGTCCAAGTACCTTGCGGCGTGGGTCTACCTTCATCTTTCTGTGTTGAAAGAGCTCAGGCTGACTCCACCTGCTACACGTGACCCAGTGTCCAAGGCGCGCCGACCTCGTCCTCTGATCACGAGACTACCTTCGCCCTGTCCGAACCCAACCCTCTGCCCGCTGGCACACCCGAGGCCAAGCTCATCCTCCGTGTACCGCAGTCCGACGAGGAGACAGAGGTATGCTCTGCTCGTCAACTTCACTCCTGCGACGCTGATGCTGACTCGCCACCCGCTCTCGCAGTACCTCTCCGCCCGCGGTCACCATGCCTTCTACGAGTTTGGCGTCTACACCGAGCGCGACGGTGGCAAGGAGGGTGTCGAGTTGCTCGAGGATGGAAGCGGGTCGAGGTGGGCGTTCAAGCGGGTGTAGAACATAGAAGGAAAGACGAAGATGGGATCGATCAATTAGAGGGAAGTAGAAAGAGGAGCAGAAGAGGGAAAGTGGCAAGGCGGATCTGATGAGGAGGGAGGCTAAGCGGGAGAGGGAGAAAGGCGGACGTAGGTAGAATAGGGGATGGAGGGAAGGCTGGAGTGGCGAAAGACCTGGTCGAGAAAGAACGACGGCAGTGGGATGGGGATGGAAGAGCGGTCTTCGTACAGTAGGCGAGGGTGTACAGGTGAAAGGGTTTGAAGGGACCGTGTCTAGAGGTCGGCCTTTCGGGTTCCTGCGGCGAGAATCTTCGCCGCCCGCGCGTCTGTGCGCTCGGCAAGATCGAGGCCAACAAGCTGGAGACGCCAAGATAAGCACAGTCAGCGAGCGTCGAGCGGAGGAAGGTGCTCTGTCTCATGATGGAGCTATACTGACTGTTTTGCTTGCCTTCCAGAACTGGACGGCATTGATGATCTGCTTTCCAAACATGACGGGGAAGCAGATGGCTGCGACGACTCCCGGCCAGTTGGACTTTCCGATGATGGCGTCCGCGGTTGAGATGGCCGAGATGACGTTCGGGTGGTCGACGAGGTACGGCAGGAACGGCGAGAGCACCGTCGAGGACAGCAGGTGCGACGGGAACCCGATCGAGGTCCACGAGAACGCGAGCAAGTACAGGCACACAAAGAAGGTCTCGTTGCAAAAGCAGAAGACAAACAATGTGCGCTGTGAGAGAAAATTGACAGAGAAACGAGTGGGTCAGCACGAGTCTTGATGTTCGCTCGCGTGTCGATCTTCGAACGTACGGAGGAGTTGTAGTACATCCACAGGATCCACGACGCCTCGGCGGTAACAATCTTGTGCGACGATGACCCAGTCGCGAGCGAGCTATAGCGGACAGGAGAGCATAGGCGTCGTGGACAGGCGAGGTCAGCGCTTGGCCGAGGAAACCGCGGCGTCCCACTTCCAGCCGGACGAGGGCGGACTGACCTGTACATGTGCATGTAGTGGGAGCTGAAGTCGAGTGCGATGAGGAACTGGAAGAGGAGCGCGTAGGACGGGAACGCCATGGCGAGGAACGTGAGCAGACACGCGGTCGCACACCTGACCGAAGACAAGGGAGGGGGGAGCGGTCAAGCGAACGGCATCATCAGCTCTCTTGCACCTGGAGGTAATCCAGCGATCCAAATGGATGGCCGAGAGAGTCTGCGATGGTTGTACGTACCTGTCTGTGACCATGTCGAGGACGGCTCCGAACTTTGACGTCTGGCCGAGCCGGCGAGCTGCCTGACCGTCGGCCACGTCGAGGATGGACGACACAAAGTACAGCAGCGTGAACACCCGAGGATGCCGAGGCATCACCGCAAGCGAGATCCCAGCGAGCACGACCCGAAGGTAGCCTGGATGGGAAGACGGCAGACAGGACAAGGAAGGAGCGAGATGTGAGCTCGGGCTCGAGGGATGGAGCTCGCGACGAGGGCGAGACTGAGGCAGATGGCCGAAGGACTGACCGATCAGGTTCGGCACAAACAAGAACACATTCTCAGGCGACTGGGTACTGTACACACAGAGGATCGAGCAGATCTGGGTCAGCAAACTGGCTCCGAAGGCCGTGGTCGTACATGCTCTTGGAGGAGGAGGGATTACGCACGCGAGGTCGAGGGCTTCCTTGCGGTTCACCACCGATGGAGACCGGGTCCGGTTCTCGGAAGACCCGGTCGAGGCAGGCACGGCCAGGGCAGCATCCGGTGAGGAGGCCATTGGGGTTTGGGAGCGGGTGCGAGGGGGCATGGCAGACGAGCGACAGTCGAGGTTGGCAGCTCAAGCTCAAGGCGAAACAACCCCGCCGAACGGGTCCAGCTTGGAGCTCACCACTCTCCTCTCGACACCCACCCTTCCTGAAGCGAGCGACGGCAGCATGTCTGGTCCGTCTTCCTCGCAGTACTACTTTGGCTCTCAGGACGACGCGTTCGAGCGGTCGCTCCTAGAGTTGCCCCTCCCGATGGACGAGGAACCCTCGCCGTCCCCTCCGGCTCAGCAGTCGCCCCCACCGCCAGACGATCACGACCCACCGTCGTCCCCGCCAGCACCCGACGTCATCCAACTCGAGCCGCATCGAAGGCCACAGCCCACGTCGCCAAGGGAGGAGCCTGACGAGGTCATCCAGCTCCAGAGAAAGGGAGTCAAGCCTGGGTCGACCCCCACCGGCGGGTCGGAGGCGGCCGATCAAGCGGCGTCCTCCCAGCCTGGATGGGCTTCCCTTCGCAGGGAAAAGACAAAGAAGGAGATCGAGGCAGAAAAGCACAACATTGCCTTCGGAGCGTCCACGTTTGGCGGGATCGGCGACTACATGACCAACAAGAGGATGAAGCTGTGAGTCCGTCTCCTGATTGGGGTCAGACGCGTCAAGCTCACTCGTTCCCAAACCGATCGCTACTTTACCACGCCCAGGCAGTTCCAGCAGGAGGAGCGGGCCAACGCTGGCTCAGCTGGCAAGCCCCAGATCTTCAAGAACGTGGCCATCTACGTGCGTCTCCCTTCCGATGTCTGTCTTCCCTTTCGTTTGCGTTTGACTGACTTTCTCTTTCGGCACGCTTTGCAGGTGAATGGTCTCGTTTATCCCCCGCTTCCCGAGCTACGCGAGATGTTCCTCCAGCATGGCGGGACCAACCATCCGTACCTGGACCGGAAGAGCATGGTGTCAGTGCCCCAGACTACCCAACAGAAAGATCATCCGTTCTCCCAAGCTGACTTTCACTGCTCGTCTCGCACGGCTCATTCACTACAGAACGCACATCATCGCCTCGAATCTGACGCCCGCCAAGATCAAGGAGTTCCGAGACTACAAGGTCGTCACAGCCGACTGGATCGTAAAGTCGATCGAGGCAGGCAAGCTGTGAGTCTTCGTCTGCACCACAATCACTGACTGAGCCCGAGAGTCACCAAGCTGATCTGTAACTGGGGCAGGTTACCTTGGAGCCAGTTCCGCTGGACGCCCAACATCGCGCCCGGTGCCAGCCAGACACAGACACAACGCGCGTTCTCCTTCGGCTCAAAGACACCAGCCACCCACACATCGTCGTCCGCTTCGTCTGCAGGTCGTACGGACCCGCCAATAAGTAGTGGCCAAACGTCAGCTACCGCCGAGTCCGGCCAGGAGACGCTCGGAGACTCCCTAGCTGGTCCCGCCATGGACGATCGGCCGACGAAGAAGCTCAAGACCTCTGTCCAACAAGGTGGCGATGCGACCGATGTGCAAATGTCGAATCCGGCTCGCCAACTGTCGATTGCGACGCCTGGACCTGTCCGGGCGACACCTGCGTCGAGCAAGGCTGCTCCTTCTCCGTTTCTCGTGCCTGCGCTGCCCTCGGCTCGCAAAGGCAACTTGGGTCCCATCCCGAGCCGCCCGAGCGGGTCCAACAAGACCGACCCCGACGCTCCCGTCAAGAACACTCGCCCTGGGTATGCGCTCCACGGGTCGAACGAGGCGGCCAAGAAGTTTATGGAGGACGAAAAGTGGCGGATGCAGCACACCGCAGCGAGCGACACGTTCATCTCAAACTACTACAAGCAGTCGAGGCTCCACTGGCTGTCGACGTGGAAGGCAGAGCTCAAGAACCTCGTCGCCACCGCGCAGAGCAAGGTGGAAGCGTCTGCGTCGGACCCATCGAGCTCGCAGCCAAACTCGCTCTCGTCGTTCGCACTCCCAAGGATCGACTCGCCCTCAAAGACGAGCACAAAGTCCAAGGACAAGCGCGTCATCTTCCACTGCGACTTTGACGCGTTCTTTGTCTCGGTCGGCCGTCTCGGAAGGGACGATCTCGAGGGCAAGCCCGTCGTCGTCTGCCATTCGACCGGCGGAGGTGCGGGAGCGGCCAGTACGAGCGAGATCGCCAGCCCAAGCTACGAGGCTCGCGACTTTGGCATCAAGGCGGGCATGAGGTCAGTCATCCATGTCGGACTCGCCTTTGTCGAGCTCGACTGATGCGTTCGCTCCTTCTCTACTCAGTCTGGGTCAGGCCCGGGCCCTTTGTCCAGAGGTGCAGAGCATCCCTTACGACTTTGAAAAGTACAAGAAGATCGCGTAAGTCGCCTTACATCTGTCCTCGCTTGCCCTTGTCTGACCGGCTTGTGCCCTTTCCGCAGCCTCGACTTTTATACGATCCTCACCTCGTGCGCGGATGTGATCCAGGCCGTCTCTGTCGACGAAGCGCTCGTCGAGGTCACGACGCGTGTCCGAGCCCATCGGCCCGACGAGGACGAGGAGGACGGCGACGGCTTTGATCGCGCACAGGAGGTGGCCGAGCTGGTCCGAGACGAGGTCAGGGCAGCGACAGGCTGTGAGAGTGAGTCCGCACATCCGTCGACGCTGGAAGTCCCCGAAGGACGTGTGCGCGAGCGACTGCTAATGCCTTTTGTTGATCGCCTGCAGTCTCGATCGGCATTTCGTCCAACATCCTCCTCTCTCGGCTCGCGTCTCGCAAAGCCAAGCCGGCCGGCTCGTACCACCTTCGAGCAGAGGACGCGGCATCCTTCCTCTCCCCGCTATCTGTCAGGGATCTCTGGGGCTTCGGACGTCAGCAGTCGGACAAGGTGAGTCGTTGTCGATCCAGCTCCAAGAGCGGCACTGTCTCACTCTGTTCTTGGTATCTGCTTTTCAGATCGAGGCTGCCTTCAAGTCGACCAAGATTGCGGATCTGCTGAGACGGCGAGTGGGGGAGCTCCAGGCTGTCCTAGGCGACAAGACAGGGAGGCAGCTGTACGATGCGTGTCGCGGGGTGGACGAGAAGCCGCTCCAGTCCAGTCAGGAGCGAAAGAGTGTCAGCGCAGAGGTCAACGTGAGCACAAACATGCGGTACCCCGTCTACGCTCCGGGTCGCTCACCTTTCTCTTTCTTCTCCAGTACGGGATCCGGTTCAAGACGGACGAGGAAGCCGAGACGTTCGTCGCCAACCTCGCCGCCGAGGCCGCTAAGCGGCTTCGAGGCATCGGCAGGGTAGCCAGAGCACTCACGCTCAAGGTCTTGACTCGTGCCCCAGAAGCTCCGGTCGAGGCTCCAAAGGTGCGTCGGGAGCCTGATGAGCGGACACCTTGGCGATCCTAGGCTTGCCTGCTGACCCCTCCTTCTCTCTGACGCTATTTTTCAGTTTATGGGTCACGGAGTGGTTGTCACGTCGAACCGATCCAAGAATTTCTCCGGTCCTGGAGGAACGGCGACTGGCAGCGCAGAGATCCTCGGGGCTGCTGCGGTCGCCTTACTCAGAGAAGGGGCAGCGCCGGCGTTCGAGCTCAGGGGCATCGGAATCGTGAGTGGCGGGCCGACATCACCTTTGATCAAGCAGAAAGTGACTGAGCCATCTCTCCTGCCTCAGATGCTGTCCAAACTCGAGGATCCCAAGGGAAAGGCGCCCGAGCCGCTCGAAGCCGGACAAGGAAAGCTCTCGTTCGCCAAGAAGACTGCGTTCAACCTGGCACCACCTCCTCTGCGACCGTCGGCAAGCGTCATAGATCTGAGCAAGGACGAGGAGCCTTCGACATCGGCCACAGAGTCGGCCGCTCCAGCAATGTTGGCCCCTTCCGCTGGTCCTTCCACAGCCGCCGCTCGCCCTGTTCCTGCTTTCCCTACCGTCATCCCCTCTACTCCGTTCCAAGTCCGGCCGGACATCACGCTCGTCGATCCTGACGTGCTCGCTGCTCTCCCGGAGTCTGTCCGCAAGGAGCTCTACCCAGACTGGGACGGTCGCGACCGACGGTCAACCTCACGTTCGCGCTCTGGCTCGCCAATACAACCCACTCCGACACGGGCAGGATCCGCCCCTCCTCCTCCGCCAACTCCCGCCGCTGCAGCCGGTCCGTCCCGTCTACCAGCAGCGAGCGAGTCTCCTCCCCGGCGACCGCAGCCTCCCGTGGGAGGCGGTGGCAAGGCGGTCGACCTGAACCGGATCGTCCGCCAGCTGCGACCGATGAACAAGGTCCAGGTCTCGCCCAAACGGGTGAACGGGAACCCGTTCTCTGGCGTTGGCGTTCAGCCCGAAGCCGGTCCGTCGACCAAGCCGACGACGGGAAGCCGTTTGCCTGCGCGGGTTGGAAGCGATCAGGAGATCACCGAGCTAGCGGAGCTGCTCGGATACGATGTGGACGCGCTGAAGGGACTGCCGGTGGACATGCTGCGGGAGGAGCTGTCTGCCATGCGCGCGAGGAGGGACGAGATGGTCAGGAAGGGGAAGAAAGGAGGGGTGCAGCCGAAGGTGCACGAGATATGGAAGAGGGAGGCTGAGGAAAAAGCAGAGCGGGAGAGGCTCGAGAACCTTCAAGGTCCGGTGGTCGAGGTGGAGGTGGGCGAGGAGGATGATGAGGCAGACGGAGACGAAACAGAAGTTCAAGAAGAGGACGTCAACAGAGAAGGCAGTCGCTCCGCCTCCGACTCCGACTCCAACTCCAACTCGGACTCGGACTCGCTCGATCCTGAAGCAGAGGCAGCCGCCGAGCGTAGGGCCTACCGCCGGCGATACTTTTCCTTCCAGAACCACCCTTCCTCCTCGCCACCCCGCTCCTCCCTCTCCCCCATCGCACCCCCTCGCCCTCTTCCTCCAATCCTCGACCCCGAACTCCCGCCCATCTACGCCCACTCGTACGACCCCACTCCTTACCTCGGCAAACTCACCAAAGACTCGATCCGCCCACAGGAGCTCGACACGCTCCGGAACAAGGTCGACAAGTGGCTGAAGACGGACTCGGAAGTTGGGCCGAGGGCACAGGGTGTGAGGGGGATGGGTGATTTCGTGGTGGAGTGTTTTAGGGTGAAAGGGGAGGGGAATCGGGAGAGAGGGGTGGGGGTGATGAGGTGGTGGAGGGCGAGGATCGGTGAGATGTATGGGGAGGAGGCGCAGGGAGAAGGTGGTGGTGAAGGAGAGGTGGGAGCGGGAGGGAAGTGGAGAGAGGCTTGGGAGGAGGTGTGGAAGAGGGTGGAGGTGGAGGCTGGGGTGGGGAAGGAGTGGCGGATCTAAGGCGGGACGCGTTTGGGCAGAGGATCTTTGCTTTCTTTTCTTGATGTAACGAACCTGAACGACCACTTTCTTCTTGCGGTGCGGGACAGGATGACGAGAGAAACAGATTGTTTGTTAAAGCTCGTGGTGTAGGGGAACCACGCCGTGCGTGGAGGGATAGATAGCAGACCAGGTAAGGGGGGAAGACACAGGAAGGAAGCAGCGCGCCTCTATCTAGTTGACCGAGATGAGCTTGACCTCGAAGTGGAGGGTCGAGTTCTTGGGGATTCCGGGGAGGGCCTTGGATCCGTAGGCGAGCGAGGCAGGGATGGTGAGCTTTCGCTCTCCTCCGACCGACATGCCGGCGACTCCCTGGTCCCATCCCTTGATGACCTCTCCCTTGCCGAGCAGGAACACGAACGGCTTTCCGTTGGTGTTGGAGTCGAAGACCTTTCCGTTTCCGAGCTTTCCGATGTAGCGCATGCCGACCTTCTTGCCAGACTTGGCGGTCGCACCTGTTCCGAGCTTGGAGTCCTCGATGACGAGACCCGAGGCGAGCGTCTTCTTGGCGGCGGCCTTGGACTTCTCCTCCTTGGGGGCCTCCTCCTTCTTGGGGGCGGGCGTAGGGGCAGCGGCCTTGGGGGCAGGGGCGGCGGCGGCGGGAGCGGCGGCCTCTCCGTTCTCTCCCTTGAGCTTCTTGTTGAGCTTCTTCTTCTGCGACTTGGAAAGCTCGGCTCCGGCAGAGTCCTCAAGCTCGGCAACGGCGGCAGATCGCTTGGCAGCAGGAGGAGGGATCTCAGAGATGGAGCTGAAACATATGAACAGGGCGGGTCAGACCTGCAACCACGGGTTAGGATGCAACGCGGCAGGCACTCACGCGTTCATGTCCTCATCCTCGTCGTCCATCTCGTCCTCGTCGGCGTCAGACCACTCCTCGTCGTCAGAGACTGAGGATCACAAGACAGATAAGAGTCAGCTCCGGCAAGGCAGAGAAGGCGGCCATGTGCGACGGCTACTCACAGTCCTCCTCGTCAGAGTCGGGCGACTGGTTGGCCTCCTGGTCAATGTAGTTTCCAGAAAGGTGGACGATGCTACAAGGCAAGAACAAGTCTGGTCGGGACGTCTGGGGGATACGGACGCGGCTGGAAGGATCGAAAGGCGGGGAAGCGAGTCGAAGGGCGGACGGGCGACTCACTTGGATCCAGAGACGGTGAAGATGATCTCCTCGTCCTCGACAAAGGTCAGGTTGAGCGTAGACTGCTCGGTCTATAGTACAGAAAAACAGCAGTCACGAAAGATGCAAGAGAAGGTTCAGCACACTTGGGTTGAGCTCGGGCGGAAATCTGCCCTTGCCGCCTTGTTCCTTGTTGACTGACCTTTCCAGCGGTGAGCGAGGTAACGACAACGGTCGTGAACTCGACGTCATCATCCTCGTCCTCCTCCTCATCCTCCTCCTCCGAGTCCTCACCCGAGACGTATCCCTCTCCCTTGGAGAACCGCTTCGCGGGGATGACCTCGTGCGTGAGCTTGACGACCGATCGGCCGGAAGCATCAGCGAGGTCCTCTCCGAGGGCAGCGTTGGTGAGGGTGAAGTCTCGGGGAACTCGGAGAGTGTGCTCAACTCCCTAAAGATATCAAAACAAAGTGAGAGGTCAGCGAACGCGTTGAGGACGGCGGATGAACGCGAGTTGAGGCAGGACGGACGGGCTCAATGATGGCGGACCTGCAGGCGAGAGTAGAAGCTGATTAGCGGGCTGATCATCGCAACAGAGCTAAAAATGATGTATGCTCACCAGATGGCGATCTTGACAGACATGATAGGGATAGAAGGAAGGGTAGGGAGGGGTGAGAAGGGGTGGGTGGTGGGTAGGCGGCGACCTGGCGAGCGAAATCTCAGCGGCCTCCCCGACCGGGCCTGCCTTAGCAACCAGCCGCGTCGCTAAAGCTCTACTTATTTTAGGAGCGCTAGCCTTAAGATGTTTCGTGCGGGCTCGAACTATCGTGCTGCCTGCTCTACATCAGTCAAAGATCTCGGGCACTTTCCGCTTTCCCGTTACGACCTGGCCACTGCGCGCCCCAAGCGAGCTCACCGTCCCCGGCGACCGCTTGAGGCCGCGTTGACTGTCTCCCAGCTCTCAGCAACAGTCCAACATGGTCAGTCGACATCTGAACCACAGGCCAGTATCTTGCTGTACTGACCTGCTCCTCGGTGTGTCTTGTTGTGTTGCAGTCGAACGCTCTCCGTCCCTACCTGTCTGCGGTCCGGTCCACGCTCACCGCCGCCCTCACGCTCGAGAACTTCGGATCCCAGGTGAGCTCACTCTTGCTCACACGCGTCTTGCGCCCTTCTCAGCGACTGATGCCTCTCGATGCTCCCTCCTAGGTCGTCGAGCGACACAATGTACCCGAGGTCGAGGCACGGTCCGTCCGCCGTCCATCTCTCGCTGGCTCCCTCCAGCAGTCCGAGCTCACCAGCTGACCGTCCTCACCTTTGGCTCTTCTCTTCTCTGCAGCACATCGTCCGAGGTCCTCCTGACTGCCCTCACGATTACTCGTTCTGAGCAGGAGCGGGTGTTGATTGAGCCGTCGGTCAACTCGATCCGACTGTCGATCAAGATCAAGCAGGCAGACGACATCGAACGCATCCTCTGCCACAAGTTTACCCGCTTCATGACCCAACGAGCAGAAGGCTTCATCATCCTCAGGCGAAAACCCATACCCGTACGTACACGACCGACAGAGGAATGGCGTCTCCTGGGACGGCCCAACCTGGAAGGAGATGGTGAGCTCGAGCTGACATCGCCCTCCTCCTCCCGCTCGTCCGATCCTATCGCCTCGCTCCGACCCTCGCAGGGTTACGACATCTCCTTCCTGATTACGAACGCGCACTCGGAGACGATGCTCAAGCACAAGCTGGTAGACTTCATCATCCAGTCAGTTCATCCTCAAACTCCTCTGTCTTCGGACAACCCCTCTCCGCGAGGACGTCTTGGCTTGTCATCCCTCGCGACAAGTATTGACTCCCTCTCTGCGTTTCCCACTCTGTCAGGTTCATGGAGGAGGTCGACAAGGAGATCTCGGAGATGAAGCTCAGCTTGAACGCTCGAGCACGTATCACCGCCGAGGTCAGTCCAGGCCCTCTTTCTCGTTTGTCATCGTGATCAAGCTAAACCACGCTCCTTTTCGTGTCCTGGATGTACAGTCATATCTCTCTACTGTCAGTCCCGGGCTTCCTTCCTGCTTGTCCTCACGATACAAAGAGCTGACCCGCACTTTATCCGCGCCCCGCCCAACAGTTCTGCTAAACGCTTTCCACCCATATACCCACACTCCACCTACTTCTCTGCAGTCCGCTTCTTTCCGCTCCATACAACGAAATGCCCATGATCGTCCCCTCTCACTCCGTCTAGTCGCGACTCCATGTGCTTTGCCTTCTTCCGAGCGAGTCTCTCCCAAGAAAAGAATCATGATCGTGATTATCGTAAAGCGAGACATCCAACCTTCCATGTTTGTCCTCCCATCAACTAGTTCCACGAACCTCGTTCGTCCGACCCTCTCAGTCCTCTTCCTGCCCTCGGTAACCCCACCCGGTCATCCCGACGACGTACACGTCTCCTCCCGCCGTACCAACGATGATCTTCTCGTGATCCAGTCCGAGACTCATTGGACCCATCGCTGCCGTTCGCAAGCCGAGCGCGTCCGCCTTCTCGAGCCAGGCGCCTCGGAGGGTGGTCGGAACGAGGGAGCCCAACGGAGATGGAGGCTCGTTCACGTCTCCAGTGGTGGAGGGCGCTGTGGTGGGCGAGTAGGTGGACAGGTAGAGGTTCTTCTCTGCACCTGGGCGGGTAGAAAAGCGGGTGGAAGTGATCACTCTGCAGACGCACAAGAAGAGAGCGTAAGCTTGATGCGCGACGGCGAGAAGCTCGACGAAGAGAGTCTGACCTTCTCCGACCTGGATCCACACATCCGATCGACACCTCTGGCGAGTTGACCAGACTGACGAGCATCGGCTTCCTTCCTAATTGAGCGACTCTCCTGAGTCTCGATCCAGGCACGCCCTTCCTGACCGCCTGCGTGAAAGCTGGACTCCTCGGTGTCGATGGCGCCTGCTGCTGCTGGTGATAGCTGCCAGTACGGCCGAACGTGGGTGTTGTCGGGGTTGGGCTGCCTGCGCCAGGCTTGATCGAGTTGGCAGAGGCCGTGGAGATGGTCGACATCGTGCGGGTACGAATAGGAGACGGAGTATTGCTCTGCAGCGAGAGGAGCGAAGAACCGGACGAGGAGGTGCGGCGAGCTGGGGTAGTGGTGGACATGGTCGAGAGGGTCCGTTGGCGAGGGAAGTTGGGTGGGGAGGATGTGGTTGGCGTAGGAGGAGGGTTCGGGTCGTCGAGGACGAGCTCGTCGCCTTCGGTCCATTGCAGGTGGATGATGAGGTTCTGAGACGCAAGGACGGGCGGTCAGCGGGAGGCTCGGATCTCAAGACGTGAGATACGATGACCGACCTTTGTCGCACAAGTGAGATGGACTCCTTCTGCTGCCATCCAGCAGAGCTGGCCAGATCCGAGATGACCACCACCGACATCGGACAAACGTAGAGACTGGTGGAAGTCACTCCCACCCATCTCGGACAGCTTCCACTGAGAGATCATCTCCCGTCGGGAAATGGAGAAGCACCGGATGATCCCATCGAGTGTGACCGAGACGATCCGGTCCCCGTCGCCGATCAACTGGACGCCGATGTTGACGTTCGTCTGCTGTCCGAAACGAGTAACCTTGGCCCCGGTTCGCCAGTCCGTCACCACGATGGCTGAAGGCAGGCAGGACAGAAGCGAGTCAACTTGTGCCGTGCAGACGTTCTTCTCGTGACGGAGCTTTTCTTGGAGACGGACCTTTGTCCGCGCCTACGCTGACTAGATACCGGTCGTTGATGTCGATCGCTCGAATGCCGTGCAGATGGCCGCCAAGCGTCTGTAGCGGCTGCCAGCTGACGCTCGACCAGACCTGGGTCCTGCCGATGTCGTGGAAGCCTGCAGCAAAGACGTTCGCGGCAGCGCAGAAAGCGAGACACGAGACAGCCTTTGCCTTGAGCACGAGCTTGCAAGTCGCAGTCGGCAGGTCCCACACTCGGATGCTGCGCGAATGAAAGCAATCATCAGCCGCTATCTAGATCGTTCGAAGAGCATGTCGGGCTCACGTCTCGTCGTACGATCCTGTGATGAGCACGTCGCCGTGAACGTCGAGCGAGGTGACAAAGTTGCTGTGCCCTTTGAGGACCTTGACATCCTGAGCGATCCCGCGAGACCAGTTCTGCTCGCGAAAGTAGAGTCCCTTGAAGAGAGGGAGCCTTCGCAATGAGAAAAGTCAGCGACAGGATGTCGCGTGCAGATGTATCGCGAACGGATGAGGCAGGACTGACCAGCCGTCTTCGGCATCGGGATCTCTCGGTGGAACCGGATCCCCTCTCGAGAGCTGCAGGGCGTGGAACTTCCAAAGTTCCGGGAAATGGACAAGGACCCGCCATCGGGACGAAACCTGCAAGGATGAACTCGGTCAGCCAGGGTTGATGATCATTCCAGTACGAGTAGATGTCTCGTCACTCACCAGACTGAGCGATAACAGTTCCCGGACATCAAACTCCTTGAGTACCTCTACCGCAAGCTCGTCCGGCAGGCTTCCGAGCACGTCGAACGTCGTGCGCGCGTATCGCTCGAGCGTCCGGATCATGGCCGACACATCTCCGGGGAGCAGCGCTGTGAAAGCATCGGTCGAGGGTCAGACTGCGATTGGGTGGACCGATAAAGAGCGTGAGGACAGCATTACTTACACTCGAGCAGCATCCTCAGCAGCGTCTGGCGGTCGTCCTGTTTGAGTCCGCGCACGAACGCTCGGACGGCCTTCTCGTCAAAGCCCGACGGGCCCGACAGACTCGACAGATCGAAGGCAAGGCCAGAGGACGACGAAGAAGGAAACCTGAGCATCGGCGGAGGCAATCGGCTCCGCTGAGCAGCCGTCTGGGATAGGAGCGCGCGAGAGAGTCAGAGTGTAAGCACAGGTCGAATGAGCGGCAGAGGACAGCCGATCCAACTCACCTTTTCTGCCGCCTCTTTTGCTCGTCGTTGAACCTCGAGCTCGTACTTTGCATTCTTGAGCTCAGCCTGAAGCGAATGCAGCGCATACGAGCTCGCTGTTTGGGACTGGCACCCGGAGCGTGGCGATCAGGTCATGCTATGCAAGTGTCGGCGCGAGCGGGCGGCGACTCACTTGTTCAAGCAAACGTTTGTACCTGTTCCAATGATCAAGAAGTGCAGCGTCAGTGTATTGAGCAACGAGGACAGGTGAGGAAGATCAGCATGCGGTCGCAGCTAAGAGACGGACTGCGTGATCTTGTCCTGAGCTGTGTTTCGTACCGTCCCCAGCGCATCTTCAAACTATAGAAGTCCGATGTCAGCTTAAACTCCTGCAGCAGAAAGATAAAAGGCGCGCACCTCTTCATCAACCTCTCTGTCTTCAGGTTGTGTACCGTCGTCGTCCCACCTGGACGACATGGTCCCGGCGCCCGTGCCAACCATCGTGCCCGCCCTCTCGCCTCCGCTGGTCACCTTCTGAGACTCCTCTCCCTCGTCCTCCATACTCCTGGAGCTCGAGAGTGACGCGTTCGACGGCTGATAGGACGACGGGAGTGCGATCGGCAAGATCTCGTCCTCGGTCGAGAAGGATGGCGACGGCGACGGCACGGACGGCCTGTTTGCATGCGACGGAGTGAACGTGCGAGCCGTCGGTGTAGGCGACGGAGGTTCGATCGTGTTCCCGTCCTGGAAGCGAGCTGCTGCTCTCGGCGGAGTGGACGGGACGACCGACATGGAGGTCGCCCTCCTTGGATGGGACGCGGTCGGACCCCTCCCAGACGACGGACGAGACGCAGACGAGCCCGTCGGCACCAGAGGACTCGACCGTCTCGGCAGAGAGTTCATCTTGGTAGGGCTCAATCCACCCACACGGCCGGTCGGGGAGCCAGGAGAGGCGAACGGCGAGTGGGAAGGAGGCGAGGGTGAGCTCGCAAACGGTGAGCTCGAGCTCACCGGGCGATCGGCGAAGGGCGACACCGTCGGAGGGGACACAAACTGCAACGGCAGAGAAGGTCGCCGCGTGCCTGAGGGACGGGTAGGAGTGCCGTACATGATCGTCGTCGTCGATGCAGGACCAGACCAGCCGAGAGCCCTCGCAGAGGCGGGGGGGACGCGTCTATAGGGGCACGACCCCAGTCGGGGGTCATCTCTCCATCCAGCACATGAGTTCGCATCGAAGCGTCGACAAACGGCTGACATGGTCTGGGAACTCAGACGCGCAAGACATTGCAGAGGCAAACTATGGAAGCGGTACACAGGTGGCGGAGCGAGGTGCGCAAACTATCGACCTGTATTCATCCCTGGGTGGGGCACATAGCCTTGAGGGTGCCCTCCTTGGGGCGGATATCCACCTTGTTGGTATCTGCGGTCACAGATGGAAGAGATGGAGCGATGGCCGGTGAGTCAGGGCTCTCCCAGAGCGAGCACGCAGAGGGAAAAGCCGTCGACTGACCCTCCTTGATTGGCCAGTGGTGGCTCAAACCCGGCATTCTGCTTGATCTCCCATCCGCAGATACCGCATCGGTATACTTTCTGCAAGGCCGAAAAGGTTGGGTGGAATCAGCCTTACGACGTATTCCTTTCGAGTGGAGGAGCCGGCAAAAGACAAAGACGAACCGTGCTCGACATGGGGAAGATGGGGATGCTACATCAAGAGATGAGTTCCGGTCAGCTGGAATGTGTTGGGTGACAGACAAGTCGTTCAGACTGACCAGAACGCGTCGAACCTGGAAGTGGGTACAGGCGGAACGGGGGTTGTCAAATGGCTGCGACTGCGTTCACAAGGCCAGAAAGACCACATACCAGGTTTGACTCTGCGCAGATACATCAAACCCAAGTCAGTCTCTCAAGTCTCGGGCTACAGGCTCGATGCAGAACATACCTTTGCCTTGACGACCGCGGCTGAGGATGGGAACAGTCAAAGTCAGCGATAGCCTGAGCGTGCTAGAAGAAAGCCCGGGAGAGAAGTGACTGACCGTTGTGGCACTTTGCGCACACTCTATGAGGGTTGTCCCCTCCCTCGGTCTTGATCTGGAAGGATGTACCCGAGAGGAAGGTCGAGGTCAGCTTCGCGCTCGAGTCTGGACTGGCTGGCCCTCCCATCCTCGTACTATCGCCAAGAAGGTCGAGAACACGTTTGCACGCACCTTTGATGAGCATCCGACTGGAGCGAGAAATACAAATCGACAGAGCGGGTGTTGTCAGTGAGCGTTCTCGTCGTCCACCCGAGGGGCGGTGTTGAGCGAGCGGGGCGGGGCCAGGGACGAGGGAGAGGTCGGACGCACTAATGAGAGCTGCAAGCGAGAAAGCACACAGTCAGGTCAAGGTCGACTCGGTCAACAACTGTGCGCTACTCACCCATGGTGTCTAGTTGCTGTCTGTGGGGTGTGGATGTGGTTCGGGGTGAACTCGAGCGAGAGGAGCTCGCCGGCTCTCTTGGCCTGTGCGACGTCACTCTCAGCTTCGGTCGTGGCCTAGACGGCCATGAGCTCAACATGGATCCACACCCGCCCTCTCCCGCTCGTCGGATCGCTGCGCTTCCTGCTGGGACGATCTCGACCCTCCGGTCGTCGACCATCATCACCTCGTTCCCTCAGGCGGTGACGGAGCTCGTCCAGAACGCGCTCGACGCCCGCGCCCGCCAGGTGGTCGTCTTGCTCGACCTCGAGAGATGGGGGGTCAGAGTAGAAGACGACGGAACAGGGATGACGAGACAGGCAGTAGAAGGCATCGGGAGCGGTCACAGATACGGTCAGTCCACTTGCTGGTCCATCGCGACAGAGAGGAAGGGAGGACGGAATGGTGAGCTCGGACGGGTGGCATCCCCCCTCGGGCTGATCCCTTCTTCCCTTGCCGGTCGTTGCATGACCTCGATCTACGCAGGGACCTCAAAGGCGATCCAACGGTCCTCGCTCACTCTCCAGTCCACGTTTGGCTTCAGAGGAGAAGGTGCGTCCAATCCGGCGGCTGACTCGGACGTCTACTCACGTCCTGACCCCGCCTGCCCAACCTGCCGACCCCAGCACTCGCCTCTCTGGCCTCGATCGCCTCACTCGAGGTCGCATCGTCCACAAAGGACTCGCCCGTGTCATGGTCGAGCTCAATCAAGGTCCGTCCCAGGCCGGTCCCGCCTGGCCGAGTCGCGCGCTACCCACCCTTGCTGACACGTTTTTCTGTTTGATCGCAGGGCTCGAAACCAATCTCTACGGGACCGTCTACCACGTACAGGCGGACCAAGCCTGGGACCACTGTCGTCCTGAAGGACCTCTTCTTCAACGTACGTCCGTCCGCAGCTCGAAGTCCTTGAAGTACCGGCGCTCAGGCGACTGAGCCTCTGACATGCATATCGCGTCTCATCTTCTTCCTGCTTAGCTTCCCGTCCGGAGATCGTCCCACCCGTCAGGTTCGTCGACGCTGAATGCTTGCCGCAAAGTGCTCGAGACGGCCTCCATGCTCTTTCCCGAGGTGTCGTTCTCACTCGTCGACCGAGCGAGGGAGCAGGATCCGACAGGTGGCAAGATCTGGGGAGTCGGGAAGGTACGTCTCACGCAAGCTGTCGAATCTCTCGCTCTGAAAGGTGACCCACGCTTCATTCCTTGACAGACGTCCTCCATCATTGCCCGCTTCTCGGACCTTCACGGGACGGCTTTGGTTCAGTCGATCACTCCGCTCGAGATCTGGGAGTCACCCGGCAACATCGATCACGAAGGCGAGATGAAGCTGGACGGTTTCATCTCGCTTCAGGGCGCGCACAACAGAGTGAGTCTGCTTCCGCAGGCCAACTTGAACGTCTGAGCACCGAGCTGAGCCTGTGTCCGCTTCCCAGTCATATCAGTACCTCTGTACGTACCCTTCCGCTCATTCCCTCCGCTCACTTCAACGCTGAACTCTCACGGCAAATATCTGTCTGTACAGATGTCAACAATCATCCTCTTGCCTGGTGCGAGCTTCATAGAGCGATCGAGGCTCGTTTCGACCGAAGTGGATTTGCGCGAGCTGTCAGTCCAATGTGCCATGGCTCCAGCGTGCGCTCCTCTGACTGTGATGTCTCCCTTTCATAGGCCGCCCGCGAGTCCTCTCCAAGCTCTCCGTTCGGTCAGTACAGCTCGAACTTCCTCTGTGCGTCCGACAGAGCGACTCACGCCCTCTTTTGTGCGAAGCAGGGTCTCGACGATCTCCTCGCAAGCTGGATCGCAAGCCGGTGTACGTGATCAACCTGAGCGTCCCTCCGCGCAAGCTGGACCTCGACCTCGATCCGGCAAAGACGGCCGCCCATTTCGAGGTGCGCAGACCCCAGACCGAATCATCCGTCCTAACACTGACATCCTGTCGCTGCTTTGGCTCTGCCTACCTAGGACTGGGCGGCTGTGACCTCGCTGCTTGTTTCGGCTGTCGACGCCTTTCTCGTCCAACATGGGCTCTCCATCGCCCCCGGCTCCGCAACGAGAAAGCTGCGCGGCGATGTCGAACGAGGATCGCCGTCTCCGAGCCCGAGCAAACGTCCTCGGACGCCGAAGGGGCGGATCGATGTCATCAGAGCGGACGCGGACGCCTCGTTCACGGCTCATCCTGCCCTAGACGAATTGGTGAGTGCAGTCAGTCGATCCGGTCACCAGGTTCGATGACTAACGGCTGGTCTTCTTCTCCGTGTAGGGTACGCTCACCCCGTGGCAGGATCCGCTCACGCAGGAAGTCTTCCTGATCGACCCTCGGACTGGTCACTGCTTCTCTACTGGGACGAAGAGGACGTCCGGCGACGTAGACTTTGCGGACGAGGACACTCGCACCGCCGCTGGGCGGCTCAGACGGTCTTTGAGACCCCTGACCTGCTGCGAAGAGTACGATCAAGCAGGCCCGGCGGAGCCACCGATATGGTTGCACAGCACCCTCAAAGTGAGCACTTCTGCCATTCAGCGACCGGGACCTGCGTGCTGATCTTGTTGTATTCTCTGGGCGCAGGATTGGAGCGATCGTGAGCCGCCCCATCATGGTTCCACATCTCATCTGGCGGCTCGCTCACCCGTTCTGGTTCCCCTCCTTCTGCCGTCAGCAATCTTTGCGTCGCGCTCGGAACTTCCTGTTCCCGCCATGGCGCTCAACCTTCCATCGACCCGGCACCCGCTCTTCTCGAAGGACTCTTCTCCGCCACCTACGACGATGCCCCTCGGACAATATCCGTTAAAGTCGGTCAACTCGTTTCGTCATCCGTCGTCCTCTGCCTTCAAGTCCGCTGTCAATCACTTCTCGTACGCTCAAGCCGGATCAACCCTGTCGGATCCCTCAACCACCTCTCAGTACTCCAAGACGTCGCTGCAGTCGGCACAGGTCGTCACCCAGGTGGATCGCAAGTTCATCGCGTGCAACTTGCCTGGTGAGCCGACGCCGTCAGCCCCATCCGGTCATGTCGGGCAAGTAGGGCGATCCGGGAAGACGCTTGTTTTGATCGATCAACACGCGGCCGACGAGCGGATCCGGGTCGAACGGTTCCTCAAGGAGATCGGCGATGGCTTCCTCTCGTCAGGATCAGGTGGGGGAGCCATACCTCAGAGTCCGACGCCTTCGCTGCTCTTGCTTCTCGCTCCGAGCGAGCATACGCAACTCGTCGCCGACCCAACTCTGCTCGATGCGTTCGCGCGGTGGGGCATCCAACTTCGCCTTCCGGACCTGCTGGCCACACTGCCCTCGACTGATTCGCCCGTCCAGATCCATGTCGACGCAGTCCCGACACTGCTGGTGGACCGATTGGAGGGCAAGAAGACCAAGGGCGACGTCGAGAGCGGCGTCGGAAGGGAGGCACCAAGGGAGCTGGCCGAGTTGGTCAAGTCATACCTCGCCCGACTCGTCTCTGCAGACCAGGGAAGGGAGCTCGAGGCCGTGCTACGCATCACCGCGACTGATAAGAGCGACGACGCGTGGCTGGGAGCTCTGAGGTTCTGTCCGCGTGAGATGGTGGACCTCATCAACTCGAAGGCATGCCGGGGTCAGTCTCGCATCCAGAGCCAAGTCAAGCTGCCATCGTGCTGAACCTTCTTCCATTTCCTTCACACACATCGATACAGGAGCCATCATGTTCAACGACCCTCTGACGACAGCTCAGTGCACCAAGCTCATCTCCGAGCTCTCCAAGACGGCATTCCCGATGCAGTGCGCCCACGGAAGACCGTCCATCGTCCCTCTCGTCGATCTGACAGACTTTGTCGCATCCAACAAGTCGAGATCAGCGATCCGCCGTCGACGACAGCTCAACTGGGACGGCCTCGGTCTCGACTCGTAGACGGATCCGATAGGACGTTGAACATCATCAGATCGAGAACCCAGAACCCAAGGAGGAGTCTCCCTAAAACGCAACTCGCCTTCACACCTCGTACGCGTCGCCATCACCGACGTCAACCTAGTGCGCGACCCCGTTCACCCCGTTCGTCTTCCCGTTCACTCCCGTCGCCTCCCTCGCCAACCTCTCCTCGACCTCGTTGATCGCCCTCACCACCTCGACCTTCTCGACCTCCTCGACCTTCTCGGCTGCAAACGGCACAAGCGGCAACCTCGGCACGCCTCCGTAGCCTCGTCGCTTTTGGAGCGTCGCTTTGCAGCATCCGATGCCGAGCGGGGCGTAGAGCGCGTCCGCCTCGGAGACGAGCGTCTGGAGGTCGATGGCTTGGGCGTGGGTGGTCGACCAGTCGGGCGAGGTGGGCGAGAGGAGGGCGAGAGAGGTGCGGAAGAGGGAGGAGATGGTGTGCGGATAGAGGTTGGCTGGAGGGAAAGATAGGGAAGGTCAGGGAAGTTGTGAGTGGAGAAGATGGCGGAGTGCCGGGACGAACCAAGACCCATGATGGCTCCGTCCGCGCGGGAGCCGAGGACGGTCGGGAGGATGAAGTCGGCGAAGCCACCGTAGGTGACGAACCTGAGAGGATAGGAGGGACGGTCAAGGTCGGATACGTTTCGTGCTACTTGACAGTCGATCTTCAGATGAATGGGACTCACTCCTTTCCGTTCCGCTTTGCGAGGCAGGCCTTCGACTTTGTGTGTCCTGTGATGCGGGTGAGCTTGCCGACTCCGCCGCAGGTGAGCTTGACTCCGTTGATGTTGGAAGAGGCGTCGGCGATCCGGTTGATGTCGTTCGAGGTGAGGTCGATGCCTCCGGCAGCACCGGGGTAGTCTGAAGCAGAGGAAAGGCAACGCAGAAGTTAGATCGAGTGAGATCGGTTGTGGCGACCAAAAGAAAGCAAGACAAACTGTAGATCCTGTGATCCAGCGGGCAGGCGAGAGTCGCGACAAGTCAGTCAGGAGTCTTGCGACAAGGTCGCTCACATGAAGACAAGGGACAAACATGACGGGGATGGGCGACGCCTCGGCGACGTCAACAAAGTACTGGACGAGCGTGTCCTTCGTGAAAGCTCCAGCAAAGTCTGCAAGGCCCCCATTCCAAGTCAGCCATCCTACAGATGCACTTCTCGTAGCCTAGTAGGAGGACTCACATCCAGGAGAAATCACGATCGCACAGTCCGCACCAGCCTGGGCAGCCTGCTTGCTGAGCTCAATCGTCTCGCGCGTCGAGCCGACACCCGTCCCAGCGATGATGGGCACCTCGGACAGGCCAGCCTCGTCGAGTGCCTTTCGCGAGGAGGAGATGAGGGTGACTCGCTCCGAGGGAGAGAGGTGGTGGGCTTCTCCCATCGACCTGAAGAAAGAGGACCAGTGGAAGGTTAGTCACTCCGAGTTGACATGAAGATAAGGATACGACCGTCTGGAGACGGTGAACGCACCCAGCGATGACCGGGTAGAGTCCTGAGGGGACAGGAAGGAAGGTAAGGAGCCAGCCAGGTCAGCATTTGGCGGGTTGTTGACGACCGACCCGGAGCCGGGTGAGCCCGTCTCCGGAGGACCGAACCGCTGGCAGCAGTTCCTGCAAAGGAGACTCACCAGCTTTGGCGAGGTACACCACGTGCGACACGAAGGTGGGAACGTCTGCAAGTCAAGCGAGGTCCGAGAGAGAGAGAGATCAGCTTCGCGGCCCAAGGTCGCTCGCTCCGGGAGGCGAAGGGCCGGAAGATGCAGGGAGGGGCGCGAGCTCACTGACCGAGATCTTCAGAGCCAGCGAGGAAGAACGTAGGGATGGGGGCCCAGACTGATTGACCGAGGGAGCGAACCATGATGAAAGTGTCGAGTCGAGTGTCAAAGGAAAGAGAGGGCTGATCGTAGTCGAGTGATGGGTGAGTGACAGGACGTTTGGGCCAGCAAGAAGACAGGAAAGGAGGCAGCGTCGCTCCGGCTCGCGACCGGGCCGTGAGGAGCTGCTCGGCGCGGGTCGGCTAGAGACCTGTGGCCCACCACGGCAACGGAGAGCCAAAAGCAAACTCGAGCTGCATGTAAACCTCGAGGAAGCGCAGTCAGCATAGGAAAGAGGACGCGAGACAACAGCGGAGCAGGAGGATGTCGTCAAGTCATACGATACATCGGGTATCTGGTGGGTTTGGCATACAAGTCCAAGAATATATGGGGAAGTCTACAGTCGATGAGAAAGACGGGCTGAGCTGTTCTAACGTCTACGGTCCATCCTGGGAGATCTCCTTGCCCAGCGGGGACAGTGGCGTGCCCTCGACCGGTCTCGATCCCCTCTCCTTCTCTGCAGAAGGCCCTTCTGCGGCGTGCGGCGGTGGAAGTCCCTCCACACTCACAGCTGGCGGTGCTCCCTTCTCCTCCGGCGCCTGTTCGGTCGCGCTCTTCCTCCGCAGGAACGAGGGCAGTTTGAGTGAGCTCAGCTTCCTCGAGCGCGGCTCGCTCTCCTCGGCACGCAAGTGTTGGGCCTTGGACTTGTCAGTTGAAGGCGGCAGGGGTGCTGAGCTCTGGACGGGCGACGCTGAGCCGGATCGGTCGACAGAGTGGGACTTTGGCGTGTTGGACGAGGATCCGGGCGAGAGAAGGTTGACAGCAAGCGTCCTGTAGCGAAGGAGACACTCGTTGTCAGTCAAGGTGTCGGATGGCATGCAACTGCAGCTCGGACAGCAACGTACCAGAGATTGACGCCCCCAAAGGGAGAGGAGCCGGATCCGTCGTCACACTGGTCAGCAATCTGGGCGAGCTTCCGCGCCTCGTTCTGCACGTCGCCCGAAAAGGAGAGTCAGCATCGATTCGACAGTGACAAGGGTGAAATAACGCGACTCACGGTATCCCTTCGCGAGACAACAGCCGAGGGAGGCGGGTTCTCTCCTCTGCGAAGTAGAAGTGGTCAAGAGGACCGTCAGTGGACGAGGATTGTCACGAGCGTCGTTCAGAACCTGAGATCGCACTCACTGCAGTGCCCAGTTGAAGCTCCACCCTTGTGAGCCCATGATGAACTTGTCTTCGTCGTGCTTTGCGCCGTTGGCAGGGTCCTCGAGCCGCTTCTGGTGAAGCCGATCCCCCCACGACTGGATAATCTTGGCCGCATCCTTCTTGGACCGTTCGAGGTTCTTCTTGCGATGTTGCTCGACAGTCTTGGCGGCCCGACTGAGACAACGGAGGACCAGAAACGAGATGGTCAGCAATCGAACCAGGTCGCGGGAGGACGGCCGGCGTACTGACGAATATCGGACGTCCCAGAGACCCTGACCGGTCAGGTATCGCTTCGCGGGCAGCTCCTTGATCATGCCGAGCTCGTCAGCCGGGAGATGGAGAGCCGCAAGATCGGCCTCCGACTCGAGTGGGCGAAGCACACCGCGGGTAGTGACGCGCTCGCGGATCATGCCGTCGTCGATGAAAGGATCGCCCTGCATGGGGTCAAGAGGCACATCAGTCAGCGTCAAGCAGACCAAAACAGCTTCGCGTCGCATCTAGACTGACTCCTCGTCCTCCGACGGCGTAGACTGCAGGATGGCCGGCCGTCTCTGGACCGTCCTCGCCCGTCCCACCAAACCTCGGACCAGCAACGTCCTTGCTCGTCTGCCGGTCCACACGAAGAGCATCGTCTGACGAAAGATGGACCCTCTTCTTGGAGGTTGAGTCGGTCGAGCCCGCCTTTGATTCGAGCGTCGCCTGAGGGGACATCGTCACGGGCGAGTCGGTCGCCCTGTCGAGCGTGAAAGATGGCGAGGGAGGCGCAGAGGCGTGGATGGGTTGTGGGGATGTCGAGCGAGAGATCTCTGCGCTCGGTGAGGTCGGTGGCGCAGGCGACGACGATCGGGAGACCGCTGGCGACGGAAGAGGCGACCCGGAGATCGGAGTCGGAGGAGACGTATAGTCCGACGCCATGCCCTTGCCAGGTCCGGTGACATACTTTGCAAAGTTGGCGATCGCACGGAAGCAGTACTTTGCTCTACAGGAAACCAATCAGGACAGACGGGCGGTCAAACGAAGTCGTGGGGACAGCAGGCTATGACGCCAAGAGACGGACGTACGGGGTGGTCATCGAGTACAGCGGTAGGACGTGGCAGACCTCTGCAAGAGGGCAGAAAGATGTTACATCATCAGTCATCGTTTGAGAAACGAGAAGGAGCAGAAGACACTCACCATCGTAAACCTGCAGATGCACCTTCGTAGGTCCATAGCGTTCCTCGATCCCGTCCAGGCAGGGCATCAGCTTGCGAACGTGATCCGGGACAGGGTATCGCTCGGGACGGGCAGCCTTGTGGGCGATGTAGACAATCTCGTCTCGGAGGAGCTCCTTGTCGCTCGCGATCACGAGGATCGGGCAGAGACCGCCGAGGTAGCCCCAGCACGGGGACACGTACGGGTGAGGGAGTTGGGCGTTGGTCGCGTACAGCTGGATCTGCCCTCGGATCGTAGCCTTCTCGCCGTCGATCTCGATGACCATGTCCTTGCCGTCGGTCGGGTCGGCGTGGTGCTGGTGCGTCTTGCCCTCGCTCGTCGTTGCCGGCGGCTTGTTGTCGTCGACGACGGCATCCTTGCCAGAGTTTGTGGTCGGATGGAGGTCTTTGCTGGCCTGCCTCTCGCCAGTCTTGTCCCAATCGCGGCCGGCCAGGACGTCGTCCCCTTTGGTCGTCTTCCCATCAGGTCCCGTCTCGGCCTGCTCGGCTGCCGAAGAGAGCGACGACTCAAAGCCATCCGTGGCGAGAGCGGTTCCTTCGCCGCTGGTCGGGCCGTCGACTGAACTCCGTCCGCCGATGATGTTTGTGTCTCCGCGCGAAGTGACGCGGTGAAGCGTGCTGTCCGACGGGAGCGGCTCCGCTGGCTCGGTCGGGCTTCCACCAGCGCGGATGCGAGTCGCAGCCTCACGAACCTTCGTGCGAAGAGTAGATTGAACCTTGTCGGACAGCTCAGGAGGGGGAGGAGGCCACAGAGTGGATGGTTTCTGCAAAGCGAAGAGGAACACCAGTTTGGAGACGCCAAAGGTTAAGGAGTTTAAGGAGAGATGTTCGAGCAGACGTACGTGGATGAAGCCGTAGGGGGGCATGACGTCGGTCGCAAAGTTCTCCATCGTCGACGGGAAGCAGTGGGTGAGGTCCCCCCACGGGCTGATGGCGATCGCGCCTGCCGGCATCTCGAGTCCAGCATCGCGGATCACCTGCAGCAGCGCGAGCGTCAGACCTCCACCGGCAGAGTCTCCCGCGATCACAATCTGTGACGCCGGGATCGGCTTGTGCTTTGCTTCTGGCGGAGGATTGAGCAGGTAGAGATCTAGCAGATTGGAGAGGTCAGCGCGGTTCTTGCTCTACGCGTCCACGGTCGAGCGTCGGGAGACTGCACGTACAAGAGGCGAGACAGTCTTGGAGAGCGCACGGGAAGGGATACTGAGGCGCTTTACGCTGGAGAGAAGCAAGATTCGAAACGAGCATGGTCAGGCTTGACGACGAGGATCTGGAGAGTGCAGAAGGAGAGCAGGCTTACATAGTTGACCGCAAAGCACCGGCCCTTCATCTTCCTTGCGTACCTCCAGATGGTGTAGCGGTGAGTGTTGACTGGAGACAGGAGCGGAAGGTGAGCGAGATCGTTCAGAGACGGGTGGAGCGAAAAGCGGATGACACAAACTTGATCCCCAGTAGTAGGCGCCCTGAAGACCACGATGCAGGGTCAGTTTCAGGCAGGAGAACGCACACAGAAGAATGGATGTGAACGACTCACTCCGTGGATGTAGAGCATGCAGCGCATCTCGTCCATCTCCTCCTTTGCGTACTCCTCGCGGATCTCTTCGTCCGTCATGCCGGCCCGGTCGGCGCCCTGCTCAGCGAGCCCGGTGGCATGCTTGACCTTCTCCTTCCTGATCTTCTCCCTCTCCTTCTCTCGCTCCCTCTCCTCCTTCTCGCGTGCCTCCCAGTCCTTCTTGACGACGATCCACTCGCCCTCGACTCCCTTGACACCCCGGACCTGCCACCACTCGCTGCCACCGACAATCCTGCGAGCGTGCTCGAGTCCTCCAAGTGCCCGTAAGAGGTGTTCGGCCGCCACATGGCACGATGAGAGCGGGATCAGGATGGGGAGCACGAGGATCGACGGGGGCGACGGGATTCGAGTGTTGGAGAACCGCTGGAGATCTGGGCAACACAGAGGTGTCAGAGCTCATGCGAGCTGCGTGGCCGAGTTTAACACACTGCGTACCTTCTACAGTGTTTCTGCAGCGAGAGGGAAGACAGGGCGGTCAGCTTCAGACACATGAAAGGGGCCGGAACGCCAGCAGGGAGTGATCGTGCACAGGCCGCCGCGAGATGTCGGACCGAGAAACGAAGACGGACGACAGCTCGAGCGCCCATACCGGCAGACCAACTCAGTGAGGCTACAACTGTCAAGGAGCTTGGTCCGCTGGTTTTGACCATCAAGGACAGGGCGAGGGCGGGCGAGGTGGGTGGCAAGCGCGTGGCTGTCGGAGGGTGGGCCGAGATGCTGAGGTCTGAGCTCGAGCGTCCGCACTCACTTTGTGGCAATCTCGAGAAAGCTCTTCATGACTGTGAACGCTTCATCGAACAAGAGCTCTTCTCTCGCTTTCGAGTCCTGCACAGATGGCACGAGTCAGTGTGATGAGAGACAAGCGTCAGCTCGGAGCAACGAACACAGCTGAGCCACGCGGGGGACGACCGAAGCACCGTATAGCTCCTGAAGCTGCAAAGACAAACGTACCTTTGTTGTCTTCTTCTTGTTGAGAAAGTCTGTGTCAAGCGACGAGGAGCGGGCACGAAGAGATCGGTGGCAATCGGCCAGAGAGGGAGGGTGAGCTCGAGGTTCGTCCTTCTCCGAGCTCAGATGACCGAGCTCATCCATCCGACTGAGAGAGCACTCACGCCTGAACAGAGTCGACAGCACTACAGGTGAGCCCTGTGCGACCACCTCGAGCGTAGAGAGACCCATCTTTGAGAGGCCGGGCTGATCAGAGTCGTCGTTGAGGGACGGTCGAGCGGACGTCACCCAGCCAAACCCAACGTCTCCCCAACCCACGACCCCGCCGACCCTCCCCCGTCCCCTCGCCAGGCCGCCGCTCCCGTCCCTCTCGACCTCCCATCCGACACAGTCGCGTCAGTATCCATCTCGTCCCTCGTCGTCTGTGACTGGCGTCGTGTAGTGATCGTGACTGATCGAGCCTGGTGCTTTCTGCTGTCTTTCAGGCGCTTGGACGCGACAAACTCACGCGAGCTCGGCCTTGTTGACCTCTCGTCTTCCTCCCTCGGCCCTCCCTTCCGCCCGCCTTCCTCGCCGCCCATCCGGCCACAACCAGCTCTACACTCTACTTGATTGAGTGATGGATCGCCGTCGGACGTATCTTGGAGAATCTCAAGCTCAGCCTCAACCGATGAACGCGTCCTCGATCCCTGTGCCCTCGTCGGCCATCAAGAAGCAGTCCGTCCTCGGAGGTCCCTCAGCCTCCCACTCGGGCAACCCAAATCGACAGTCGATGAACCCGAACCGGATGTCGCTCGCAGGAGGGCCGCCTATGCGAGCTCAGCCTCAGCCGGCAGGAGGCCAGGGTGGGCCGAGGGAAGGAAGGAGGACGACCCAGCTCCATGCGAGCGGAGGTGGCCAGGCTGTCGTCGGAGCAGGCGCAGGAGGGCAGTACGGAGGACAGTCCAGTCAGGGTGCTGGACCTTCCAGTGGGACTCGAGGTGACGGGGGCATGTATGGGAGAACACCCAGAGGGGGAGGAAACACGTTCGTCCAGCTATCTACCCTCCCTGAGCTCACCCCGGCTCGCCCGCCGGTCCAGCTGCTGCAGGCTCACTGACTCTCTGTCTCCTCTTTTCTTCGTTCTTTCCTATGCTTTGTTCTCTCTACTATCATCGCTCCCATACGCGTCCTCTCTCGACCTCTGCTGCTGCCTACGTCCTCTTCGCGCGTTCGCGTCGACCCTCCCAGTGGCGCTCTCCGCCGGTCGTCGGTGTATGCGCCTCGGCCGTCTGGGATCACTCCTTCGCACAACGGGACTCTGTTGCCTAGTCAGAATTCGAAGGACACGCGACCGATCAAGGACAAGCTGTTCCAGGCGAGCTGCCACCAGACGATCCTCAACCACTTCCAATCGATCCCTCGGGCGCCGCCAATCAACCAGAAGTCGGTCACCTCGCCGACGCAGAACGAGTTCCAGCTCATGTTCAAGTTCTTGTACACGTCCGTCATTGACGAGGACTTTGTGTTTGGCAAGGGAGGGAGGAAGTTTGAGGAGGAGTGCATCGGACTGCTGAAGGACCTCCGCTACCCGAGCGCAGACCAGCTCAGTCGGACAGCCATCACAGCACCAGGAAGCCCGCACCAGTGGCCAGCACTTCTGGCCATGCTCGCTTGGATGGTCGACATTGCAACCGTCAGTTCAGCTCCACGTCCCTTTTCGCTGCTGGACTTTCTGTCTCTAGCCGCGACTGATGCCTGTCTCCTTGACTCCCTCTCGTTCCCAGACGAAGCACAACTGGATCAACTTTGAGGGCTACGACGACTACGAGCTTTTGCCGTCCGAGGAGATCCCGCTCGACGCTCCGACGCTCGATCTGCTGTTCCAGCGCGACTACATCCAGGAGACGTACCTCCAGTGGGTCGACGGAGCGGAAGAATTCCCAGAGGAGGACGCCAGATTGCAGGAAAACTACGGTCGGTCAAATTCCCTCGTCTGACCACGACCTCGTGCATGGACGGGAAAGCTGACCTTCCAACCCTCTCTTTGCTCGCAGAGCGCAAGTTCTCTGACATCTACGTGATCGGGAACGAGCTCACGAGCGAGGTCGCCAACCTTCGCGCCGAGTTGGACGCTCTGGAGTCCCAGCCCGTGAGTCATCTTCCGTATCTATCGCTGTTGACTCATTCTGTCTCGAGCCAGATTGCTCACGGACCATCCCTCTCTCTCTGCCGGGCCCACAGAGTCCACTGGCTGCGCTCGACATCGAGTACCAGACTGTGAACGAGGATCTCGTCAAGTACAACAACACGATCGCTCATCAGGAGGGCAAGAAGGAGAAGGCAGCAAAGGCCATCCAGACCCTGCTCGAGACGATCGAGCAACTTCGTGAGTCCAAGCCGAAGACGAGATGATATGTGGCACCCGCGCCCATTCAGATACTGACTGCGCGCTTCGTACCTTGTCCTTGATTCAGAGTCCGAGTCTGCCAACCTGCGGGCCGAGAAGCTGCAGATCCTGACGGCTGTGAAGCAGCAAGGGCTGTCTCCGGAGGAGGTCTCGCGGATGAACTCTGACAAGGAGACGCTCACCCGCTCGTTCGAGGAGATCCGCACAAAGGTCACATCCGCGCAGAAGTACGCGTACGACCGCGAGATGGCCGTCTCCAAGCGAGGCGACTCGCTCGAGACCTACATCGGAGAGTACATGACGCTCGCCTACCGACTCGGACTGCACCCGCCGCCGAGGCAGATCGTGCTCGACCGCGAAGGACGCGAGGTCGAGGTCGCCGGAGAGGACTTTTCGATGGACCTCAACTTGGCTGGGACGACACCTTACGAGATCCTCGGCGGAGACGTCAACGGACGGATCCGACCTGGGCTCATGCGGTTCTCGGAGGGCAAACGGGCTCACAAGCGCGGGATCGACGACGAGATCATCCGCGTAGAGTACCAGCTCGACAGGCTGCTTCAGGTCGTCGAGGCTCTCAAGGAGGACGCAGACATCCTCGACGCAAAGGTCAAGGGGACCGCCCACGACGCCGAGGCGGCAAAGCTCGTGCGTCCTCTGTCTTGCTGCTCTAGCTCGTGCACAAGCGGCTAGATTCGTACTGACTCGATCTCTTCTCTTTACCACAGGTCGCCGCCGACGAGTCTGCTGTCCTTCTCGCCGCTCAGCAGGAGGTCGAGCAAGACATCGCGGCCACTCGGGGTGTCTCTCGCCAAGCGCTCATGGTCGCAGAAGCCAAGGTCGCTTCCCTCAAGGCAGAGTACGTCTAGATCTATCTCTCTTTGCCTCTTCGGTTAATCACTGACCTTTTCATCTTCGTCTCTGTAGGCACGGCCGTCTGGTGCTTCGCACGAAGAAGCTCCGGGACGATACGATCGCAGATGTCATCGCTCAGACCGAGGTCAGTCTCTGCCTCGCCTCTCCTCTTTACGCTCCTCGACTGACACCTGCTCCCTTTCCATCCGTTGCAGTTCATCGTCAAGTTCAAGGAACTCGCCGGCGAGGCTCTCGAGGGTCTCAAACGATACGCCGAGGTCAACTAGGCTCTTCCACCATCTCCCTCTATCTCAGCGCGTCACCTTCTCCTCTCCTTTCTTGTCCTCGTCCGCTTTCGGTTTCGCTTTCCTCTCTTGGGCTTGCTCTCTTCTTTTCGACCCGTTCATCTCTTCTCCTTCACCTCGGCCTCGCTCCTATCTCCTTATACCGCTCCCGACCTCGTCTTTCTTCGGATTCGCTATAACCCTACCTCGGTGTGCCCTCTAATGCTATGTGCTCATTGCTCTGGTGCATCACATCTCGCCCAGCGCCTTCCTCTCCTTCTCCTTCGAGAAAGAAGTTTTCGAGCCAGCCTCAAAGTCCATCAACTCCCACACCGCCACCCTCGCATCTGTCCCACCCGTCGCAAGCCATCTATCTCGGCCTTTCATTAATCCGCCATCATCATCGTCTTCGTCGTCACTCTCGTCCGGGACGAGCGGCGGAGCGGAGGGAGTGGCGTTGGCAAAGGCGAGCATGTGGCAGGTGTCACGATGGTAAGGGAGGGTGCCGAGGGGTTTGAACGAGCGGGTTGAGAAGAGGCGGACGCTGACGTGCAAAGAGAGCAAGGAAGAGGGTAGAATGCAAGTGTTGAAGACAAGAGGCAGAGAGAAATGACGGAGACTTACGATCCATCCCAGCCTCCGATGGCGCAGACTCGGCCAGATGGGTTGATCCCGATGCAGGCGTTCCCGAGTTGCCTGATCTTGAACGTTTCGGACAGAGCTGATTCGGGAGTGTTGGGAGAGAGCTGAGCATCCACCAAAGCGGATTGACAGCTAAGGTCAGCCACAGATCGATGGAGGAAGAAAGGGAGGTACGGACGTTGAGGTAGTACTTGACGACCTGGTGATCAGCCGAGACAGACAGAGCAAAGTCATGCTGTTTTGCGACGGCGAGACCCATCACTGGAGGCATCGAGAAGGCTCGACGTTAGGGAGGCCGGGCACTACGGAAAGGAGGAGAGACGAGTGCGGACCGGCTTCGTTGTGGACCTTGATCTTCCACCGGGTGATCCATCGCCCTCGCTCAGACGCCCCGGCAGGGTGAGGGATCCTTGAGTCGGTCGTCCCTGTTAAGGGTCCCTCGTACTCGTACAGAGCGACGTGCCCTGACTCGAAGCCTGCGACCAGACGCGTTTGCGAGAGAAGATGGATGGACATGACGAGACCTAGATGCGAGGGAGACATCAAACACCTTCAGGTCAGCAGCTGAGGGTTTCTCGATCTCTCGACTAACAAACTCACCGGTCTTGTTTGGATCCAGGGCTCCCCGTCCGAGCGAGGCTGAGGCAGATGGCAACGCGGTCGGGGCGACAAAGCCAACGGCTGCGTGCGGACGCGTCTGAGACGGCAGGTGGAAGATGTCGATCTAGAATCCACGGGTATCAAGAATTAACGTCAGGCTCGTCTCACTCAATAGGCCCCTCACCGAATCGCAGGTACGCACCGTTTCCGAGTCTGTGAGGTTTGGCATCGCGAGCCACGCCTCTTTCTCCTTGCCCTTGGCCGACAGCGGAAGGAGTGAGAATCGGCAGTAGTTGAGTGCGTTGACGTCCATGCTATAGAGCAGCTCGGGCGTCGAGGATGATGACGCGGAGGATGTTGCTGCGTGTCCGAGGGTGGGGAGGGCCGACGGGGGGGCAAAGACGTGCATCTTGTTGTCCCGGCCCTGACTGGAAAGTATCGATCGGTCAGCATCGCTCGTTGGGACTAGTGTACAGATCATATATACTGACGTGATGAAGCCTACCCCTGGCCATGCCTCCACGCCGAGTACGCCGTCGTCGTGAGCCTTCCAGACGGCGAGCGGGCGGCGGCTCTTTGTGTCGGTGACGGCGACGATCCCGTCCGCGTCCCCAGAGTAGAGCAGCTCATTCGAGGGAGAAAAGGTGAGAGCGTTGATCTGGACCGAGTGGTGTCGGAGGATAAAGTGCGGCGTCGGTGTAGGTGCCATCGTAGGAAGAGTCGACGTCGAGAGGAGGGAGCCGTCCGGTTGAGCTCGAGCTCACCCCCCTCTCCCTTCCGACGCCATCAGCCTGCCTCTGCTACCAAACATACTCATTCGGTCAGAGAAGTAAGCCGCCAAGTCTGCTGTGCTTGAGCGTGTCTGAGTGCTGTCCTCTCGCTTCCGTCGACGTTGACTTGTGGCCTGGTCTTACTCCAGACATGGGCCCACACGCGGGCGTCGACGCGAGCCAGCATGAGGAGATCAGTCGGCAAGGTCAGTCTGCTGGGTCTCTATGCCCATGCCGAGCACCTTGCAACGTCAATGGGAGCTGATCTGCTTGCACCTGTTGGCTCGTGTCCAGATCTGATCTCGCTCTATCGACATACGCACCGGGACTACTTCGCGGCCGAGCTCGCCTCGGCCCCGTCCGCCGCCGATGTCGACGACCTCCATCACGCTCCTTTCCCGACCGACGGATACGTCTCGAACCTCTACAACCCGGACGCGGCCAGTCACTCTCGGTCGAATTTTGCTGGCGGAGGATCGAGCGCGTCGACGTGCTCGTCGAGCCTTCTCGCCGAACAACTCGGCCTCGTCTCCGGCGACAACCCATCGACGGCGAGGTGGACGCCCGCTTGCCAGTCCGCCTCCTCGACCTCGGCAGGAAAGGTCGACCCTTTGCCCGACTACACGTTTGTGCGAGAAGTCAAGAGAAGCGTCGCTGTCGATGACCGAACGGTTCGTCCGGCACTGTGGCCTGTCGTCCGTGATTGTCGCTGACAGTGGTTGTGGACAGGTCCTGCATCATCTTCCCACCTTTGTCGAGCCGATAATGAAGCGCGCCAACAGGCCTGACTTCGATCGAATTGCGTACGAGGACCGCTTCGAGAATCTGGAGTACTCGCTCAACTTCGATCGACCGCGACGTGAGTACACGGCCGGCCTAGTCTGGTCCCAGATCGCTGACCGCAAGCCTCGTCTCTTCCCCCTCATAGTCAATACGATCATGTACGAGTTCCTCCGCCGGCTCACGTCTGCCTATCCTGCCGTCTCGTTGGACGACAACCCGCGCAGGCTCAGCTTTCTGCCGACAGACGTGCCCGACGTCTTCTTACTCCCCCAGGCGTACGAGATGCTCCCTTTTCCCCAAATCAACCCTTCGACCAGCTCTGGGCTATACGGTGATCCATCGGTCCGCATGGAGTTGGGTCAGTGGGTCAAGGGAGGATACCTCTCGGATCATTGGACCGGGTCCGTCCTTGTCTCCACCGATCGGTCTTGCTGCAGACTGACGCTTTGGTTCATCACTCGTTATACAGTCGTCTCCGTGTGAATGAAGGGTTGCTTTGTCCGATGGCGGCCTGCGAGGACTACGACTGCGAGTTACACTGTGCGTCTCGCAGGCTTTCTTTTTCTCCATTCTCGCATCGCTTCTCTGCTGACTGTATTCTTCCCATCGGACTCAGCTGCTGTGATCGAGCCGGAAGAAGCCGTCAAGCCTCGACCGAGAGGTTTGCCACCGTCCACACTAGACCTCCTGGCCTCACGTCCGAAACCGTGCGCGTCATTCTGTTTCGCCAAGCTGGCAAAGGATCCAGCGGTAAGTGCCGCCGAGATATCGAGTCAAGAAAACTGCAGGCAACTCACTAAGATGCCCTCTTCTTGTCACTGTAGCACGAGCTCGCTCGTGTCGAGGACCGGATCGCGTCCGGCCAGAGGTGGCCTGATCAAGACCTGGATCAACTGATGGCGCTCATGACTACGATGCCCCACCTCTTGCCGTGCGAAATGGTCGAGCTCTTCCACACCGACGATGGCGTTACAAGTTATGCGTGCTACGAGGTTGGTCTCCTTCCGTTTCGACCCGTCATCGTCGCTGACCGCCTACCATCTGTTGCCGAGGCAGATCTTCATCGTGCGAGCTACCGTCGTCTGCATGACCCCCAAGCGGCCAAGGCCGTCTTCGATCGTCCCACTCGGCCCGAAGAAGCAGAAGAACGTCAACGACTTCAGTACGCGACTTCGTTCATCAAGTTCACGTCGACTAGAGAGCCATCGCTGACTATTGTTCGCGGGCTGTTCGCAGATCTGGCTCACGGACGTATGAAGACGTGAGTAGTCTACTACCGTCATCCGTCAGGCAGGATACTGAGCTGACACGGCTCAAACCTTTCGCTCGTAGCACGCGGCCGTGCAACCATACCGGGCCTTGTAACGGCAATCAAGGTGGGCAACCACCACACGACTACATCCCGCTCATCCCAGCTGACAATCCCATTCTCGTATCTCGCTAGCCTGCAAATGTCGTTTGAACAAGATCCACTGCGAGAAGGCGTGCGGGTGTGATCTCACATGTGCGTTCCAGCTCCGCGTCTGATCTTCCGAAAGCATGGCTGACAGACCCGCTCGTCCCCTCCAGGCCAACGTCGATTCGGCGTCCACGCAAGGACGCCTACGGGCGGCTGTTCGTGCCACAACTCTGGGACGCGATGTCGTACTCAGCAGTGCGAGTGCTTCAGGGATTCGCGAGACTGTGACCCAAACATCTGTCGGTCGTGCGGCGCACAGTACGTCCATCTATCTTGTTCGAAGCCTTGATTCGTCACTGACGTGCTCCTTCCTCCGGCACCCTGTCCTGTATCGCAAACAGTGGTCAGTCCAGCCTTTGTCTTCCCTTCGATACGACCTGCGCGTATCATCTGTTACTGATCGCTTTGCTTTCAGACCCCGAGAGTGGCCTGTGCTCGAACTTGCAGATCCAGCTAGGTCGAACGAAGGAGACGATGGTCCTGCCAACGAGGCACGGAAGCGGCTTGTTCCTTGGTGCGCTCGAATCGGTAGAGCAGGACGGCTTCATCATCGGTCAGTTCAGTGACCGACGTCCGTCTCATCGGATCTAGACACTGACAGAGATGATCCGCCTCTCGCTTGTACAGAGTACATCGGCGAGCTCATCAGCCACGACGAAGGCTACACGCGCGGGTAAGCTGCTTTCAAATACGGTTGGCTGTCTTCGCTGTACTGATGCACGCATTTCGCCTTACTTCCGTGCCATGGCGCAGGATGATCTACGACCAGATCCGCCGAAACTACATGTTTGATCTGAACGCGTCGCTGATGGTCGACGGCTTCAGCCGGGCCAACGTAGCAAGGTTCATCAACCACCCGGATGAGAACAAGGGAGAGGTACCAAACTGCCGGCCACAAGGTATGTATCTACCGTGACCCCACCCGGCTATCTCGAGCCACCTCAAATTGCTGCTGACCCTTCGACTTTGCTGCAACAGTACTGCACGTCCTCGGCGAGCATCGAGTCGGCATCTTTGCCAGTGAGTGTCTGCTTCTTCTCGCTATGTCATTCTCCTGCTCTTTGCTTTCTAATCGCATATTTTCATGCAGATCGCTACATCCGCGGCGGGGAAGAGGTGCGTCTGCCAGCATCACCCTGATCTCCGATCCCATCCCCCAGGCTTCTGCCCAGTCACTCATCCTTCTCGCGCCTATCTGGTACACAGCTCTTCTTCGACTACGGCACCGACTTCCAGCTCGACAGCCAGAACCATCCAGGCACGCAGGAGCGACGATACACTCAGGATAGCCAGCCGGTCAAGAAGGGACGGCCTAAAAAGCAGCCGGTGTTCGATCTCGACTCGACGCCGGAACTCTGATCCCGTCCAGGGGAGGGAGGTCGCTAGACCAGGGAGACGCCAGAGATCGATGCGGGAGTCTTGGAGCAGATGATGGACGAGGGAAGGAGGCAGCGGGGACTCTTTGCGATCAAGGGGTATGCATCTCATTACGACCTTCGCGCTGTCTTTCGCGACCTCTATCTAGCGCACAGCGAGGCCTGCCTCCGCTAGCCACTCGCTTCTCACTCATCCTGCCCGCCGACCTGCGGACGCGTCAGGCGTGTCTACTTCTTGTTCTTCTTCTTCGAGGAACCCTGAGACGCCATAAACGATCAGACGCGTCAGCAAGTTCGACTCAGGCTGGGCATGACACGAAAACATTGAGGCTCACCTTCATAGATCCGGCTGGTGACGAGGTCGGAGGTGTGACGGACGCGGCCGGGGTGGTGGGAGGGATGGACACAGAGGCCGCTGAGGGCGAGCCCTTGGCGGGTGTGGAAGGGGCAGAGATGGTCGCAGAGGTGGAAGGAGGGAGGAGCTGCTTGTGGGTCGTTCCCTTGAGCTGCTCAAAGCGTGCGGCTGGAAGCAAACAACCGGGCAGAGGGGGATGGTGAGCTTTGCCAACGTTCCAGGCGCCTCAGCTCTCTTCACCGACGAAACCCGGACTGACCCTCCTTCGCCCCCGTGTGATAGATCTCATCCCTGTGCTTCGCATCGCCCTGCTGCTGGACCATCTCCTGCGCGGTCTGGAAGATGCCCGGTCCCCACGCGCTCGCGAATGAGTTTGCCTCGTTGACCACATCGAGCACCTCTGCCTCGAGCTCCTTCTCTGCCTTTCCAAACTTGACGAGCAGGTCATCCCCGACGGAGCCCTTCTGGATCAGATTGGTGAGGGCGGTCTTGTCCTCACGGAGCTTGAGGATCCGCCGGACGTCGGCCATCGCCCGGAGGAGGAGAGCCGACTTGAGCAGCGACTCGGGAGGAGGGGGGCTCGTTTGGAGGAGGGTGATGTACGCGTCTCGGGCAGGGTGGGAGGGGAACCAGGGGACAGCGACGGCTTCGGCTGGGGACGAAGGGGAGATGTGAAGCAGGTGATGGGCCAGGGACGGGTGAGCTCGAGTGACGAGCGTGGGGGACCGACGTGAGCTCGAGTTGGATGGGAGGACGTACCGGCTTTCCTGCGTCTGTACACGCTCGAGAAGATACCGAGAGCCGTCACCAGGACGATTACTATGCGACAGACGGTGATGCAGGCATGCAGAGGTCAGTAGAGCCAGCCGGATGAGCTCGACGATCGCCAGCACTCACCGTACGCTGAGGACAGAAGGGGACCAGAGTCAGTGACAGCGTTGAAGTAAACCAGACAGAGGCAGTGTGCTTACCCAAAGGAGCGAGAAGGTCTACGCTGACCATGTCTGAAGGGAAGGCGAAAGGAACCTGAAACGAAAGGGCGGGTGGGAGATGGAGAGGAGAAGGACAGCTCGAGCTCGCGAGTTCAGGTGAGCTCGCAACGCCGACAAGCCCACCCTCCTCACATCCCTCGCCATGAACTCTGTGATCGAGTCAGCCCGACAGTCGCACGAGGAGATCGACCTGTACGAGCAAGCGCTCGCTGCCATCTTTCTGCAGACGGACGACAGCGTGAGTGCGAGCTCGCAAGACGGCCGTCCGTTTCGGTCAAGCTCACCACCTCAGACGGCTGACGCCCCATCCTTATCCTTCTTGCCCATCCTACAGCATAAGCACAAGCTCGAGAAGGAGCACAGGGCCTCGGATGTGCTCAACAGGATCGTCCAGCGAAAGGCGACGCTCAAGGAGCACTACGCTGACCCGACAGGGTGAGCCCTCGCGTCCTTCCTCCCTCAGACCACGCTAGAGACCTGGCGTCTGGCCTGTGCCCCAAGCCTCAGCTCATACATGGACGATGCTGAGCCCACTTGCAACCTGCTGACCCGACTCGTGCTCTCGTTTGCTGTTCAGCTCCCGTGCGGAGGAGATTGCGCTTTTGTCCGCGCCTGCTCCTCCGGCGGACGACCTCGAGGAGTTCTACGCCAGGCTGGTGAGCATCAAGGAGTTCCACCGCAAGAACCCAGACGTAGACTCGAGGGCGGTAGAGTCAGAGATCAGGACTCTCGTAGAGGGACCAGACTACTCGAACGAGGACGAGCTCGCGGTCGATCGTGAGTCGCCAAGCTCACCGAGCTCTCTGCTTCTAGCCTTCACATGTTGATCGCTCTCGCCTTTGTCTCATCCTGCAGCCATCTCGAGCCTGTTTTCGGGAGAGGAGTCGCTCGGGCGGTTCCTGGACGTGTACCTGTACCACTCGCAGTACATCAACCTCAAGGGCGTCGACAGGTGAGCTTCCCACGCCTCCAGCTCGTGTTATCGTCCCCGTTGTGATCATGACTGACGCCCGTCGCCTCTTTCGTACTCTAGAATCCCTTACCTGGCCTATCTCGACCTGCTGTCAAAGGGCACACCCGATGCCAAGCTCGCTCGAAAGGAGAAGGGCTCTCCAGCCTACCTCGAGTGCGTCCCCAGGAACCTTCGCATCTTCTCTGCGTCGCATCGGATGCTGATCCTACACTCGCTATCACTTCCCGCCGTCTCAGGTACATTCAAGCACTCCACGCGTATCTGCTCTCGTTCCTGTCTCGCACAAAGCCGCTCAAGGACATCACCGCGCTCAAGGTCCAGGCTGAGAAGGAGTTTGAGGAGGCTTGGGCTGCTGGCACGCTCGCCGGATGGGAGGAGGAGAAGGAGGACGGAGCAGAGGGAGAGAAGAAGGAGGGAGACGGAATCTGGTGCCCGGCCTGTGAGTCTGGGCTCGTCAAACTTGCCTGCAGGCGGAACTGACGACCCTCGTCTCGTACCACTGAATCTTCCAGGCCAGAAGATGTACTCAAAACAGACCGTGTACGACGCCCATCTCAAGTCCAAGAAGCACGAAAAGGCGACTGCACGACTCACCGCCACCGCTTCCGCATCCACCGACCCGTCATCCTCCGCCTCTGCCGACCCATCATCCACATCCGCCCCCTCAACCCTTTCCCTCACCGCTCTCCGTCATGCCAAGCTTCGTCCAGCAGCGCTGGCGACTTACCTCACCCGCTCTCTCCTCCTGTCCTCCAACTTCCGCCCTCTGCTCGCGGACACGCGCTCAAACGTCGAGCGTCGGTCGGCACTCACCGCCCGAGAGCGAGAGCTCGAGCTCGAGGAGCCTGCACCTGAACTTGCGCTCACGGTCGAGGAGGGTGGAGCGGAAGAGGACGAAGATGACGAGGAGAAGCTGTACAATCCGCTGAAGCTGCCGATGGGCTGGGACGGCAAGCCGATCCCGTTCTGGCTGTACAAGCTTCACGGACTCGGGGTCGAGTATAAGTGCGAGATCTGCTCGGACTTCGCGTACATGGGAAGGAAGAACTTCGAGAGGCACTTCCAGGTCAGTCAACCTCATTCTACGGAACTGCACACTACCGCTCATGGGCAAAGGGCTGACTCCTCCTCCCTCGTGCCCCCCTTCCCGTCAACAGGAGTCTCGCCATGCGTTCGGAATGAAGGCGCTTGGTCTGCCGAATACCAAGCACTTCCACGAGATCACAAAGATCGAGGACGCCCTTGCCCGTCAGTCCACAACCTGCCTCTGTCTGGTGCACAGAGACTCAGAGTCCGACTGACCGAGTGTTCCTTCTTTCTTGACCATCTCAGTTGCCGAGCGTCTGAAGCAGGATGCCAAGCAAGACTCGCGGTCTACCGAGGCGATGGAGGAGCTCGAGGACTCGGAGGGCAACGTGTACGACAAGAAGACGTACGAGGATCTTCAACGACAGGGTCTTCTCAGCTAGTCGAATATGTTCATGTCTGTCTATCAGTGAACCGCCGCCAGCTTGGTAAGAGTTCACAAGCACGAGAGAGACGTCGTGAACGGCAACCTGGCCGGTGGGTGAGCTTCCGGTTCGACGCGAGCTCACCCTCGTTGAGCTGCCTCCCCTTCATCGACATCGACATCGACCCCGGCCGAGACTCAGACTCGCGCGAGAACACGTCGCTACACGGAACGCCATCCAGCCACAGACGCCTTTTGTCGGAACACTCGCAAGAAGTCCAGCCTGAGCTCGACCAGCATCGTGAGCTCACCCCTCTGCATCCCCCTCCCGACTTGCGAGCTCAGCCGTCCGGCCAGACGCTGACCGGCTACGTCCTTACAGATTCGATTGCGCCCTAGTCGTCGATCCCAATATGCTGCCCGAGATTCTCTTGCTGCTGTCTGGCCACCCGTCGTTGCTGGTGACCCCTCATCCATCGGCGGAGGACGCGACGAGCTACGAGCTCGCGCCCACCTACACGGAGGGTCACTTCCACCCTGGAGAGGTCAGGTCGCTCACCACCCTCGCTCTTCTCGGCTTCCGGTACCGCAAGGTGTCCGCCTGGGTCGCACGGGCGCACAAGGAGGCGAGGAAGGAGATCCTAAAGAGCAGCGCACCCGCCCGGTCAAGCGACGCCGACCGGCCGGCGGACGAAGGTCGCAGGGGAGTCGACGACTGGCAGTACCTCGCGTCCATGTGCGCAAGACTGGGCAGAGTTCTTGAAGAGTACGAGGATCAGATCAGTTGGACTGAGAAGCGGATGTTGGCCGAGGACGATGGCTTCTGCGGCGAGGAGGACGGCTTCATCCCCCTCTCGACCGTGCTCGCAACCTACGCAGGATGGGCAGCAGAGATGGCAGCCCTCTCAAATCTCATCGACGCACTTCAGGCAGGACCGCCATCAGACTCTCCCCTCCCGGTCTCGTCCGCGCCATCGTCGTCCACTCTACCCATCCCGCACTGGCCACCTGGTCTTCTGATCGATCTCCTCCACGACCACTACCTCAAGTCCGAGGTCAACCTCGCCAAACTGTACCTCCATCTATCTCACGCTGTCCAGCTCTCGTTCCTCTCGCAACTCGTCGTGTTCCTCCTCCACGGCCAACCGGGTACCCTCGCCTACGACGCAGGCGCAGACGTGGCCACTGCGGGTCGACGAACGTACGCGCTTAGGCAGGGCGCTATGCCAGACGTCATAGGAGAAACGTTCAGGGAGGGCATCATCTGGGTCGGAAGGGCTGTCGCCATTATCCGGAAGGAGGGCAGAGAGTTGCCTGCCGACATGAAGGCCAGGCTGGAGGTTGAGATCCGCGCCGTCTGGGTCGAAGACCAGCCAGCGTTTCAAAGCGCGATCGAGACTGTCAGAGCCGAGGTGGGAGATTGGCTGTGGCGCAACATCCTGACAAAGAAGGACGTCAACCAAGCCATCGAAGCCTTGTCAGTCTTCTGCCCCCGTCTGTCGCGTACTCGTGTCGAGCATCACTGACTCTATCCTTCTCCCCCGCCTGCTAGCGGCGACATCTTCCTCGGACGCGACGGAGAGCTCACTCTTGCTTTCGTTCGTGGGATCGAGGACCTCAAGATCTCCAAGCTCATCCGGACCAACCCGTCGTCGACATCGGCCATCATCCGAGAGCAGGACATCAACCTCGCCCTCCTGCGAGCCTCCGTCGGGACATCCTCCGCCTTGAACCCCGCCTTGGAGAAGGTACACTTTGTGCTCGAGAAGGGACCCCTCCGACCGTTCCTCCCCTCCCTTTCAGCCTCCTCCTCGAGACCGGCACCCCCCCAGCCGCCCGCGTCCGCTACCTCGCCAGCATCCGCGTCGCTCAAAATCTTCTCCTCTCATCTGCTCGGTACCCCTCTCGTCCTCACGTCTACCCTCACCTGGCCGCTCGACCTGTTCCTCACCCCTCCAGCGCTCGTCTCGTACAGCGCAATCTTCGCGTACCTGACAGCGCTCAGGAGGACGCACGTCCGTGTTCTAGGCCTGTGGCTCAGCTTGAGCGGAGCACAACGGACCCGTCGCAAGTGGACAGGTGTCGGCGAAGGTGGGGAGGAGAGCAGGAAAAAGGTGGCGCGGCTCGGCTGGGGCCTGGTCAGGCAGATGATCTCGTTCTTGGATGCGCTCATGGCGCACTTCCAGGTCTGTTCAGCTTTCAGTCATGGCGCTCGACACTGCAGATTGCGCTGACTCCTCCTTCTTTGCGTTCCTGCCAGACCGATGTGATTGACGTCCAACACAAAGCGTTCCTCGCCAAGCTGCATGTCGCGTTCGCATCCACCGACCCGACGTTCGCCGCTCAGCAACAACAAACCGTACCATCCTCCAATCGGACTCCGCATGGACGCGCTCCCTCCGGCTCGTCGACAGCTCCCGCATCGCCGACGCGCCATCATGTCCAGCCCGCCTCTACCAATCGGCTGCCTCCCCGGGCTCAGTCACCTCTGTTCCAGACATCTACAGCATCCTACCCTCCAGTCCCACCCTCAATCCATTTCTCACCCTCGCACACGGCGCGGACCTCGCCCGTACCCCACTCGCCAACGTCGAGCGGGCCGTCTCTGGACTTTGTCACCCTCCGTGGGCTCCATTCCGAGTACCTGGGTCTCATGCTCGACGGTCTCCTTCTGAGCAGCCCAGAGATGGCGAGCACAATCAAGGACGTCCTGGACGTCTGCGAGCGATTCGTTGGAGTCGTCGAACGGTGGGGTGGCGACGTCCTTCCGGGACTGCTGGAGGTCGAGCTGGAAGAGGATGGCGCCGTTTCTGTCGGTCAAGAGGTCGACCGCAGAGGACGGGTGGTCTGCGAGATCAGAGATGTGAGTCCTGGATCTCGAAGGGTCTCTCATATCTTGTAAGCTCTGCTGACTTCTTCCGATTGCCTCTCGCCACGTTCTGTAGACCTTGCAAATCTCTCTCTCTTCCTTCTTCGCCCAACTTACCCCTTCCTCGAACACGCCAAAGCCCACCTCGACCGACGACGCCCTCAACACTTCCTCGACCTCACATCCCGGCGGCGCCGATACCTCCTTTGCCGCCCTCACCCTGACTTCGAAAGAGCCTCGTTCCCGCCAACCGTCCAACAACCCGGCGATGGACAAGAATCGAGCAGCGAGAAGCGCAGAGCAAGAACGGGCCGAGCTCGAGGCGGATGTGGCGTCGAGGAAGCATCTCGAGCAGCTTGCGGTGAGGCTGGACTTCTTGGGGACGTGGTTCTCGAGGATGCCGCAGGGTGGAGAGGAGGAGGCGGAGGGAGATAGTGAGGACGAGGAAAGGGAGTGGGAAGGGGAAGAGTCGGGGGTTTATTGATGAAGACCAGAGTGACATTTCAGATAGAAGATCATGCCGATGGAAAGATACGAGACCCCTCAGCCGTCAAACTCGTCGCTATCCTGCTCCTCCTTCTCCACCTTCTTCTTCGCTCCGCCTTTGGCCTTCCCCTTGCCCTTCCCCTGCTTCGACTTCGGCTCATCCTCCTCTTTGCTCCCCTCACCCTCATGCACATGCTCCTCCTCTTCCCCATCCTCCTCTTCCTCCTTCTTGACCGGCCTCTTCTTCTTCGGCGAGCCCCTCGCCTTTAACTTCGTCTTCGCCGCATACGCCGCCTTCAGCTCCGCACACTCCTTCTGCCATCGCTCCTGTATCCCAGGTATCAAACTTGGGTCCTCCAGCGCCTCCAACTCATAAAGCTGCCCACACAAGCGGTCAGCAAGATCCAAGAGTCACCCTCTTGCGGTCAAGGACTAACCAACTCGATTTCCCTCCTCCAAACCTCCTCTTCCCCATCATTCGGCGTCTCCAACACCCACAGCACATCCTTCCAGCTCCACGTCTCGCCCCTCGCCTGCATATCATCCGTCCCCTTCCACCTCAGCAACGCCCAGAAGCCTTCGAGCCCGATATGGCCCAGACCCAAGTTCTCGTGTCGGTCCTTCTTCATCCCGACGGCAAACTTGGAGTCGTTGATGTGCAGGGCTTTGAGATATTGGGGCGGGACGATCGAGAAGAAGGTGGAGAGCGTCTGATGCAGGGCCGCGGGGGGTGTGAAAGAGTTGGAGGGGGAGGAGGCGAGGAGATGACCTGCCATCGCGTCGCATCAAATCATCAGACGAACAGTCCGGGACAGGTCAGCACGCCCCTGAGGCACAAGAACAAATTCAGTCAGCCAAACTGCACGTCGACTTCGAGACTTACAGGTATCCAAACAAACCCCGACCCTCCCCTTCACCTCCACCCCTTCGATGATATCCCTTAGATCCTCCGCCCTACTCCCAAGCACATCCCCCTGCCCCGCCATATTCTCCAACACCACCGTCACCCCCTTCGTCTCCTTATGCGCCCTGTTGATCGCCTCCGCCACGTACCCGATCGCGGTCGCCCGGTCCTCCTTCATCGCCGAGCCTGGGTGGAAGTTGTAGAGGCTGATGCCGAGGGCTTCGCACCGGAGGAGATCGTCGAGGAAGCAGGCGTAGGATTTTTGACGTTTGAGAGGGTCGGGGTTGGCGTGGTTGACTAGGTAGGAGCCGTGCGGGAGGACTGGGGGGGAGGAGGGGGGGGGGGGAGAAGAGGGGGGGGTGAGGAGGTATGCGGGTCGAGCGGGGTCGCCGGAGGATGGTGGCTTACTGTCTCTCCTCGGGTCATAGCTATGCGCTGCAAGATGGCAAAAGACACAGTGTCAGTTTTCATGCCCTTTTTAACGACTCTGACCTTACTTTAGTGAAAGCTCACTCTTCAACGCCTCCGGCCACGCCGCCTCCACCGTCTCCTTTGGGATTTCCGGGCCCTCCCACTTCCTCTGACTCTTCAGGAACAACGCAAAACACCTCGCTCCAATCTTGGCGGCGTTCTCACACGCGTTCTGGACCCCTCCGGCAGCACTAATGTGTGCTCCGATGCGGATCTCGCTCGTCGTGTTGCGTGTGGGCAGGATGAGCTCGGGTTTGGGCTTGGGCTCTTTGGTCTTTCGGGCTCGTTTGGTTGGTGGGGGGCCGTCGGGATTGGCTGTTGCTGGAGCTGGAGGAGCGGATATGGGAGGTGTTGCGGGAGCAGAGGAGAGCGAGGAGGTGCTGGAGATGGTGCGTTTGAGCGATGGGCTCGTCGAGGGTAGGATCGAGGTGGACGGAGGGGGTGGATGCGACATGATGGTCGGCGAAGAGCGGGACAGTGCACAGACCGAGGACAGAGAAAGGCGCGAAGAGAGGACGCGAGGGCAGAACAGAGTTGCGGAGTCTTGAGATATGCTGGTGAAGGTGTGCGAGGTTTGCGTTTGGGTTGAGGAGCAGTGGGCGACGGAGGGAGGAAGGGAGGGAGGTGAGCTCATCGCGTACCCCGCGTTCCCCGCCACCGTCGTTCTCACCGCCTGCATCGGCTTGTCTGTGGCATGCACTCATACCCCGGGCTCTGAGCAAGACGAACAAATGTAAGATTCCGCGTTAGCGATCTTCGTCTCGCGCCAACTAGACCCAAAGACTTGCGGCCGCTTTCGCGTTCTGCACAAGCAGAGCGCCCCGAGACGAAAGATGATAGCAATACAATAGCTTCCTAACCACAAACGCGCCTACACCAGCTTCTGGTAGATCCAGGGTCCTACAAAGAATACTAGCGACAAGATCAGCAGCGGGTTCATCGCTCCGATCCATCCCTCTCCCTGTCCGCCTGTGCTGCCACTTCCACCGAGCGTGTTCCCCTTTCCCTTGGGCCATCCTCCCTCGGGTGTAGGACCGGACAGCGTCTTGACGAGCGAGGTGAGACGGCTAGGGTCGGCTCCCCGGAGTCGCTCGATCTCGGACGACGAGCGGAGAAAGATGAACGTCGGCATGGCTGCAGAGGGATGAAGTCATAGGAGCGTGTCAGTTCGGTTAGACGACAGACTTGATGGCGGTTGGTGTCACTAGTGATGCGCAGAAGTGTAGACTGACCGGTGATCTTGTACCGAGAGGCGATCTCCTTGTTGACGTCGGTATCGACCTTGATGAACGTCGCGGAAGAGTACTGTTCGCATGAGGGAAGCAACCAGAAAGCAGAGGGAGACATAAGGGTCGGCTCAGATATCGTGTGCGTTCGTGAGATTGGAAGAGGAGGACAAGAGGGGACTGGGAGAGGGGCCGCACCTGAGTCGACAGTCGCTGTGGGGCACACGGACAGCAAGAGTGGCACGATTCTCGTCAGCACGCACGCTCGAACAGCTTCCGAGCGTAGGCGTCGATACTGACCTCGTACACGGGTGCGATGGCCTTGCTGTAGACGACCAAGAAGGACACGGGACGAGAGCGCTCGGTCAGCTCGAGCTTGGGTGACCACCCCCCCTCCCTCCTCTCTTGCTCCTCCCGTGTCGACTGCTACACAGCTCCCAGAGCAGCTCGTCGGACGTACCAAGGTCCACACCACTGCGCATGAAAGTCGACTACGACGAGGTTGGACCCTGCAGAGGCGAGGGCGTCGTCGAACTCTGGTTGGGGCGGCGAACAGGGGAGGAAGCGAGGTGGTGAGCTCGACGGACGGACGGGTCAAACACCCTCCCATCCTTTCGAGGTGGTGGATCCACGGTCACTCACCTCGGGCAGTGTTGGCTACTTTGAGGACCATGGTGGTATAGTGTAGGTCGGGGATAGGGCGGATGGGTCGTATGAGTGGGTGAGTGTCAGCCCGAGAGGTGAGGTGGCCTCGACTGCTGGGGGGTTCGACACGATCCGCACAGTCGCACGAGCGAAAGCACGAGCCAGCCGACCGACCCATCCGACACAACAGACTCGATCCCTTACCGATCTTGCACAGGTTCCCCAGTGGCACTGAAACTAGATATACATATCGCTGATTGGTTAAACAACCTCTTCTCGTCGCTTCTCCTACTCGGTCCGCTTCGACCCGCCCTTGAGCTTCATCTCCCCCTCCTGCACCTTCCCCTGCCGCTTCTCCAGATCAACCGCCAGCAACGCCGCTCCCGCCTCGTTCGAGAACATGATGATGGGTCCGATGAACGGGACGAGCTCGAGGAGCATGCTCGCGACTCCGAGGGCAGAGTACGCGCCTCGGTGGTCGTGGATGAACCGCTTCTTGTCCTCGGGAGAAAACTTCTTAAGCTGGTGGTATCGGTCCATCTGCGACGGGCCGCGCTTGACTCCGTTGATGGCGAAGAAGATGGCGGTTCCGGCGACAGGGATGGCTGCAGGAGGGACAGCAGGAGGATGTCAGTCTCGTGCAGGCAGAGCTCCAGGCTCGGATCGCAGACTGACCGTTGAGAGGGATGGTCAGAAGGTACTGGGCGATCGCCTCAGGCTGGAACCTTGCGAGGGGCTTCATGAGGAGCTTCTTTCCGGCCGACTTGATGCCGGTCTTTGACTTTGACGACGCGGCCTGGTCGATTTCACGACCGTTGGCGACCAGGTTGTCGAGCTTGTTCATCAGAAGGACGTTGTCGAACGTCTCGGTGAGGGCCTCGTTGAAGAAGAAGGTTCGGAGGACGAGGTTGATGATCTGCAGCAGCATAAGCAAGGGGCGAGTCAGCGATCATGCCACGCGAGACGCTGTAGCCGAAAGAAGGTGACTCACGAAGGCAGACTCAGTGAGGACGACTCCGACGGCGGTCACGAAGCCCAGAGGTCCGAGCTGGAAGATGGCGAGAACGGCAGCTGAAGCAAGAAAGGCAGGGCGGCCAGGTGAGGTCAGTCGGAGTCGTCTCGGCTACGGGAGATGTAGTGTGCGACTGACCCTGAGGAAGGTAGGTGAAGGTGAACATCGCGGCGAGGATACCAGCCGAGATACCCAAACTGGCTGTGAGATCAAGAGGGAGATGTTGGCAAGGTCAGCGGGCTGGCCGGGCGAGCTCCATCTCGACTCGTCTGCTCCGCCGGGCACTCACGCAGGATCTGCTTCATCAACGGCCCACGCAGCTTCTCGTTCTGCCAGAAGTAAGGAATACCACGCAGAGGGTAGGTCCATCCGAGCGAAGTGACAGACTCCTGCAGGCGAGCGAACAAAAGGTAGACAGACGGTGAGCTCAAGCTCATTCTCAGTCTCTCTGGCGCACGTCCGGACGTACCTGGGCGAGGTTGACAGAGCGCTTGACGATGCCGGTCGCGTGCGACTTGACCTGCTCGGTCGTGCTTTGGGAGGATTCGGACTGGGACATGACGACTGGAGAGAAGGATGGGCGTTTGCGGACGACTCGAAAGAGCAAAGCACCCAGAGTCGAGCGTGCAAGGGGCCGAAACGATGACGCCGTTCCGGACAGGGCTCTCTGGCATGCGGATCCGACCGACCTCTGCGCATCCGGCAGGTCGGGTCAGTGCTTCATTGGAGAGGTGTAAGATGGGGTGTCTGAGCTCTCTGTTGGACGCTCAACTACCATCTGAGCGTTGCAGGACTTCCGGAGTCAGATTGGGTCCGAGGCTGGCCTGGCCGACTGAGCTCTGACGCGTTTGGCCCGGCGGGACGATTGCTGATTGTCTCGCCCCGCCTAGCTCGCGCACCTTCAACGTCAACGCCCACCCCTTCAACTCGCCCAGCCATGCCCTTTTCCGTCCAACGCAAGGTTAGAACGTGCGGCCCCGAGCTCTTTCGTTTATTACATCGTCGTCGAGGAGGTCCTGGAGAAGCCTGTCGACGATGGTGTCTCTCCCGCCCTCGTTTCATGCACTGCCCTCCAAGCTCACCCCACCCTTCCCCTTTCCTTGATCCAGCTTCACCATCATCCCCCACCTGTTCTACGTCTCGTTCACCGGGATGAAGCCCCACTTCTACGGCAAGGTCGGACGGCTGAGATACGACCACTGAGGTCAGTCCAGTGTGAGCTCAGCCCCTCTCCGTCCCCTCGAGCTCTCGACGCTGACTCGCGCCTCTGTGGGTATCGATGTCTAAGCCATCCGAGCCCAGTCTCTCGCCGCAGTCCCTTTGACGATATATCATGACCCCTAGACACGACTCATCCATGCGCTGCCATCCGTTGACCGGTGCACGTTCCGCCGAGCTCAGTCTCGCGAGCTCGGGAGCCACCTCGAGAACTTCGACGGCGGGTCTAAAGGACCATGAGATAGAGCATGCAAAAGGAGATCGTTACAGACGTTAAGAAACAGAAAATTACGAAAAGGGAAGGATCGGGATCACAGAGACGGGACGAGCTACACTGCCTAGGCAGCGGGTTCGCTAGGGGCGAAAGGCTTGAACTTCCTATCGAAGAACGACTCGGGCTTGGGGTACGAGAACTTGCGGCTGTAGGACGTAGAACACGTTGGTCAGTCCCGAAACGAGGCTGGCGGAACTGGATAAGGGTGGGTGCGACTCACGCATGAACGCCGTCTCCTTGCGCGTACACCGACTGGAGCACTCGACCGTCGTTGGCGGGGAGATCGCGCCAGGGGACGCCTGGTACCAAAGAGAGGATTGCGTTAGCGTGGATTATGTAGGATTGTGGGGAGGTGTGAGGTGCTCACCTCGTCCGTTGATGTATGCGACGTCGGTGAAGTCCTTGGCCTGGTAGAAGCGGACGCAGATGTATGCGAGTGGGAAGAGGCAGATACCGACGACTGAGGATGCACAGATCGAATCGAAGGTCAGCTAGGTAGTCAGATAGCCTGTGGAAGAGTGAGACGCACTAGGGTATGCCTCGACGGGACAGCTCGGGTGCGACAATGTCGCGAGCAGACGAGCATGTTGGCCGAGGGTACGTCCGAAGGGTCGGAAGCCTTTGGAGGAGGCTGCACGCTGGGTGGAGGCGGCGACAGAGTTGTAGCGAGGGGCGGACGGGGAGGGCATGTTGGGTGGATGGGGTTTGGATTGGGTGGTGCGAGCTAGAGGATGTGTGTTGTGGTGTTGTGGTTGGAGTACAGAAGCTCGCCGGAGCTCTTATAAGCCCTCATGGATGCCCTGCCGTGACGACGGGAAGCGAAAGGAAGAGGAAGGAGAGGGAAACAAGCGATTCTTCCAGAGGATGTCGTCGCCTTCCTCCGAAAGTCCGGGCCGCCAGCAGGAGCCGTGATGAACCTAGACATGGACTTTGAGCGACGGTCGCGGAGCGGATCACTTGTGTGACCCATGAAGTCCATGTCCGAGCTCGGGGAACCCAGTCAAGCGGCCGTCGGAGGGAGGGCAAGGGGCAGAGAGCGAGATGTGTGAGCTCCGTCGGAAGATTGAGCTGCGGCCCGAGGCCATCCTTCCGATCGTCTTCCAACCTCTTCCTCGCCTTCCAAACATCTCACGAGCGAACGCCGATGACAGAGGGCGGATCCGGCACGTTGCCAATGCGGCACTGAGAAAACGCAGATTCGACAAACGGCAGCTGGGCCCGGTGATCAAGATTCCTCGCCTCGATTTGCACGCCAAGAGACAGCTGTCCTGCATGTTCAAGCGTATATCGACGGAAGAGAGATTGTCCAAAAAGAACAAGGGGGAAAGGAAACGATGGTGCAAGCGAGCTGGTAAGAGAAACAGGAAGGGTGGTGCGACTGACTGGCAGGTACTGATACATTTGAAAGAATGAAGGTGGTTCGGGTGAAGCAATCAAAGCGAAGAAGAAGCAAGGTAGAGAAAGCACATATGAAATGACACCGCAAGGCGACGGCGTCTATGACGAGCCCGTGAGGTCCGAGATGCCTGACAAGCCAGGCACTCCGAGTTGCTGGAAGACAGAAGTCGTTCGGTCAGCCGGGCTCGAAGTAGAAAGCCACAGACGCAGAGAGATGGCGGACTGACAAGGATGTCCTGAAGCGTGAAGGGGCACTCGAACTGCTTGTTCCCGTCGAAACTAGGCGACACGTTGATCTGAGGACGATGTTTGGGGTAGACATCGGTCAGCGATGCGGGACGGTCCGGGGACTAAAGGGAGAAGAACCGCTCACGCTCAAGACCTCGACCTTTGAGTCAATCTTGTAGTTGATCTGGATGTCCTTCTTGCTCGACGCGACGATGAACCCGCACCGGGACACGATGTCGGTGATGATGGTGTTCGCGGTGTCCTTTGCCGCCGTGTACTGGACGTTGAAGACGAAAGGGAACGTCGTCCGGGTGTTGGCGCCGAATTTGCGCTCGGCGAGAGAACCGCCTCCGACTGAGGATCGTGATTAAAAGAGATGGCGATGTTAGCCGGCGGTGGAATCAGAGACGGTCTCTGCGGGCGCGTTTGTGCGCGGTCTGATCCGGAGCGAGGCCACTCACGTTGGGTGGCTACGTTTGGGTAGAACGCCTTGGCCTCAAGACTCTTGAGGGTCGCGCTGAAGTAGTTTGGGTTGAAGACCGAGATCGACTGCAAGCGTGCGCGTCAGAGCGAGGGTCAGCTCGACGCGCTGGGGCTGAAAGAGTGTCTGGACTGACTGCTGTGAAGCCTATGCTGAGCATCGGTGTCGTTCCTGTGATGTTGACTGTCGGTAGTCCTACCTGGACGCTGTTGACGATGATGTTTGGGGGTTCTGCGGTGATCAAGCCAGAGGAAGGGGGTGACAGGTGAGCGACCGTCGGCCAGCTGCGGCCTCGCGCGAGAGAGAGGCGGGAAGCGGACGGACTGATGTAGAGGGCGAGGGTGAGGATGACGGTGAGCACGAGCACGATCGTAAAGATGAGGCAGCATCCGAGCATCCTCCCAAACGTGCGACATCCTCCACCCTACAGAGAGAGCCGAGCAAGAAAGATGGAGGGTCAGCTCGAGCTCTGCGCACCGCCTCCCGACCCTTCCTCCAGGTCGACGGCGCGACTCTAGATGGCCTGCTAGCTGGCCGTCCTACGATGACACGGCAGACGCGAGCATGATGGCTGCCGACCAAGGTCGGTCTCCCTCGAGAAGGAACGCGACGCTGACAACTGGCGAGGGGATGACTGACTCGGGTGATCATCTTACCACGGTCTGCCTTCCGCCAACCCGACAAGGTCCCTGTGTCTCGTGCGATTGCCTTTTCTCCCTCGTAGCTGCTCGACATGCCGCCTTGGTTGTTGTACGCTCCGCTGCGGTCATACGAGTACCCTTGATCCTCATCGTTCCGCCGAGGGGTGTCTGCGCGAGAGCGGGACGTCGTCCGAACAAGAGATCAACGACAGTCAGCTCCGTCGTCCAACGAGCACAAAGCTGCAGTCAGACATCCAACTGACCGGAGTGAGTGTAGGGATCGCGATAAGACATGCTGGCGAGATGGGTTCTGGGAAACTGGCTGGTTGTTAGGGGCCTGAGTGACTCAAGCTCAGGTCGCCAAAGGCGCGAGCTCACACACCGCTTTGGCCGGCTCTCCTCGTCCTCGCCAATGGACCGGACACTTCTCGACAGCAGCAGCACTATTACTTCAGAGCTATGTCACCTTTGGCAGGAACGGATGAGTCTCGAGGTCATTCTCGGTCTGCTTGTTTGATTACTCGAAGCGATTAACCAACGCGATAGTCGAGTCAGACTCTGAGAGATCACATTCGAGCTCGCCAAACGCCCTCCCTCCTCTCAGCCTCCCAACTTCCATCTCGCCCAACCCGTCAAAAAGCTCACGAGCTACCCAACCCTTCTCCCAACCTTCCCCTTACCTCTTCCCTTTCCCTCCCTTCCTCTCATGTGTGGTATCTTTGGTGTGTGCGGGTACGAGGGCGACATCGCCGCGTTCCGCCCAAAGGCGGTCGCAATGTCAAAGAAGCTCAGGTCGCGAGGGCCCGATTGGTCCGGTGTGTGGACGACCAAGGACGCCATCCTCTGCCACGAGCGACTCGCTATCGTAGGAGTAGGTCAGTAAACCGCTTTCCTCTTCCATCTCTCTTGCGGTCGGGGTCGTCGGGCGGGAAATCCGGGAGGACGTTGAGCTCGAGAAAAGCGCCAAGACGGCTCGTCCAGCGGGAGACCAGCAGTCGAACCGCAGATGAGCCGCCGAACAGGCTACACGCACGCTGCACTGGCTGCTGGACTTGTCTGGCATCCTTTCATCTTCCTGGTCGACGCTGCCGAGGTTCAGTCGTCTGAGCGTTTTCAGCCCTCGGCGGCAGCTCACGACTTCGGATCCCCCGCCCGTCAACCGCCGTTGCCGCCAGACGAGAGACACCATCAGCTGCTGACCGTGCTCTCTGCTCGTCCTTGGATCAACTTTGCAGACACTGGAGCGCAGCCTTTGCTGAGTGATGACGGCAAGATTGCGCTGTGTGTGAACGGAGAGATCTACAACCACCTCGCCCTCCGACGAGGACTCAAGGACCAGGACGCCGTCTTCAAGACCCACTCGGACTGCGAGGTCATCATGCACCTCGTACGTAATACGCGTCATCCTCATCCCTCCTGTTCTCGCTCGTTTGCGAGCTCTGGCTCAGCTCATAACGGCCGAGCTCAGCGTGGATCAAGCTGACCTCGCTGCCCCCGCTCTGACCTGCAGTACAAGGAGCACGGAACTGGCCTGTGCAACATGCTCGACGGCATGTTCTCGTTCATCCTCGTGGACTCGTCCGTGACGCCGTCGCGTGTGATTGTCGCTCGAGACCCGATTGGAATCACGACGCTGTACCAGGGCCACCGGTCAGAGTCCCCCAAGACGCAGTACTTTGCGTCCGAGATGAAGGCCTTCTCGGACGAGTGCGACAACATCATCTCGTTCCCGCCCGGTCACGTGTACGACTCCTCGACCGGCAAGACGGAGCGATACTTCAGCCCGTCCTGGTGGTCCGGAGACGTCGGAGAGACCCCCTCTGGCCCGGCCGACCTCACCAAGCTCCGAGAGTCGCTCGAGGCTGCCGTCCACAAGCGACTGATGAGCGAGGTCCCGTACGGAGTGCTCCTCTCTGGAGGACTCGACTCGAGTCTGATCGCGTCGATCGCCATGCGTGAGACCGAGAAGATCCAGAAGGCCCAGATCAAGGCAAGGGAGGCCAAGCTCGCCCGAGGACCGTCAGGAACGTCCACACCCACCGCAGATGGTGCCGTCGCCGAGGAGGCTGCCCTCGCGTCGTGGCCTCAGCTGCACTCGTTTGCCGTCGGACTTCCCGGCTCGCCCGACCTGCTCGCCGCCGCCAAGGCTGCCGCGTTCCTCGGGACCGTCCACCACGAGTACACGTTCACCGTCCAGGAGGGACTCGACGCGATCGAGGACGTCATCTACCATCTCGAGACGTACGACGTCACCACCGTCCGAGCCTCGACGCCGATGTACCTGCTCTCGCGAAAGATCAAGGCGATGGGAGTCAAGATGGTGCTCTCTGGTGAGGGGTCGGACGAGATTTTCGGTGGATACCTCTACTTCCATGCGGCGCCGGACTCAAAGTCTTTCCACCAGGAGCTCGTCAAGCGGGTCAAGAACCTGCACACCGCCGACTGCCTGCGAGCCAACAAGTCGACGATGGCTTGGGGACTCGAGGCCCGAGTGCCGTTCCTGGACAAGGCGTTCCTCGAGGAGGCGATGGCTGTCGACCCCAAGTACAAGGAGTTCGGAAAGGGAGCCGCTCAGAAGACGGACGAGGATGGGTGCCCGATGATGGAGAAGGTTCGTTCAAACCCCTCCTCAGCCTCTTCTCCCCAACTCTGACTCCCGTGCTGATCCACCCTTCTTTCCTCGCCCCTGCAGTACATCATCCGGAAGGCCTTTGACTGCGCTCCCGACGGCAAGGCGTACCTGCCCAAGTCGATCTTGTGGCGACAGAAGGAGCAGTTCTCGGACGGAGTCGGCTACTCGTGGATCGACGGCATGAAGTCGCACGCGGCCGCGACCGTCTCGGACGAGCACCTCGCCAAGTCGGCAGAGAAGTGGGGACAGACTGCTGGAGCCGAGTGGACCAAGGAGGCGGTTTGGATCAGGGATATCTTTGAGAGTGAGTCTTGCCCCTTCCCCCCTCTCGCGGATCTTTCAAAGGAGACAAATGGCTGACGATCCCCGTCTGTCTCTTTTTTTTCCTCCTTCAGAGCATTTCCCCTCCAAGACGGCGGCCGAGACGACCGTCCGATGGATCCCCCGAACCGACTGGGGAATGTCGTCTGACCCGTCCGGGCGAGCGGTCAAGATCCACGACTCGGCGTACGAGGCGGGAGAGAAGAAGGACGAGTAGGCTGGCTTTGCAGGGCTCGGTTGTATAGAAGCGAGGAGATCTCTTTCTGGGTGCTCAGGTTGGACCGGTTGCCTATGTTGATGTAGAACGTCTGTCATCTCCGGCTTCGCTCGCGAACAGAAACTTGCGAATTTCAACGAGCAGAGACTATCCCTGAACCCAAGTGTTCATATGCACTCTATAACATCAAAGGTGAACCCCTGGAAGCCGGACTACTTCTTCCCCTTGTTCTTCCTCTCCCTCGTCTTGGGCGTCGTCGTTCCCTCAGGCAACCACTCGTCCTCCCACGCACCCGTGTTCTCCTTGACCTTCTTTCCTCCTGCGGCAAGGGCAGCCTTCTCGGCGGCGAGCTTCTCCTTGATCGAGAACGACGCGTGAGGGGTGGCCGCTTCCGGTTCGGGGACGGATCCGGGCTGGTACAGGTGTCGGTCGTCTCGCTCGATAATCTGCCGTCCGGGGTTGGGGTTCGGGACCCAGGCTGGAAAGAATGGAGGATGGCGAAGAAAGGTCAGCAAGGATGGGGAGACACGACAGCCGAGACTGAGGCCAACGCCGAGCAGGGGGCTAAGCGCAAGAGAGGCGAAGCTGATAAGCAGGACTGACCCTTTCGGACACCGGACGTGATGAACCCAGGGGAGCCCCATCCGTACTGTACAAGAGTGAGCGCGCAGAGGAGGGAAGTGGGTCAGCATACACGCGAGTGAGCAAGAGCGCAAGGGGTTGAGCTCGAAAAGTGGGCCTGGCAGCCGAACATGTCGAGCTGATGGGACTCACGCCAGAGTGCTTGGCGGGGTAGAACTTCCTCCAGACGTAGCGGATTCCGAGTCCTCCGACCGACGCGATCACAAAGTAAATGAACAGCCTGCGAGGAGAGAAACAAGACGGAGGAGCGAGTCAGCCAAGAGTCGCCAGCGAGCTCGAGCTCGTGCTTCTTCCGGCGGTCAAGCTCAACACGCCGCGTACGAGATTAGAAGGGCTACGTACGACTGGGGGTCCATGTCGAGACCAGAGATGAGAGGTGCGACTTCGTCCTCGAGAGATGTGGCAGACATGGTCGTTATCTGACTGTGATAGTGTGGTGAGAGGTGATGGCCGTTTGGAGGGTGCGAGCGCAACACGAACGCGAGCTCGACTCGACTCGCTCGATACCTCACAGACCACCACCACAGTCAACCCGCAAAACCCTCAGTTTCGCGCTCCTCTTCTGCTCGTCGTCTTCGCGTTCTCCTCGTTGATCTGGCTCGATGGCACTCGCGACGGAGGGCCCGTTGATCCCCCTCGAAGACTCGTCGACCCTGTCAGACACCCATCACCTCCCTTCGACCTCATCCCCTCCTCCACCAAAACACATCGGTCCCGTCAGCTTGTCAGCAACCTCGTCCTATGACCCTGCTGTCCTCGCACGGACGACGCTGAACGACAACGGCGACGCGGCCGAAGCGAGCTCCGGGCGAAGGCGGTCCTCGTCCGTGGGCGGTCAGTCCGAGTCGGATGACGACCCCTGGGACGACTGGGGCAACGACGGGCCAAACTCAAGTAACGCAGCGCTCGCTTCGGGAGGGAATGGGATCAGGAGGACGAGCGAGGACGATGACGAGGCAGGCGAGAGGGAGATGAAGGACCTCGACGACGCTGGCGGTGAGGGAGGCAGGATGGCAGACCAGAAGCTCAGGAAGGAGCTCTACTGGAGGCATGTGGCAGTGACAGGGATTTTCGTCGCACTCTGGTCAGTACATGTCACGCAAATAAGCAGACGAACACGCCTGGTGGGGAGGGGCAACAGGGGAGAAGTTTGACGCGAGCTCACCCCCCGCTGACCTCGCTGCCTCGGCCTCCATGTTGCTCATCTAGGTACGGCTTCTCGACAGCAATCTCGGTGAGTCCATCTCGTCTTCCCTCCTGCAACCAGCTGTGTCAACAGTCGGTCAGACTCGCAGCGCATGCTCGTCTATTTGACCGACGCGCGAGCTCACAAGAGTACCGCCGCGTCCGAAGCTCGCCCTTTGTCCGGGCTCTCGCCTTCTCCTAGCCCAAAGCTGACCCTTGCGATCCCTCGTTCGCAGCTGTACAACAAATGGGTCTTTGGACCAAAGTACTTTGGCTTCCCGTTCCCCATGTTCAGTAAGTCGTCGGTCGAGCCCACGTTCGTCCCGGTCGCGTGAGCCCGAAGCTGATCATCGCTCTGCCCACAGTGACCTTCTGCCAGATGTACGCTCAGCAACCTCTCAGTGCGCTCCGTCCAAAGACCATGCTGACGTCTTGTCTGACTCACAGGATCGTACAATTCTCGATGGCGGGGATCGTGCGCTGGACGATGCCGGATCGGTTCAAGCCACCAAATAACCCCTCCCTCAAGGACTACGGGTGAGCTCAGTGTCTCGATCTGGCTTACCGAAGACCTAGTACTGACCATGTCCCATCATGCAGGATGAGAGTCACTCCGACGGGAGTGTCGACCGCGCTCGACATCGGTCTCTCGAACCTCAGTCTCAAGTCGATCACCCTCTCTCTTTACAGTGAGTCGCTCTCCCATGCCGATGCTGGACGCCCTTTCTGACTCCTCCCGCTTCTTCTTTTGTCCAGCCATGTGCAAGTCATCTGTGCGTTCCCGCCCTCGATTCTGTAAGGCAGCCAGACGCGTCCTGACTTTCAGTTTCTCCCTTGCAGACCCTCATCTTTGTCCTCCTCTTCGCCTTCCTCTTCCGCCTGGAAGCCTACTCGCTCCGCCTCGTCAGCGTCATTGGTCTCATCACCGCCGGTGTCTTCCTCATGGCGTACAACACGACCGCCGTCTCCATCCCGGGAGCCATCATGGTCTTCACCGCCTCCGTCCTCGGAGGTCTCCGTTGGGCGCTCACCCACACGCTCATGATCAAGCCCGAGCTCGGGATGACCAACCCGTTCGCGACCATCTTCTGGATCACCCCACTCATGGCGGTCACGCTTGCGATCGTCAGCATGGCGACCGATGGATGGGGGAACGTGTTTGGGTCCGAGTTCTTCCAGGATGGGAGGTCGTTGCAGACGATCCCGTTGATCATCTTGCCGGGAGTGCTGGCGTTCTCAATGGTTGCGTGCGAGTACTAGTCAGTCCACAGTCTTTCCGTTCTGACCGCTCGCGCCGGGCTCTGACAGCCTGCTCCTCGCCTGCTCTTTTCAGCATCATCCAACGCGCAGGTATCGTCCCTCTCAGCGTAGCGGGAGTCTTCAAGGAGGTGACTACGATCAGCATCGCCTCATGGGCCTTTGGAGACGAGCTCACGCCCGTCAACTTTGCCGGTTCGTCCACCTGCCACCAATACCCTCCAACTCAAGCTGACCTCGTTCGCCACCTCTTTCTCGCAGGGCTCTTCGTAACGATGATCGGCATCGGCTTCTTCACCCACCACAAGTACCAGAAGTCGATGCAAGAGCCGCACGGACACGGAGGCCACCCGCCCCATCTGGACGATGAGTCGCATCCGCTCACCTCCAGAGGGGAAGGCTCGTCGTCTCGGGAGGCAGGCGAATCTTCGTCTGGGCCAGGAGGGTTCTGGGGGTTCCTTCGCGTGCGTACTTGTCTTCTTGCACGTCCACAGCTCCAGGCCGTAGCACGCGAAGCTGACTTCCATGCATCTGTCCCGCAGTCTGGTCGCGCAGAAGAAGAGCGCGACTCGACCCCTTATCAGCCGATCACCGTCTTCGCGGAGGACGAGCCCGGTCTGGCTGCTGCTGACTCGAGGGAGAGCGCGAGGGAGAGGTACGAGAGGGGTGGCGTGCGCGTTTCGGGAGAAGAGGACAGGAGTCGCTAGCCCTTTCTTGGGCGTGGACTATAGATCATGCTTTTTCTTCTCGCTTCAGTTCGCGCCAAGACCGATGGGACGACGGAAGACGGGAAGAGAAGAACAGATGTCATCATAAAAGTACATCACGCGTTGAGACCCGCCTCGTCCCTCGTACACGATCACACATTCTCCGAGACCCAAACCCCCTGCCCACCCCCACGCTACTTCTTCATCTTTTTGCCATGTCCCGAAAGAACCACCTTCTAGTCAGATCTTCGCCTCCTCCCCCCTTACCTCTCCATCTTTCGCCCTGAACTCACCCTATCCCCCTCCTTCTCCTTCTCCCTAATCCTATCCTCGATCTTATCCGTCGCCTCCTTCAAGTCGACATCGAGATCATGCTCCCCTTCCTCGATCTGCTCACGGAGCTTCTTGAGCTTGATCACTTCTTGCTCGCGGGCTTCGGGTTTAGTTGGGTGGTTCCAGGCGGAGGAAGTCAGTGGGAGGCGGAAGGATTGGATGAACGAGGTGGGGAGGAAGGGAGACGGACCGTAGCGACCTTCGGCGGCTTTCTCTCGTTTGCTAGTGGGGCGAGCGAAAGCGAGCCAGGTGGGGCGGGTCGGGCGAGCGGGGTGGGAGCGAGCAAAAGAGTGAGGAAGGGGGGCGAAGGGAGGCGGTCAGCAGTCGTTCGGCTCCCGCCGATGAGTTCTCTCCTCCGGACTCACGACCAGTCTTTATCGCTCGCAACGGATCCTTCCGAGCCGGAGGTCATGGTTCGTCGGCCGAGCACAAGGGCCGGTAGAGTCTGATCGCACCGCAAGGCCAGGAGCGGGAGATGGGTCAAGGAAGGCGGGAAGGTCAGGTCGGTGCGAGGACCCCGCAGACTTCCTCGAGGGAAGATGGACTCACCCTCGTGGAGGTCGCTCGGAAGGTATGGTTGGGTGTGCCGGATCTGAGGAGGAGAGAGAGCATGCTTGGTTGTTCCTTTGTCTCGTGTAGGGAGATGGGTCGTGGGTGGAAGATGGGAGGGAGAAGGTCACCTGCCAGTGCCGGCGGCAGATGAGACGTCAGCGCGCGCAGGCGAGGGTAGTCACTCTTCTTTTTCTCCCCGGGTAGTAAGTGCGATATAAGTGAGAGAGCGAATCATGAATAGATATGCGATACGTTGATCTGCGATCAGGGGTAAACTGGGAGAAGTGCTAGTTGCGGGGGGGGGGATCATATGCGTCAGGCAAAGGGGGGTGGTAGTAGCAGGCAGGCAAGGGAAAAGGTGATAGACCGGAAGAAAAGATGGACACGGAAAGGAAAGAGAGAGACGAAAAGCGAAGGGGTAAGAAGAAGGTGGACGAGAGAAGATAGACAGCAAGGAGACAAAAGAGGACAGCGCAGTATGGAGGTGTGTGAGCAAGGCAGGAGCGGATACGAGGGATGGGAGGTAGCACGGGATAGACAGGAAGGAGGCGATAGATAGATAGATGGGATTGGATGGAGTCGGATAGGATTAGATTGCGATCAGAAGGGGGGCAAGGGAAAGGGCAAGAGTCTAGAGACAGGCGAGAAGGCGCGAGTCGAGGACGAGACGGATGTGTCTAGTCCGACTTGCGAGGGACGATGGAACCTGCGCAGATTCCTCTTTGACGATGACGCATGAGCGCATCTCCGCGAGCGAAGCCTTTGCCACTGGAGAAAGAAGGAGGACGGAAACATTCTGGTCAGTCCGCGAGTTGCCGAGGAGGTGGCAGGGGGGGACGAACCAGGCGCAAGGGAACGGCTTTGTTCCAGAGTGGATCCGCTCGTGTCGGCGGAGATCATGTTGACGCACGAACGAGGCATCGCTGGATGAGGGGCATCGAAGAGAGCGTCTGCATTGGTCAGATTGGGCAACAGTGGGCAGCCGAGAGAAGGACTGACCATCCTGGAGCTGGGCAGTTGAACGGTTTGTCCTCGAGATGAGTCTGGATATGGTTGACGATCGCACTCTTCCTCGGAAAGTACCTCTCGCACCCAGCAACGAGACAACGGTAGCGGATGTCGACCTTCTTGCCCTTCTTGCGACTGAACGGACTCTCGCCCATCTCGTCCTCGAACCCAGCCACTCCACCGGCAGAGTGAGCACTCGTCCGCTTGGCCGAGCTCGCGCGAATGGTCGTGTAGAGCGACTCGATCAGAGCAGATGTGATGGTCGGCCGGCCAGAGTTGACCGAGCCCTCGTCGTCTGATGCATCCTCAGAGTCCTCTCGGCCCTCGCGGGGCGAGTTGGATGACTGCGACGCTTCCGAGCCCTGTCGAGAGAGATGGCCAGAGGCGGCCTGTAGATTGCGCTGTTGCTGGTCGAGCACGGCCTGCGTCATCGGTCCCATAGGATGAGGTTCCAGGTAGACGACCGACCCGAGAGCCTCGCCGGCTGATCCACTGGCTGGGAAGGCAGACGAGCCGGCCTGGTTGTAGGACGCCGAGGCTGGTCGTGCGCTCTGCGGTGCAGGGAAGGGCGGTTTGGGCTTTGCCTTTGGGCCCGGTCGCATCCTCGTTCCCGGTCCAACGATGATGGGGAACCCTCGATGCATCTGCCGCTCGACGGGCTTGCTCGACGACGCAGCCTTGCCCGAGGAGGGGGCCATCGAGGCAGAGTAGCTCAGCTCGTCGATCGGAGCGACCCGTGGACCTTTGGCGAACGTGTTGAATGACGGATCGTGGCCCGGCGGGATCGCAGGAGTGACGCGTCGGCTGCCAGCCGTGTTGGGAGGCCGATGTGTCAGCATGCCCGACGACGAAGGTACTCGGTTGTGACCGAACGTCAGGTTGGACGACGAGGGACCATAGCCAGGGCCGCCTGGCAGCTGGGACGAGGACGGGTGGAACCCGGCAGGGAAGCCTTGCGCAGGAGCGAGCCCGATGCCGGCGTTGCTGCCTGCAAGCGCGAGGACGGAAGGGAACGGTCGTCCTCCTGGGACTTGGACGTAGCCCGAGTGACCTCCCTGGGCGGAAACGGACGACTGGCCGGACGCAGACTCGTCGTAGCCGACAAAGCCGGCTCCCATCTGCATCTGCTCCCCGCCGTGTGCTCCCTCGGCGACCATCTCCTCGAACTGATCCTCTGGCACGAGGCCCATCGGCTGGTACATGCCCTCGTTCTGGTGCATCCTCGCTTGCTGAAGCAGGTTGGTGAGCCCATAGTCCTCCTGGCCGCCGGGGAACGCCTGTCCCTGGAACATGGGCGACTGGTCCACCTGCGGGGAGAAGCCCAGATGCGGGGACGTGTCCGCGTCAAACGAGACGATCCGGCGGTGACCCCTGAATGCGGCTGATTGGCCAGCCTGTGGGACGAGCAGATGCGTTGAAGTCGGCGCGGGCGCAAACTGCTGCTGCTGCTGGACGGGTGGCGAGAAAATGTACTGGCCGGACGGTGGGCCGAACGAGGCCTGCTCGACTTGTTGGCCAGGGGCGAACGTGAAGCCTGGGAACGGATGGAGGGGATGGAACATCTGCTCGTGCTGGCCTTGGTGGGGATCCTGGGTCAGGAATCGCTGCTGGGACGGTGGGGGCGGTTGCTGTTGCTGTTGCAGCTGCTGCTCGTGTGCCTCGTCCTGGTCCTGGAACTGGTTCTCGAACGTTGCGGCTGGCGTGCCTGGCTGAGAGCGAGACGGGTGGGAGAAGGCGGGCGACCGGTCGGTGTGAGGCTCGAGCGTCGGCGTGTTGTCGCCTCCGTCAGAGTCGGCCTCCGGTTCGACTTGTTGCTCGTCAAACTGGCGATGGTCGTAGTTTCCATGAGGCTCAGATTGATGCTGTTGCTGTCGCTGCTGAAGCTGGAGGTACTGGCTCTGCTGCTGCTGGAACAGCTGGTCGGCGTACGACATCCGCCTCACCGGCTCTATCCTCACCGGCACCTGATGCTCCCTCAGCGGCTCACGAGCGTATGCGCTACTTGGCTCGTGTACCTGCTCCTCTGCTGGAGGAGGATTCCCTCCGAGGATGTCGGCGGGGAACGTCCAGTTTGAGTGTGGAGGGATCGGCGAGGGGATCTCGCGAGCCTGATGGTGGTGCTGGATCTGATTCCGCCGCGGAGAGGCGTTCGAGTAAGGCGAGCCAATCTGATTCGAGGCTGACTGAACATGTGCGTGTTGCGCCGGCGGGGTCGAAGGCTGCTGAGGTTGGCCGTCAGGGTTGGGGTCGACCTCGAACGGCTGGTACGGGACTCGATACGTGGTTGTCTCGTCACTCCTCACTCGGGTATGGAACGACCGCTGATGGCGGATCTGTTGGCGACTGGGCGAGGATCCGGCGTTGGTGGTGTCGTCGCTGTGAACCCGGACGTGCATCGAGCTCGGAGGCTGACCTGGAGGGGCTGGAAGGTCTGCACGCTTCTCTTGTCCGCCAGCAGACTCGTGACCGTGGTTGTGAGGGTCCAGCTTGCGCGTGCTCTCGCCCATCATGTTGCGACCTCTGCCGCGCTCTGCCCTGACGCTCCCGAACGGAAGCTCGACGGCCTCGCGCGAGGCCATCTCGTCCCAGAACAGCTGCGTCTCGTGCCCACCGAACGGCGGCTCCTCCCCTCCCATCAGAGACCAGCTCGTCTGCTCCCCGCCACCGGCGGCGGGATGCTTGACGGGACTGACCCCGTACCCGACAAAGCTCAACTCTGCCTCGCCCAGTTCACGTCCGAGGTCTTCCTCCTCGTCCTCATCGCCCTGCTCGCCGTTGCCAGGTCCGCCTCCGAACGCTCCTCCGTCCTGGAACTCTCTCGGGTCTACCACTCGGACGGGCGAGCTGTGTACGAGCATGTCCTCCTCGAGCGGGCGGGACGTTGTCCGTTGACGTTGCTTGCCGAGCGAGTTTGCCGACGGCCCTCCTCCTGCTGGTCCGCCTCCGCCGAGAAAGATACCTGCCCCTAGCCCGGCAGGGGAGGAAGTTGGACCTTGTTCCATGCCTGCTGGTCCGTACTCTTTGAAGAGGCGTGCCCGCATGTTTGCTGCTCCCGAGCGGAAGGCGTCGGTCGAGGCCGCTCCTCCGCCAGGTCCCGACCTCGACGACGGCCCCGTCGGCCCAAACTCGTGCGCCTGGCTGAACGGAGAGGACGGGTCAAAGATGGGCGCCTGAGGACGACGACGGAAGGGAGTGAAGGCAGAGGGGGTCGAGATTGAGTTTGGGTCGGTGGTCGGTGCTGTCGAGGTGGATCCGTTGGCAGAGTACGAGGCCGGGTCGTATCCACGCGGGGTCTGGTTCGAGTGCTTGTACAGGTACGGCGTCGTCCCGGAAAAGTCGCCCCACGGTGACCTGTCCTCTTGGTCATCTGCGGTGTTGTGCGAGTCCTGGGTAAAGGTCCGTAGCCTGCGACGATCTCGCTGGACGGTCTGGAGGAGGTGTTGATGATGCGCGGAAGCTGACGTCGACGCAAACGGAGTCTCTGGCACAGTCGGACGGCGAACGTCCGGATCGGCCTCGGTCGCATAGAAGGGAGAGCTCATCGTTCACTCTATCACAGAAAGGAAGGTCAGGTCAGGAGGGCTGCAGGAGGCGGCGGCTGGAGCGAGGAGGAACGAGGGTGCTGGGACGTTGACCGACTACGAACCTTGAGTGCCACAGATCGAGCTACGCACAACACAGACGGACGACAGTCTGATCTGCTGAACGGCCAGCCTGAGGGGAAGAATACGAGAGCGACGACCGTATGAGCGTGGGTCCAAACACTCGCGAGGAGCAGGGCGGTGGGAGGTTGTGAAGCGAACAAGGGCGGGCCTGGACCTCGAGCTCACCTGGTGTTGATCCTTCCGGGCCTCGAGAGTGGACAGCAGCAGGAGGGAAAGTGGCTCGAGTAGGAAGGCGAGCAGGACTTGAGCGGCACTCTTGACAAGGGCTCGCTGAAGAGCGAGGGCGACAGGAAAGGAAGGAAGCCTGGGAGCGCCTAGGCGGAGTGTTGACGAAGGTTGAGGGGACACAACCGACGAGAGCCAAAGATCAACCGCGTCGACCCTGACCCCTTCACGAAAACAACATTCTACGCACCGACAACCCCCCAGGAACTTCATTATCGGCACAGAATGCAATCATATGAACGGTGACCGCCTCCCTGATCGAGTGAATGCTAGCGCGAGGTGACCTGTCTGCAGACTCGCATGCTCGAAGGGGCAGACTGGGCGCGGCGAGAGGGTGGGGTCCTCGTCGTCCTGATTTGAGGTCGAGCTCAACGTGAGACGAAGACCACCTCAACTCTCACTCACCCTCGCACAAAGCCCGCTCTCGCTCTTGAGCCTTTGCCTAGGACGAAACAGTTGCCTGCCATGCAAGTTGATTCTGCTCCCTCCGCGTCGTCGTCGTTACATCCGTGGGCGGCCCAGGCGTCCTCGTCCGGTGGGGTACCTCCCTCGTCCTCGCCGTTCCAGTCGTCAAAGCGGCCTCGCTCCCCGACCTCGTTCGACCAACGGGCGTACGACAGCGACGGAATGGAACCTTCACCCGTGAGTGACTCTTGTCTATCGAGCCACAGCGCGCAAAGTCGAGACCAGGAGGCGGCAGGGAGTTTGTCGCGAGCTCACCAAGCTGACACGTCCGTCCTCCTCCTCCTCTCCTCTCTCCGACGTCTGCCTCGTGCTGCCTTCGCTTAAACGACCCTATCGCTACTTTGCTTCGCTTGGAATTGATCTGTGCTTTTGCAGAAACGACCTCACTTCCCCACCCCCCGCCAATCGCACGACGCGCAGAGCCAGCTCCTCTTCTCCGCAGAGTCCCTGCGCCTGTCGTCCCCGTTCTTCAACTCGCAGCAGCCCCTCCCAGGTCACTCACCGAACGACTCGCCATCAGGGATGGACGGCATGCACATCGATGGGGATACGATCATGGGAGGAGGTCCGGTCGGAGGTTCGAGCGACATGCACGGGATGGACGGTCTGAGCTCGCTCAGGCGAGACTCGTACGGCGGAGCAGTGAGTGACGCTCCTTCTCGGACATCTTCTATCAGTCCAGGCTTGTGACATGCTCTTGTCTGGGACGGTGCTTAGCCCGAGACTCCGTGCATGCCGGACCTTCGAGCTGACTCGCTTACCTCTTTGCCTCCTTCAGTCATCCTGTCCCTCGCCCTTCTCCCCACCTCAACCGATGCATCACTCCCCCTCCCACCCCCTCCAACACCTACACCAAGCTCCGCCCTCCCAGTCCCAGCATCAACTCCCCAACCATCCCTCCTCCATGTCCTTCCTCCCCTCCAACCCCTTCCCCTCTCAAACACCCGCCTCAACCCCGCATCACTCCCCTCTCAGATCCCAGATCCCCCTCCCGCTCCCGCCATCATGCCAGCAGCAGTCAAGCCACTTCCAGAACCAGAACCCGCTGTCGCACTCTGCGGGCCAGTTTGCGAGTCCATCCGGCCCGAGACCGTTGCAGCCGCCGCCGAGTAAGGCTGCGAGCGGAGGATACACGATGGGGCCGAGGGCGGATTGTGAGAAGTGCAGGTTGGGGGTGAGGGGCCATTGGGGCCATTGGGCGGATGGGAGTAGTGGAGGGAGGGGGGTGATGCATTGAGCGCAGGAGGGGTGAGGTCTCTTTCTCTCTCTTTCTGTCGCCGTACCGTTCTATCTTCCTCCTGCACTAGCTACAGGCTCGCTCGTGGGTCGACATGGGCGTCTTCTGCATATGTACATACTCGTCTCCCCAGTATCCGCTTCGTCCCCCTCCTGCACTCGTCCGCCTAGCATACATCCATCCATCTTCTCTCCTTCACCACACTCTCCCCACGACCAACGCACTTGTACCACCTCCTAATCTCCATCCCATCGCACTTGATCAAACTCGTTCTTCTTTACCCCTTCACCTTGCAAAGCGCCAGTCCTGCCTTCACTCACTCGGATTCAATCACGCTCTCGCTCTTCTCCGCTGGTCGATCAGGGCTAGAGACATCGAGGGGTCCGGGTTCACCGGTGCACCGCCGAGTCACGGCGTGCGAGAGCAGGAGTGGAGGTGATCATTCGAGCGGAAGCAGGGCAGGAGGGGTTCGGCGATCTTCTCGTCGGGCGCCGGAGGGGAGTGAGGTTGCAGTGGAGTGCGCGATAGCGTATCTAGTGGAACCACTACGTGTCGCTCTATATATGCCCAAAGAACTGCTACGCGCACGGAGAGGGGCTACTGTAAGCAATAACGAAGGCCTAGACAGGCAAGGAAAAGACGACCGTACCACACTTGGCCAAAGCCGATCCAACGAATCAATCCCTACTCACTGCTGATCGCACAGGGAAGATCTGTGAAGCAGGATACAAGCGAGTCAGAATACAGTAGTGGAAGCCCGCTTTCGATTCGCCTTGCGTTTCGCCAATAGCACAGGGTCAAGAAGGATACAATCGCGTCACACAAAAGGGACACAACTATCTACCCACCCCTCTCAAGGAGCGAGATCGGGCAGAAGCAAAGCTAGGAAGATACACGAGAAGGTTAGAGAATGGCTAGTGGCTACAGGTGGGTGAGGGTCGAGAAGGTTACAAAAGGTATGGGACAATGGAAGTGAGAAGGGAGACGTCATGCTGGGTGGTTGGTGTAAGGGTGGGCCGAAGGATCAGTGGGATGCTTGGGTAGATGGGTGGTGTAGGTGTGAGATGCTTGGGTATGACTGCAGAGTGTAGAGATGGGTAGGACAAGTCAGCATCGGTGCAGAGTGACAAGGACGGCCGATTCCTTATCGCGCACACGACTCCACGAGCCAGAGGGGGGAGCCCACTCAGCCCCACCTCCCTCACTCCGAAATCGCCACCTCCCCTCCTCAGAAAAGGAAGAAGGTACTAACCTGTTACAGCTATGCACTAGATCTACCACTCGGAAAGCGACCCGCTCGCAGCCGAGGGGTTGTACCTGCACGCCTTGAACGCGTACGAGGGGATCCCTCGCTTGATCGGCGCCTTGGACGACTGAGGGAGCGAGGCGTATCCCCTGTGCACGTGGACGGTCTCTCCTAGAGTGATGGACTGTCCGACGGCGGCGGCTCGGGTCGACGACGAGGCGAGCATGTACGATCGGTGTCCTCCTCCGGAGGCGGACACTCGGGAGACGACGTGTCGGACGGCGGTGATGGGGGCGGACATGATGATGAAGGCGGGGGGTGTGAGTGTGTGGGTGGGTGGTTAAGAAGGCGGTGGTAGGTGTGGGCAAGAGTGCGAGTAGTGGTAGTGGTAGTAGGGGGGAGGTTGTGGTTAAGGGAGAGGAAGCAGGTGGAGCGATTTCCGCGTTGAAGTTGGGTCCAGAGGAAACGACGCTTGAAACTGGCCCAAGGCGCCAGAAAGGGAAGTGATCGCCAAGTGACGCAGAGCGGAACTCGACCTCCCCTCTCCACACCACCCCGCGCTGCTCTCGCGCGATTCGGACACAAGGCCTCGGTAGCAGAGATCGAGAACTTGGCGGATGCGAAGTTCGCATCTATATGCCAGCAAGTTCGCGAACGAAGCAGAAGAAGAGGCGAGAAATAGAAGGAAGGAGCGGCGAGTAATTTGGTTGGGTCGCGCGACCCCTCCACTTGCGCGCTCTTCCTCCTTCCCTCGCCTCCTCCAGCAGAGTCGTAAAGTCATGAAGATAACGTACCCGGGACCAGCTTCCACCTTCCCTTGCCTCGTTGCTTCCGACCCGTCCTTCCCGGTGCTCTCCCCACATGGACCTGGGTCAGGACGGGGCGGCGAGGTCATCTTCCTGACGACGGGCGGTTGGTCGCTCGTCCGCCCACGAGGTCGTGTGGGGCGACGTCCTCTGCGCGATGCTTGGTCTCGTCCCCCGCGCGTTCGACGGTCGTCTCCGGTCTGGTGTCGTTTCGGTCGTAAGGTCGTACATAGATGAGATGTTGGAGGACGAGATGCGACCGTCGTGTCGAAGCATGTGCAGTGCGGAGACGAGCGATGCGAAGTGATTGAGGGAGGAGGGAGGTGTGGTGATGGCGAAGGGGCAGAACGAGGTCGGGGTTGTTCGGTTGCAGTCAGCTCGAGAGACCCGTCGCGAAGGTGACCGTCGGTCGGGCTAGACGTGAGGCACGAGAGGAACACAGGGAGTGTCGTGAGTGCGAGCTTCCTAGAGCAGAGATGGGGCGAGCGGAGGGAGGAAGGGAGACGTACCCTGAGTCTCGTGAGCTCGACAGGGCGACCTGTCCGACCGTGTGCTCGTCCTATGCTCCGTGTGGGAGCAAGAACCTGGCCTCCCTCGTCTCTACGACCTTGCTCTTGACGTTTGCGTCCGCGACGACCCGCTCCGAGCACTTTCGGAGGGTGGTGAGCATGTCGTCGCAGGCCCGCACAACCTCCCAGTCCTCCATCGTCACAGGCTGAGCAGACATGCACGACCGCCACTTGGAGAGCGGGTTCACACACATCGACACAGTCTGCAAAGCCGGACGAAAACAGTTGGTCAGCTGCTGGCGAACACAAGGGACGCGACCGAGGGGGAAGAGGAGACGGACCAGCTTGAGCTCCTTCTCGTTCAGCGGGAACAGGTGGTGGTACAGATCCTCGTTGACCGTCTTCTCGGGTGACTCGGCCCAAGGCATCGCACAAGCACAGGCGAAGGGGACGGAGGCGAAGGCGGCGAGCGGATGGGGGACGCAGACGGCAAGCGGGGAAGGGACACGCCGGTGCAGGGTGGGGGAGAGATCGCGCAGAGCCGAAGGTCGCCCTTTCAGCTCGTTCGCTCGGAAGCAGAAAGCCTACCAGGAAAGTATCAGACAACTCGAGACAAACCCACCAGGCTCGTGTTCTATTAAAGCAGGAACATACGAGAAGACACGAGGAGCCACCTTTCACAAGCTAGGCTCGCTGTCGTGTCTTTCACGATTGACAGCCGACAGAATCGACGACATGCCGAGCAGGAGGCGAAGGTCCGACCATCTCTCTCGCCAGACAAGAACGTGCAGGAGCATTCGTTAAGATCGTCAAGAATCGTGCTTGTCACCGGCCGCCCGACTACTGCCAGGTCACAAGGATGCGTCCGAGCTAGCGCTGGCTGCCCTTCTAGTCGAGTCCTCCCTCTCCCTGCGTGGCGGCAAAGTTGAGTGTCTCCATGCGTCCCTTGCCCTTCGTCTCCTTCTGCAGGAGGTCGACGAGCGTCCGGAACTGCCCAGGATCGATAAGCATGATCTGTAGATGAGAGTCAAGGACGAGAGTCAGCACCGAAGAAGCAACGCCCTGAGCAAAGCAGACTGGAGAAGGGCGAGCAGAAGCGGTCCAGCCGATGAAAGAGATGTAGACTCACGACCTCCCACTCATCAGAGCCGAACTCGTCCTCCTCGACGGTGTCGGCGGCGGCGAGGACCTGCTCCTTGAGCCGCTTGCCGTCCTTTGTGGGCATCGTGATCCGCACTCTCATACGCGCACGCTGGATAGGAAGCGTCGATGAAGCCTGCAATGTCTTGATGCACTCGAGGGCCTGCATGGGTTGAGGGAGCAGTGAACGCGAGTCAGTCCCTGGTCACGATTTAGCTGCTCGCAGAGGACGCCGCAAAATGTCTCGTCTCACGTGGACTGAATGCAACGTACCTGACTCTTTGCTGTCTTGTCTGCCTTTACCGAGAAGCCGACCTCTGCCATTGCCTTCTCGATCATGGAGACCGAGTACGGTCGCTGGGTGGACGGGTCGACGCACTTCTCTGCAATCTGGGTGGCGATGTCCTTGTACAGGTTGGTGATGTTGTGCGACCTTTCCTTCTCTCCAACCTGGAGCTCTCCCTTCTTGAGGATCTAAGACGAGATACGGGAGCCGACGGGAGCCGGGAGTGAGTCAGCTTGAGAGAAACGGTCGAGCTCACCACCGGTCTCCTCCCTCCCCTCTTCCTCGAGCCTTGGCCGCCCTGTGCTTTCCAGGGTGACACGATGCACTGACCTCCTTTACGATCTCGTCCTGATCCGTCTTGCCGAAGCACTTTTGGAGCTCGTCCGAGTTTGCTGCCTGTCCTTTGGACACGTTGATGAAGACCTTTTCGATCTGGAGGACCTCGTCCAAGTCCGTCTCGACACCTGCACGCCACTCCTGCACCTTGTTCTTGTAGCACGCAATCTGATCAGGCATCAAGGAAAGCTTCGTCAGCAGATGCCTCTGGGAACCATAGAAGCCAGATGGGTGAGCTCACCTCGAATCGCTTCCCTCCCTTCTTGAGCCGAACGATAGACACGTTGGTCAACCTGGACAGATTCAGGAGCAGTCAGGAAGGAGCTCTGGTTTCCGAGTGTGATCCATGCACGTACTTGATCTGTGTTCCTGGCTGACTGATGAGACCCATGGTTGGCAGAGGGAAAGAGAGTCGTCGTTGGCCGTCAACCAGGGGCAAGGCCGAGGGGTTCGAACGAGACCTCAACAATCACCTCTGAGCCCTACCTTCGCTCGCTCCTTCCGTCTCAGACTGTCCTTCCTTCTCGCGTGCCATGTCTTCCCAGCCGTCCAAGACGCTCTATGTCAACAACCTCAAGTGAGTCTGATCACGCGGGCGGTCGCGGATGGCCTGTGGGTGAGCTCGATGCTGATGAGCTCGCGTTCCTTCCTCCCTCCCTCCAGCGACAAGGTAAAGAAGCCTGGTAAGCCCGCCCATCCCCATGCACAGTATCGCGACCCATTGCTGATCTTCCTATCCTACGTCGTGCGTTCTTGCAGAGCTTCGTGCTCAGCTGTACCAGCTGTTTACGCCGTACGGTCGGGTCGTGGACATTGTCGCCCTCAAGGTGAGCTCACCCCTCCCTCGTCCTCTCGCGAGCCCGACTCTCGCCCGAGGGGGACTGGGCTCCAGTCTATTCAACCTCAAGATCCGCTGGCTAGCTGAGAAGTTGACCATCCCTTCGTTCTCGCTCGGTCGTGTGTGATGCGACTCTTGTAGACGGCAAAGATGCGTGGCCAGGCGTTTGTCGTCTTCTCGGACCAGGTCGCAGCCACGACAGCCCTCCGCGCACTCGGAGGAGAGACATTCTACGGGAAGCCACTCGTGAGTAACACCGGTATCTCTTGCACGGTTCTCGTTCGCCGCGTAGGGCATCATGCAAGGGCGCCTGCCGGCCGTGAGCTCTAGCTCAGAGGAGACGCCGCGCTCGACGCGTGCTCCAGTCCGAGCTCTCGTCGCCAAATTGGCGATGGGTGCATCTGGGGTGACAATAAGCCATAATTTTGGATCGGAACGGTCAGATGCAGGGCTCTTGCCCGTCTCGACAAGTAGGCGTCTAGATTGCGTCGACCGGTCTGCATCTGCGGCCTCTTGCTCTGTGCTCAGTCGCCATCCTCCTTGTCTAGTCTTCCGCCGATAGCGGCACGATCACGCCTGTCACTGACTTCAAATTGTTCGACCCCTTGTCACAGAAAATCACATACTCGCAGACGGTGTCAAAAGCTCTGGTGCCCGCCTCGCAGTCGACCGCGCCCGGATCAGCAGCGGCGTCCAAGATTGTGCTCTCGACAGCGCAGCGCGAAGCCGACGAGCTCAAGCGGTCAAGAGAGGAGGACGACACCATCCGCGAGCGGTCCGAGAAGCGTGCACGTGGCGAGGAGGTCGACGGGGACAGCGACGAGAAGAAGGACGCGAGTGAGGACGACATGGACATGGATCAGAGCGACGACGAGGAGGGTGAGTCTTGGTCCGGCTGTGCTTTTCCTGGATGCCGACGGCGCGTGAGCGGCGGAGAGTTTAGAGAAGACGGCGACTTGGTCGGGGGTCTGGGCAGAGGGCGCCCAGGCTCTGTGTCAACGCAGGCGGTGGTGGGCTGTCCGGGGTGTCGTCCTGCAACCGTCGCAGCTTTTCTGATGCGTGACGAGCGGCACTTACGGAGCTCACCTGTCGAATGAGGAGCATCGCAGACCTCGATCCTGGTGGTCGGAGTGAGGACTGACCATCGCTCTCGCTTTTGTCCCCTCAGCTCCTGGGCCGAAACCCTAGCAGGTCAGCTAGCTCAGTGTTTCACACCGCTTGTAGTCTATACCCCCAAAATGTACAACGTTATACTCTTTGCCTCTGATGCTGCTCAAAGGAGCAAGCGGACTGCTCCACGCTTCTCATGCAGAATACGCATGAGTCACTAAAGCGGATGAAGAAGAGCTCGACAGAAAGAGCGATGCATACTCTTGCAAACCCAGTCCTCGTGTCCGTCGGAAGTAAGCTGGTATCGGTCTTGCCGAGAGCATCTGTGAGCTCAAGCTCGCTCTGAGTGCGAGCTCACACCTCTCGATCCCTTCCACCGCCCATCACCCACCTCTCACCACCCCGCCTTCGTCCTTCCCGGCCCCTTCTCTTCTCGCCTAGGATGGGATACGTCAAGCAGCTCCGAGTGAAGCCCAAGAAGCGTACGTCCTTCGTTCTCTATCTGCCAGGTCGGACATGTGTCCGAGTCCGACGAGCTCACTTTTCCTCCCTTGCCTTCCTTCCCTCCTCCTCCATGCCTCCGCATTACCCGCTTGTCCATCGACTTGGTCTCTGATGATGCAGCCGAGGTGATCATGACCTGCGGGATGAACTTTAGTGCGATGCTCTCGTGCTGGGCTGCGTCGGGAGACCTGCGAAACTCGTTGGCGTGCAAGGAGAGCGCGGCCGCGTTGGCAGAGTGCCTCAAGACGACAGTCAGTCCTATCGTCCTTCGCAGTGTCTTGTGCGACTGTCGTGCTGACACGTATGCGCTGTGTGGTATGATATCTAGCCTCGAGCGAAGCCTCCTGCCAAGTCGTACGTCTCTCATGTCCAGCTCGCTTCGAGTACCCTCTTCCGACGCTCGAGCTCACCTCTGGTTCTCCTGCCCACTCATGCGCTCGTATCTTGCCCTTGCTTCATTCGATGCTCACTTCAGGACGATCAACCACCACCTCGCCAACCTCACAAAACTGAAGCGCAACCAAGCGAGGCCCGGATCACCTTACCAATAGACGACTCCCCCCTTCTGCACCTCCGTCCTCGTCTCCTCGCCCACATCACTTTCCCACCTCACTCAATCCGGGCCGCACATCCCTTCCACTCCACTCCTTTTCTCTCCTCTCCTCTTAACGAACCCCCCGGTCTTTGTATGCCACGTCTTCTCTTGTTCTCTCCTCACGGTCGGCAAGGACAGAAAGAAGGTACGCTCGCCAATCGGGCCCGGCCGAATGGGTCAGCAAGGGCCCATCTTGCAGACAAACGGTAGTGAGTTCCAGTGCATGCATCGGAGCGTGGCAGGGTCGTACAAACGGAAGGGGACAAACTGAGCGGGCCCGAAGAGCGACCCTACGACTTCTTTGGGTCGGTCACCCGTATCAAAGCCATGATCGCTGCGAACGATCCTACCGCGAAGACGACGACGCTGATGAAGATGCACGACGCCGCGAGAGATTCTGCATTCGCACACGTCAAGCCACCTTCAGAGTGATCAAGCCCGCTGTCATTACCTGGACAAGGCGTATCCGCTGGGACTCACGCTTCCTTGCCTCCTCCTTGGTGACCTCGACCTTGATGAGGATGTTGTCCGGCTTGCCCAGCACGATCACGTCGTTCCAAAGATGGTCGGAGACGGGCATCCAGATGACGCCTGAGCCTGGACCGGTGATGGGAGATCCGATGGGTGGCGGGACGGGGACGCAGAAGCGGATGGTGGATGGGTCGCGATTGGCGAGTTGGGAGAAGTCGAAAAGGAGGGTGGAGATGGTTTCCTACATGATGTCACAAGCGCACAAGAGGGTGGGAAGGTCAGCGAAGAGGAGATGCAACCTCAGCCAATGAGACCGGGCCACGAGATCTGACCTCTCGGCTTGCTCCCCGGGTGCACATGGCCTGCTCGTTCTTCCAAAGCGTGAACTGTGACTCGAGCGTGTAGCGAGCGAGATGAGACGGCAGCTGGAACGTCGAGGTCGGGTTGGCCACTGTGCTGGGCGCTGCGGGGATGGATGAGCTCGACGCCGCCGCACCGGCAGTCGGAGGGTACGACGGCCGAGAGTCCTCGTGGTCGAGGAGTCGGTCGCCCTCGCCTTGGTCTTCCTCGGGGATCTTGGAGTACTGAGGTAGCAAAGGGGACATGGTGGGTAGGTGCACTGAGGAACGAGCATGCGCTTGGGAGAACAAGAAGGTCGAGGATGCCGGATCGGCGCGACAGTCCGGCTCGGCTGTCCCGTCTCGACAGTCGAGACTTGGCCGAGGCAGCGAAGAGCGCAGTACGTGGCAGAGGGGCCATGAGAGAGTTGTTGACGAGAGAGCTGGGACGTAAGAAGAGTAGATACGTTATTATGTAGGATGGGCGTACTGGACAGCTCAGGCGGTATCTCCCGAAGTGCTGCTACTCGGGCTGGACTGGTCAGAGAAGTACACGGAGAAGATGATTCCGAGTCCGGCAAGCCAGAACGGAGCTCCAAACATGGCGATGCAGTTGAACCACTCTGAGAAGTCGTAGCGCAAGAGGGGTTGAGTGAGCATCCCGACTAGCCAGAAGCCTACAGCTCGAGTGATTCGCGGCCGGCCGACCGGAGCACGACGAGCACTTACGTCTTGCTCTTTCTCTGTGAGTGAGGTCAAGCTTGATCTTGAGGTTATCGGGCTTGCCTCTGACAATGTCGTCCCAGATGACGTCTGTGATCTCGGAGTATCGAGCTTCGGTCGACCCGGCAGGAGGAGGGCACGGTACCAGGACGTGCACCGACCGCGGATCTCGACGGTACAGCATCGGGAACGCAGAAGCAAGGCTCTCGATCGTCTCCTAAGAAGGCGGAGCGGAGATAGGCAGCACGAAGTAGAGGTGAGGGTCAGGTCAGGCTTGGACGGTCGGGAGAAGGTGTGAGCTCGCGCTCTCTCGGATGAGCTTGACGGCCAGACGGACCTGCTTTGTCCTCTCTCGCCCGCAGATGGCCGTCTTGCCCTTCCACAGAGTGAACTCGCCATCGAGCTCATAGTTGGCCAGGTGGGAAGGGAGCGCGAACGTCTTGACCGGCTCGACAGCAGACGAGCTCGCTCCAGCCTCGCCCAGAGCCGTGGGCGGATACGTGGCCCGAGAGTCGTCCACGTCGGTCGGATGGTCTAGCAGACGATCCTCCTCGGGCGTCGGCTCGTCACGGAACAGAGCTTTCGTGTATTGGGGAAGAAGAGGAGACATGTCTGGGTATGGGGTCAAGGGACGGTGGAGTTGGGCGCTACCAGAGTCCGGAGACGCCTGCCGGTCGAGCTCCTTGGCTCCTTTCTCCACGTCAGCGCAAGTAGACGTCAGAAACGAGCAGTACAAGCATGGATACGACCAAGGACGAAAGCAGGTACGAAAAGGGAGGAGAATGACGATTGCCGAAGAAAGAATATCGACTTGAGTCTGGGTCAGCGTGACCCGACTGATGCATTGCACCGCCAAACGATCACTTCACGCCACAGAGGAACATGATCAAGAAGACAATAGCGAACAGCCAGAGAGGCGAGCCAAACGCCAGCACTCCTCGGATCCATTCTGCAAGGAAGGTTCAGCTTTGTTAGCAAAGCTCAGCAGACGGACACCCCTTGATGAACAGGCGCACTCACGTTTCTTGTACTCGCTCTTGGTCACGTCCACGACAACGAGGATGTTGTCTGGCTTGCCCTGGACGATGACCTCCTCGTGCAGGCAGTCTGGCACGCGCGACCAGCTCGGGCCGGTCTGGTTCGACCCTGCAGGAGGCGGACAGGCGACCTTGAACTGGATCGTGTTCGGGTCCCGGCCAGCGAGTACGGGGAAGACGGTGAGGAGGTTGTCGATCGTCTCCTGCAGGTCAGTCAGGTGCGAAACGGGATGGGTCAGTTCGCGGGGACGCTGAAAACGTCAAGAGCGACGAGAATGTGACTGACGAGTCTGGCCTTTGACCTCCCGCAGATGGCCGTCTTATCAGTCCAGAGCATGAAGGCGCCGTCAAGCTTATAGTTCGCCAGATGGGCAGGAAGTCCCCACTGCTTGACAGCATCGGACGCTGACGCGGTCGTTGAAGCAGAGGTCGAGGCCTCCGGAGGGTACGTCGTCGGCAGAGACGAGTCCTCGCCGTTGTCTTGGTGACGGAGGAGGCCCTCGCTCTCGCCGAGGCCGTCGAGAGCAGACTTTGAGTACAGAGGAAGGTCGGGTGGCATCGTGGTGGATGGGAGAAAGGTTGCAGCGAGGTGCACAGCCAATCTAGACAGATGTGCGGCCGAGACCGACAGCGCAGCAGCCAAACTTCGGCACGCCGTCATCGAGCCGGCCGAGGCAGGACTGCTTTAGCTTAGGATGTCTGAGGCATGGAATGCCACATATGTTCAGCGTAAAGCTCAGACTGACCGTCCATGCGAGGGATATGGTGCATGTATGAGTATATTTGCGCGGGAGACGCTGGCAAAGAACACTTGATGACATGATAGAGGCGATTTGAAGGATACGGGCACATTGAAAGACCTGCTCGCCCACTCAGAACTGGTGAGACTCAACACCGATGATCTGTGGGCGAGAAAAGGAGCACGGTGGTAGAGTGATAGACAAAGGTCAGCCACGCCCGGAGCAGGGTCGCGCTGCAGAGACGGACCTTGACGCCCTTCTTCCTCGGGTGGTTCAGGGTGAGCTCGTTGCAGCCTGCGAGGACAGAGGCAGAGAGAGGGTCAGCGGGAGGGATATCGGAGACGGCCATGAGCGCTGACTGACCCCATACGACGACCTCTTGCAGATGTTCGGCGTGCAGGAAGATCTCCTTGAGGGTAAAGTCGGTCAGGTTCCCTGAACGAAACAAGGACAGTTGCTCAGGAGAGTCAGCTCCATCCTCTGAGCACATGCTTCCGATCCCACGCGACTCACTGCACCATCCGACGTCGAGCCTGGTCAGACTCGGGAAGTTGTGGCCGATCGACTTGAGGCCGGCCTCCTCGAGGTCCTTCCACCCAGAGATCTCGAGCTCCTTGAGCGACTCGCCGGCGAGAGCGACGAGCGCGTTCAGCGTCGGACCGACCAGGAGGTGAGCCTTGCCGAGCTTGACACTTTCCAGTCCAGCGTTGCCGGCATCCGCCCAGGCGGTCAAGACGGCGACCGTCTGCTCGTCGGTGAGGAGATCGAGTAGCGTCAGGTCCAGCCGGGTCACGTTGGGCAGGTTGGACGGTAAGAGGGCGAGCAGATCCGCGCATGTCAGACTCGACTGGCCCGCGAGGTTGAGCGAGGTCAGACCAGGCCCGACGGCGACGAGCAGCTCCTCGAGGGCGGCGGATTCGGTCGGGAGCGGGACGAGCGGGTACGATAGGTCGAGCGACTTGAGCCCGCGCAGACGAGCGAGGTGACCGAGCCAGCTCTCATCCATCTTGCCCATCTCGCTCAATCTCAGCTCGGTGAGGCCGTCCCCGCACGATCGGACGAGGGTCTCGATGCACTCCTCGTCGAGGCGGGGGCTCTGTCGGACGAGGAACCCCTCCAGTCGAGGGCCAATCTCGGTGAGAAACTCGATCCACGCCGGTTTGCGGACGAGGAACGGGCCGACGAGTTCGATCCGCTTGAGGGAAGGCAGCTTGGTCGCAAAGCTGACGAGCGACTCGTCCGACAGTTGACCACACAGGTTGAGCGTGAGAGACGTCAGGGACGGGCACAGGTTCGAGAGGACCATGAACCCTTGAGGGTCGATGTTGGTGCAGTCCTTCATCACGAACCGCGTCAACTCGACGTCGTAAAAGACTGCATCAGAGGGAGAGGAGCGAAGCATCAGCCGGGACCACAACAGCTGCGCCACCTGGGACGGACTGCACTCTCTCACTCACGCTGAGCCGTCTTCGAGGTCCTGGAAAAAGTGAGATAGAAAGGTCAGCTGATGTGGGACGATCAATCTGCTTTCGGGTTCGGCTTACATCTTTCGGTGCTTGCCTGGACAGTCAGGACGAAGATCATCAGCAGGCTGTCCGAACGACGGGGGCTCAAGCTTGACTCGCGACTCACAGATGATGTCGTTGACCTTGTCCATGTTAGCGGCTGTATAAAAAGGCGATCACAAAAGTCAGAGACGGCCGACTGGTCCGGAGACGGCCAGCTGAACGGGTACTGACCTCCGATGTCGCCCAAAGACTCGACGTCGTCCACATTCTTTGCGATCAGCTCAATGCAGATGTCCTTGAGCGTCAGGATCCTCGCCCTCTCTTCGTAGTGGATGATCTGCATATAGTCGTTCGTCAGCTGGACCGTCGGAAGAAATGGCGCAATGGACGGTCCGGCTCACCTTTCGCCTCTGAGCAGCAGGGACGCCCTTGCCACCGGCGGCGGCACCCTTCTTCCCGGCGTTGGGGCCCTTGTAGTCTCCAAGACCGGCCTTGACTGCGCACGGTCGACAGAGCACGGTGGACGGGTCGCTAGGCGTGGGAGGAGAGTACTTTGTCTGAGAGGTCAAGCGCAAGGAGCCGTCAATGCTGACTGCGGTCCGACCTGGGTCAGACGGCCGGACGATGCACTAACCACGATGACCTTTGCCTTGCATTCTCCGCATTTCGTGGCGCTTCCGATGGTCGGTGGATGCCTTGCTACCTGGGCGATCACGTCCTCGTCGCCCGAATCGAGACCGGAGCGTGCCTTCTTGAACGGGACCAACGTCTTCTTGGGAGGCACGAATGGCGTGTCGTCGTCATCATCGTCGTCGTGCTTGTATGCGTTGTCGTCGTTGTCGAGATCGTCCGAGTCAGAGAGAGCCTGCGAACGCAGTCGAGCCAGACGTCAGCTCTGGGGCACAAGTCAAGAATCGTCCGATCGACTTCTTCTGTTGGCCACTCACGATGACCTTTTTCTTTCTCTTTGTGTTTGTGACCGGCTGAGGTGTGCCCTGTTCGTCGTCGTCGTCCATGTCCATGAGGTCTGTCGTCCTTCTCGAGGACGGTCCTGCGACGGCGTTGGCCGTGGAAGGACCCGCCCCACCAGCTGGTGGAGGAGCAGCAGCAGCCTCTCGATTCGGGTTGTAGTTGACCCCAGCCCGGCCAACGATACCTTGCTCCTGAGAAGCGAGAGTGAAAGCGTATGAGCGACCGTAAGCACCTTCAGCCCCGACACGGGCCAGGTGGAGGACGAGCTCAGCAGAACGACCGGACTGACTCGGAGGTAGGCCGTCATCGCCGAGGCCGGTCCGGCGATCCCTCCTCCGGTTCCTCGTCGGGGCGGCATGCTGGAAGAAGAGCGTGTGGGCGTGTGGGTTGATGTGTTGAGGGTGAGTGGGTGTCAGGAGGAGGGTCTTGCCTCCAAGTGGGAGGAGCGGAAATGAGTGAGCTTCCACTCGGACGCGTCTCCCGCCAATGAGCTCGTAACAAGCACCCTCCTGAGATCTCATCGAGACCTTCCCTAGACGACCGCTTTTCTACGATCAACGACCCGCTGCCTTCGTTTTCTCTGCGATGGACGCGAACGAGTATGAGCAGCAGCGGCTGGACAACATCAGGGCAAACGTGAGCTCATCCCGACACCCGCCCTCGCCCGACCGCCTCGCCCGCCGAGCCTGGCCTGGCCCAAACGCCTGAGCTCGCGCGTTCTCTTTGACTGAGCTGACCTGGTTGCCTCTGTGTCTTTCAGCAAGCGATCCTTGACCAGCTCAAGATTGGGTCTGGCGGCGCGTCGACACTCGGGATCGAGAAGAAGAAGCTCCCTCCGCCAGCCGACAAGACAAAGAAGCGCAAAAAAGAGCCGGCAGCAGCCAAAGTCGACAGACCGAGGAGAACATCAGCCAGGATTCTGGGACTCGAGGCCGACAGCGAGACGGTCAAGAAGAGGGCAGAGGTACGTCCCGTCCCCAGACGAACGCGAGCTCGATCCGAGCTCGCTCCTCCGCTCTCGTCCGACCGCGACGACTGCTGACCGACAGCGTCATGCTTCACTTGTCTCGCTTGCTCAGGAGGATGCAGCCGTGGAGGCAGCCGAGCGACGGCTTCGACTCAAGGCGCGTCATGAGCCGTACTCGCTCGACAACCTGCCCGAGCCGGTCGTGGATCTCGAGGCGCTCAAGAACGCGCTCGCCTCGTCGTCCTCGTCGTCCAACCCGAGGCCGTACGACGCAGACATGGCCGAGGACGGCAAGGCGGGCGACAAGGCTGAGCTGGTCAAGCTCCGGGAGCAGTTTGAGGGCCTCGTGATCCGCTCGCAGATCAAGGCGACAGACGAGAGGGTCTTCTCGATGGTCGTCCACCCAGACCCGACAAAGACGCTCGTGTTTGTCGGAGACAAGTACGGTCAGCTCGCCATCTGGGACGCACTCGCAACACCCGACGAGCCCGCGGACGAGGACTACCTGCCCGAGGGCAAGCGTTGGCGGGTCCAGGTCCACTCAAAGAACTCGCTCAGCTGCATCAAGGTCGATCCAGGAGACGGCCGCAAGCTGTACACGTCCTCGTACGACTGTACGATCCGTCGACTCGACCTCGAGAATCAAAAGAGCGACGAGGTCTTCTCGATCCGCGACTCGGACTATCTCATCAGCAACTTTGACATGTCGAGGGACGGACACGAGATCTGGGCGACCGACAAGCGAGGTGGCCTCAGCCACTGCGATCTCCGCGAGGGCGGCTCCAGACGGAGGTACGAGGTCGGAGAGGGCAAGAAGCTAGGCGGGGTGTCCATCAACCCGCGTCAGCCGTGGCTCGTCTGCACCGCGGGCAACGATCAGGTCAGCACGACTTTCCACAACTCTCGATCCTGTCTGATCCAGATCAGCCTGCCTAGGATCTGACCCTCTTTCGAATCGGAATCCCTACCCGGCAGCACGTACGGATCTGGGACGTCCGGCAACTGTCCAAAGTCCCGATCACCGAGGAGGAGGACTCGCTCTTGGATCCGGACGAGGATGTCAAGCCGGAACCAGGGGAGCCGGTAGTTGAGACATGGCCAACTGCAAACGTGTCGAACGACGACGTGTCGGCTTACGCGAGCACAAGACCGGGCAAGGGGCTGGTTCAAGGGAGCTTCCAGCACGGCAAGTCGTGCTCGAGTGCGGTGTGGGACCCGTCAGTCTGATTCTCTCGCCCCTTGTATCTCTCCTGCTTCGAGATCTCACCCAATCGGTCCTTCTTCCTCCTTTGTCTTATCCAGGTGGGGTCGCCGTCTCCTGACGACCTCATACGACGACAATCTGCGGGGTGAGTCGGTCTCCTCCCTCCTCTCCGGGTCTATGCTGTCATCGTCGCATCAGTTGACCCGCGTGACAATCTTTCCCTTCAGTCTGGTCGTTGTCCAAGAATGCGGTCTCGTCCTCTTCTCCGTACACGGCCGCCGAGTTTGGCAAGCCGACGGTCAAGATCCCGCACGACTGCCAGACTGGACGGTGGCTGTCGATCCTCCGGGCCCAGTGGAGCCAAAACATCGACTACTACCCCCACTTCACCGTGGGCAACATGAAGAGGAGTCTGGACGTCTTCGCGTCGACCGGAGAGTGCGTTGCTCGCTTGTTTGACCCTGACGTGTGAGCACCCTTCCTCGCCTTTCCTCTCCTCGCTCCTCGTTCCTTGCTCGAAACATGCTGTTGCTGACACCTCTCGTGCATCCTTCCAGGATCACGGCGGTACCAGCGGTGACTGCGAGCCATCCGTCGATCGTCAACCACGTCGTCGGAGGGAACGGGAGCGGCAAGGTCCAACTATGGGGCCGCCCAGAGTAACTTATACGTCCGGCTATACCTCAGTATGTATCCGGTCTTGCATTGCATGCTGTGCTGTATCCTTCTTCGTTCGCAACGGTCGGAAAGAAGCGGGCTTGCGGAGGGAGGTCGGGCGACGAGCGGCGTGGTCCAGAGCCGCCGTCTGTTGTATCTTGGTTCGTCCTGTCTTTTCCAGTCCTGCCATGAACCGTCGCTGACTGTCGCTCGTACCTTGTGGACTACTACAGTGTCTTGTGCCAGCTGACGCTGCCCCTCAGTCGCCTGGCCCTGCGGAGACGACTACATAGTCGAACTCGGCACCAGTGGGCTCAGGAGGCCAGCCGACTGGTGGCGATCACCGGAGTGGGCCTTCGGGAGCGCCGAAGCAATCAAGCAGAGGTCGACTGGTCCCGAGCATGATGAGGAAGAGGGGGTGCTGAGGAGGCTCTCTTCTGCTGCGCCTTCTTTCCCTCCCTCTGCCTGTACCCAACCCCGACCCGCTCCAACCCTCAGCATCCGGCAGTGAGTCCCACGTCTGCGACCTTCCGAGACACGTCACTGATTGCTTGCCTCTGCTCTGTTCAGTTCTCACATACGAGCTCTGCGGTCGACGGTGGCAACGGGCTGAAACGCGCCAAGACCGGGCGGCTCCCCCTGTCACCCGCCGCCAATCAAGCTGACTTGTCCCGAGCTCTCACTCTGTTCCGCCTCCTCCCATGGTCACCAGGGACGTCCCGACCGGTAGCACTTCGTCTCCATGGCCTGCGGGCGGCGGGTGCGGTATTTAGGCCAGGTGTGCGGCCGTTGTGCGTTCTTGCCTCCATCCACCATCAGCTCCACCTCGCTCGCCCAACACTCGCTCGTCCACTTCCCCTTCCCTTCCACCTCCCTTCCTCTCGTCGCAGGTTCGACTTCCACCTCCCTTACTTCCATTCAGCGCACCCGTCTCTGAGCTAGGTCAGTCCGTCTTCTCTAGTCCTGTCCGCTGCATGCGTCCAGCTTGCTGACCTTTCTGCTCGCCCTTCTTCGCTCTTGCTTCGATCAGCCTCACCTCCCCATTTCCACTCCTTCCATCTTCGCCATGCTGTTCTCCTTCTCTACCACGCTCGCTGCTCTCTCGCTCGTCTCGCTCGTGTCTGCCCACGGTCTCGTGACCGAGGTCACCGGAGCCAACGGTGTGTGCCTGGCCCCCTCTCCACGAGGTCACTCTTGCGCTGACCAGTCTCCTTCTCTAACCTTTCAGGGATCGTGACGACTGGCTTCGCCAACACGCCCGGAACGCCGAGGGACACCGGCTCCGCGAGGACCGCCCAGGGTACGTCGTCGTCGCCATCCTTCTTTCTCGACCTTCGACTGTGTCAGCTCGCTGACCTGCCTGCCTTGCTTCTTCCCTCTTTGCGACCTGCAGGCGATACCTCTGTCATCCGAGACGACACGTGCGGCAAGACCAAGGTGGGTAGAACCCGACTCGGTCATCGTCTGCTCTCTTGGAGCTGACGCGTTGTCGTCTCTTTTCGCTCTCGTCTTGCAGGACGACGGTCAGGTCAACATCGCCCAGGTCAGTCAACTTTTCTTCCTTCTCAACCTTTGGGGGCCATCTTTCGACTGCGACTGACTCTCGGATTCGCCCCTTCATCCGCCGTCTCAGGAGCTGGCCGCGATCGAGTCGAGCACCGGCGTCCCCTCGGTCAGTCGTCTCTAGCCTTTTCCTATCTGTTCAACTCATGCTGACTCCATCTATCGTACACGGTCGACTCTTCCAGGCGTCCGCGAACGGTCAGGTCAACGCCGTCATCCATCAGGTCAACCAGGACGGTGGTGCGTCTGCCTTGTTGCTCTTGAAGCCCGCCGACGCATCTTCGCTGACTCTTGCCTTTCTCCCTCTCTTCCTCTTCTTACTCAGCCGGACCGTACACATTTGAGGTCTCACCTTCCGCTGAGGGCGGCGACTGGGTCGACATGACCGTCCAGCAGAACGGTACGTCCTGTCTCGCTTTTCCGCGGTGAGCTGCCTCACCCACGCTAACCTGTCCGCCTTCAAACCCTTCTTGTCCAGTGCCCGGAAGGTTCCTCGGTCTGTCTCGAGCGGTCGCTGAGGACTTCCCCGTTGAGGCCACCATCCCCGCTGGAACCAGTCAGTTCCTTTCGTCTCGGCTTCTCGCTCGACTCGCTCCCTCGCTGACTTGACCCCATCCCCTCTCTCGCTCTCTCAGCCTGCACCGGAGGAGCCGACGGACAGACCTGTGTGATTCGTGCCAAGAACAGAGCCGCTGCTGGTCCTTTCGTGAGTCGTCATCTCTACTCTTTGTCGACGCCTCGCCATGTCTCATCGGCTCCGACGCCTTCGAGTCAATGTACTGACCCCGCTTCGTTCCTCTCCCGCTCTTTTCGCTTGCTCTAAACAGGGCTCGTGCTTCGCTGTGACGCAGAACCAGGACGCTGCTGCCGCTAAGCGACAGGTGACGCGACGGGTCGGTCCCCACACCAACTGGCTCGTCAGGAAGGTCGGCGACATCTCGGTCTCCTGGGAGGCCTACCGCAGGGCTGCTAAGAAGGTCGTCGCTTAGACTACTGTAGTCGATATCCCCTCCCCTTCCACCCTTTTCCTTTGGCGAGGATCTCCCCCTCTGCGCGACATGGACGCTGTTCATACGGACGAGTTCTTCGAGTCGGATGCGATGGTGTCTGTACATCTTTCTTCTTCTGGTTTCGACCTCTGCAAACGCTCTTGATAGGCATTCCGCTCCGTTTCGCAGGCTCTCACCTAGCAGGGAGACCGGAGCAGCACTGGAGATTGTGCAGACCACCGAGTCGCGACTCGTCACCGTTTCTCTGGCTTGCAGCAGCAGCAGCATGACCTTCGCGCAGTCGATCTTTGTTGGAATTCAATCGTCAAGCAACGAAGCAACGAGGTCGAGAGGCTTTCGCCAGCTGGACCGTACACTTTCGAGGTCTCTCCTACGGCCCAGGGAGGAGACTGGGTTCCTATGACTGTCCAGACAAACGGTTCGTCTCTCGTCCCATCCCTTATCCCGTTCCTGATCTCTCTTTGCTCACTCAACTCCCTTTCCTCGTGTCTCCGATGCAGTGCCGGGCGATGAGCGAAGCCGGTCTGACAACCTCGCCACTGACTTCCCCGTCGAAGCTACGATCCCCGCCGGAACCAGTGAGTCCATCATATCCCTCGCTCTTTTCCACGGCCCATCACTGAAATTCGACCTGCTCCCCTCTTGTGTATAGACTGCACCGGAGGCGCCGACGGACAAACGTGTCTGATCCGGGCCAAGAACGGAGCTCGAGCCGGTCCCTTCGTGAGTCTCCAGCCCGCTCTCTGACTCATTTCTCCGCCTCTCGTTGCTGACCACTCTCCCTTCCCAATCTTGCCTTTGTCCAATCAGGGCTCGTGCTTTGCCGTTACACAGAACCAAGGCGACGCGGCCGCCGCCTAGCGACAGGTCACCCGACGAGTCGGCGCGCACGCCAACTGGCTCGTCCGAAAGGTCGGAGGACTGACTGTTTCGTGGAAGGCCTACCGCAGGACCGCTAAGGAGGTCGCCGTCTAGTCCACTTCCACCTCACACACCCTCTCTGTCTTCATCTCTTCTTCTCTGCTTCTCCTTCCGGGCTTCGGTTCTCGCTCACGGACACGACACAAGGACGTTTGCTTCCCTCTGGTTTGATCTCAATGTCGTTGTACTTCTATCCTTTCCCGAAGACCCGAAAGATGAATTCCATGAGAGCATATCCGATCTGATCGATACAAAAAGCTGTTCCCCAACCCCCGACCCCGCTTTGTGTACCCACGTCAGACCGATCCCGCTGATGTGGCGACCTTTCTCGGGAAGCGGACGAAGAGGAGGACGACTGCTGCGAGAAGAGCCATGCCCTGAAAGAAGTGATGGGGCGGAGGTCAGCAGAGAGAGTGACGGAAGAGAGAGATGTTGGACCAACAGCGTTCAAGAAGAAGACATCGTTCGGCCGACCGATCTCGGAGAGGTATGCGAATATCGCTCCGAACAGAGATACGGTCGAGATCATCGCGAAGGTCTGCGGATAGGGAAGAAGTGGGCAAGTCAGCGATCTTGCACGGCGCTGACAGTAGGAACGTCAGATGGGGGATGGGACTGACTTCGACGAGTGCGATCGCCGAAAGCGCGTCTCCCTTCTTCTCAGGCGAGACCATCTCCATCATACAACCCTTAGCAGCGGGTGCAGTCCCTGAAGCAAGAGGCAGGATACCCGCAGCAAGCATCATGTGCCATCCTTGGGACGAAAAGCCGACGAGGGCAGTCAAGACAGCGTCCACTACCATCTGCGGCGCAGAGAAACAAGGAAAACAAATGGCGGGTCAAACTAGCCAGGACTGACTCAAGGGAGAACTTGACACGCGACTCACCGACCACCTCAAAAACGTTAGATCGAACGCGCTCCCATGCTTCGCGTCTGTCGGAGGCATCGCAGCCTCCACATTCGCAGGCTCTTCCATGCCCTCCTCAGCGCCCAGGATGGCGTGCGACTCGAAGTCGCGGGCGTCGGTCGGGATGGCGTCTTTGACGGGTGAGCGGGGGCGGGAGGAAGCTGCTGAGGAGGTACCGGAAGAAGACGACTTCTTGGGTCTCGAGGCGCGTTTACGACCGAAGGCAATGATGCGTGGGAAGGCGAAGGCGAGGAAGAGGGCTCGGGAGAGGGAGGAGAGGGACATGCTGGACAAACAGAGATGCGGCGGGGGCGGGTCAGTCCAAGGGACATGGGGAGAAACGGCGACAGATCGAACTTACAGGTATCCGTTCTCAGTTGGTCGGTAACCGTAGCTGTTTGTAGCTGTGAGCTGAAGCATGAGAGGCTGTTGGAGACGAGGTACACGACAGTTTCTGGTCAGCGTTCAGTGACGACTGTCCTGAAAAGGCTCAGCGCACGCCACTCACGACATAGCTGGTGGCCAAGACTGCCGAGAAGCAACCTAGCCCGAGCAAGGTGAGACCCCAGAACTTTCCACGTCGACCGTCGGCGTGTGGCTCGGGCTTGAAGACCAGCAGACAATGCAGGAACGAGAAAGCCGACTCCTTCGCCGGGGGTTTGGGCGCGATCTCGGTCGAGCCATCCTCAGTCGGTGGAGGAGGAAGAGAGGCGGCGGGAGGGATGTAAGGAAGGAAGAAGCGGGTGAAGAGTGTGCTGAGGACGAGCAGGCAGAAGGTGATCTGGAACGGCGCCGGGGTGCCGAGCTTGTCGCCGGCGAGTCCACCGAGCGTGAAGCCTGATCAAGAAGGCAAGACGAGGTCAGCAACAATCATCCCAGCAACGACAACTTTGGCAGAAAAAAACGACTCACCGACCGATGTACCAAACATTGCGACCCCTTGGAGGACCCCGAATGCGCCTGTCCGCTCCTCTGCTGGGACGAGCTCGGCAATGTAGTTGTTCGCCGCGAGCATGTACCCTGCCCCACCTCCGAGGATGGTGATGCTCTGGGTGACCTGGACGATGAGAATGCCGGCGCGGCCTCCCTTGTACACTGCAGGACGCGCGAGTCAAACCGGCTCGCGTGAGCTCGCGTTCAAAGCTCATGCGAGCCGACGCTTTTGGGTGGAGACTCACTCGCATAGGTCTGGCACAGGTTCCTCAGACAGGGCCAGAATGCTGATGGAACAAGTCAGTACGGTCGGAAGGGTCAGTACAAGCTCAGGAGACACGCAAAGATGGTTGAGGGGAACCGGCCCTCCCTCAACTCTCTGCGAGCTCGGCCGGAACGTACTTTGCTGGTTGAGCGCACTCCTCACACCCCAGTGTCGGATTTCCCACGTCGTCACAAACAGGTTGAGTACACCAGCCACCTGAAGCAGAAGGCAGCCACTCAGCTACAGCGATGGTCATGTGCGCAAGCAGGAGAGGACGGACGGTCGTTGCGGCAATCATGATCGAGATGTCCCGAGCGGTGTTGGTCTCAATCTCGTGGAGAGCGCAGCGGTTACCATTTCCTTGGTATGGTGGATGAGTCTTGTAGTACTCGTCGCAGGTGAAGGTGCGGTACGAGAAGAGCAGAGGCGTCGCCGTCTGCGGGGGTCACACGAGCAGAGCAAAGATAGGACGTCGGAGCCGGCAACGACGACGCGACCGTCAGCTTAGAGCATTCCACGGCACCAGCAGCTGCACTCAAGGATGCATGCTGGTGCTGGTGAGGCAGGCTGATGTCTGTGGCACTCACAAATACGAACGAGATTGAGAGGAACAGGCTGGCGAGCAGGACCCGACGATAGGGAGAGAACCGCCCTTGGTTGAGCTCGGTCGGCGGGCCATCCGGCTTCGGGATCAGAGGAGACGTCTCGGAACTCATGGCAGCCAGCTTGGATGTCCTGTGGGCGAGGTTGGACCTGTCGTCTGGGGGTCGTTGTCTGGCTGAAAACAGCGGCGGCGGGCGATCCGACCAGCACGAGCTCGAGTCCTCAAGGACGCCGTCTTTCGGCGAAGCCCGTCGGGTTACTACCGTCTTTTCACATCTCAAACAGGAAGCTCGGCTCTTCGAGCGTAGATATGCAGAGACGGTGACTGTTTTCGGACCGGATTCTACTGAAGTTGCCATACAACTTCACAAGTCGATGAGTGCTCGGCGAGCGGGCATCCGCCCGAATCCGAGCTCACCACTTCCGCAAGCTCACCTCTCACCCTCCACCTTCAGCACATCGACCGTTTCCAACCTTGTTCTCTTTGTGAGCAAATCAGTCATGAGCTACGACGCGCTGTCCTGCTGCGAACTTGCTGACCTGTTCCTCGTGACCGTTCGTCTCTACTCCCAGCCCTGTCCTCCCCTCCAGCAATGTCAGCCGTTCAATCCTCCTCCAAGCCTACCCCTCCGCCTTCCAACCCTTCCCTCATCACCGACCTCAACCCAAACGGATACAAGCCGTGAGTTTGCTCTTTCGTCGCGAACGATCTGCTCTGCTTTGATCTCCGAGCTGGTCCGGCTCCAGCTCGGTCGCCATCCCCTGCCCTCGCTGACGTGATCCGACCTTCGTCTCCCTTCTCTTCCGAATGTAGCTGTTGCGTGTGCACCGAGCCCAAGTCGGTGCGTGACAAGTGCTTCATGAACGCTGAGGACGGCGAGGTCGAGTGCAAGGACCGGGTGGAAGAGTACAAGGATTGCATGCGAGGGTCAGTCTCCTTCTCGCGAGCTCGATCCCGACCCTGCGTCCGCGTTCGCCCGTCCCGAACTCGCGGCTGACATTTCGTCCGATGTGATTGTGTGTGGTGATACAGCTTTGGCTTCAAGGTCTAAGATGGGCGCTACTAGAGATCTCGATGGTCATCGTCAGTCGTCTGCTTGGAACGAGAAGCGGCTCAGCGGATCAGTCAGCTCCGGCAGGCCGTCGGAATCCTCGGACGTCTGTCAGTCGGCTCAAGAGGCGGACGTGATGAGGACTTCGCTTCGCTTTCAGCACTCGCGACACAGCAGGATCACAGCGAATGTTCATTCGATTGAGTCCATGCTCAGCCAGCAGTCGAAAAGTCCAGTTGCAGAAGAGGCGGGTAGCGGAAGGGGGGAGAGGGCGAGAAAACCAGGTTGGCAAGTCTATCTAAGCAGAGACATCCTCCGCGCTCCTCTCCTCGAGGTCAGCGGTCTTGGCGAGGGCGGCCCGCTTGAAGGACTGCCACGAGACGGTCACCCCGTTGACCTTTCGGACCGGCCAGTTAGTGTGCACGCCGATTCGTCGAGTGGAGAGTCGCTTGGCTGCGGCAGCTCCGGCGGTGTCCTGGGTGACGGCGAAGCAAGAGCCCTATGCGAAAGAAGAATAGAATGAAGAGGCAAGGTCAGTCCGAGATCGGCCAGTGGCGGAGAGAAGGAGGGGCGGAGGAAATGAAATGAGAGACTCACGAAAGGACCAGCGAGAGCCTTGTTCTTGGCTCGGATCACGCACGTCTTCCCGTCGGCTCCACCGGTGCAGGCTGGGCGGTGAAGAGAGGGTGAAGGAGCCAGTCAGCATCGATACGAGCAAAGGAGGAGGGAAAAAAAACCCAAACTGACTGGTCCCAGCCGGGATGGTTGCCTGGACAGGGAAGTCCTCAGCAACAGCAGCAGAGAGGCCGAGGAACTTTCCCGGGACTGCAGAAGCGGGGAGAGTAGGGTGGACGATCAGTGATTGAGCCAAGAAGGAAGAAAGCTGCGTGAGGAAGCAGAGAGGGCTCACCGTTCTTCGAGGCCGTCATGGTCACCCAATCGCCACCCTGCGCAGAGGGCGTAGTGGCAACGTTTGCGAAGCCAGGCGTAGTGATACCTGCAGCGGAAAGGCGATGAGTTGGAGTTGGTCAGCCGTGTATCAGGCGAACGAGCTGCGAGCGGGCGATGGACGTAGACGTACCGTTGGCTCCGTTGACCTCGGTGACGAGCCCATGGGCAGAAACGAGCGAGGCGAGCGAGAGAGCAGTGAGCGTAGAGGTGAGGAAGAAGAGCATGGTGAAACGAGAGTGTGATGGGTCGTAGGTTGGGATGGAAATTCTGTGCACGTTGGGACCGGTCGGGCGAGGTCAGCTTGAGACACAAAGGGCAAAGGGGAAGATAGTAACTGACCAGGAAAAGAAGTGATACAGTGAGGCGTGTGAAAAGAGGACGGGTCGGCCAGCGACTGGAAAGGGAGCGAAGAGCGGGAGAAGAGGTGGAGCGAGGGCTGAAGAGGGATGATGGTTGGGAGAGACCTCGCTGAAAGCGCTCGTCCAGGAATAAATATCTTCGGATCCGTGCTGCGCCGAGATTGAATGCAACCGAGACGAGGGAGACCAGGAGAGGCCGGGTCGGATGCAGTCAAGTGATGGGAAAGGAGGCGGTCGCGCCGGTTGTCGGAGCCGTCTCCCTGCCCTGAAGAGGTGCCGAGCCCAGGGTCCCCCCGCTCGGTACATACTGCCAAGCAGATCCGATAACGCCGGATCAACAAGGCTGCGGCGGTCGAGTGGCGACGAGGTCTGAGTTGGAGGTGGCTCCTCTGACGAACCCCACTGCCAGCGACGAGCGCCCACAAAGAGGTCCGCCTGGCAACCAGGCCCTTTGAGCTCTCCCCGTTGAACGCACTTCCGACTCGGGAGCTGTCGCTGGGATTGCTCGCACCCACCGGGCGAACCCAGAATAGACTGGACCGCGAAAGGGCCAGGGCGACGCCTCTGCGGCGGGAGGGAAGACGCCGTTCTGGTCCGGACGAGGCAGGGTTCGACTCAATAGCGATATGGATGGTCCTGAACTTGTCTATCGAGGTGCTGGCCTGAGCAGGTCGATGGCGCATGCCTTCCGACGGCTGGGAGAGAGGTGGGTCGAAGGCGAAGGCGGCTCATGTCCGACGGTGGACTCGGACAGCCTCCGTCCCGAGCTCACTTGGTCCGTCATGGCGAAGGGCAGGTCAGAGTGAGGTGAGCACTCTAGCTGGATGACCTTCTTTGTCGCTTGAGCGTGGATGGGCTGGTGAAGAGGCCGATCTGGTTGGCCGAAGCTCGCTCACCCCGAGCTCGATTCGGGTCGAGCTCACCACCTGTGCTCTCCTCCCCACCACCCACCCGACCCTCTCTTTGCCATGTCTGTTCAAATCCTCTGGGGTCGTTTCGGTCTTCTGTTGGCAGGAAGTACGTCGCCCATCCCGCTGGTCGTCTCGAGCTGGCGATCGCGTGGCCGAGCCGAGTTGAGCGTTGAGCTGACCGAGCCTCGTCCGCTTCCCTATCGTCCTGTCTCTCGTCCTCACTAGGCACGGGTCTCGGATGGCTCGTCATGACGGGTACGGCCATAGTACTCTCTGCGCCATGACCCTTTCGTACGCTGACCGATCTCGTTCTGTGGTCGTGCAGCTGTGACGCCGACGCCCGAGGCCTACTACGCGGTGAGCTCGACTGCTTCGTCGATCCAACGACCTTTCGGGTTCGCGTGCTCGTCTGCGAATCAGCCATGCTGACTTGTCATCGTTGTACATGTGTAGGCCCTCTCTCCTGAGCTGAAGCAGAAGGTGGACGATCGTCGACGGGAGATCAAGGAGGAGGAGGAAAGCAAGAAGATCCAGCAGGTCAGCCCGCCCTGCATCATCTCCTCCGTACACGGGTGACATCATGTCGCAGCCATTTCCTCTCTCTCAGTACTGACCCAGATATCTTCCGCGTTGCACGATGTGGTTTTCTGTCCTCCAGGGCTTCAAGAAGAACGCCCGAATCATCTGGGAGTCTGATCGGGAACCAGAGATGGCCAAAGGCCGAACAGCTGCAAGTTCAAAGTACATCTAGCCCGCAACCAGCGCTCTACCCGTCCTGATGCGGGATGTTGGACCCGTCTGATGTGCGATCCGACAGAGAGTCAAGAGATGCGCCTCGTGGTAGCTGCCGTCTCGCCCGATCCCTTCTGGTCGTTCTGCTTTGTTTCTAGTCACGTCCTTTTTGCAGTGTACATCATTTCTTTTAGTCTCTATGTTCCTCCTGTATGACGATTCCCTCGCTTGGCCTTGGCTTCCTACAGTCCCGTCTAAGCCTCGACAGCCTTGAGCGCCTCTCCCGCTGTCCGCCTGAACCCTTCGAGCGCCTCGGTAGCCCCTCCCTCGTCCATGCTCTTTCTCGCGAGCGCCACACCCTCGACAAACGTCTTTGCCTTGCCGGCGACGACGAGCACGGCTGCCGCGTTGATGAGGACAAAGTCGCGTATCGCCTCGTAAGATGGCTCGTCCTCGGATGCTGGCGGGTCGGACGGGAAGATGGACGGCGGGGCGGGAGAGTTGGTGAGAAGAGCGGTGAGGGTGACAGCGTTTTGGGACGAGGGTCCTCCGCGGACGGTGGAGAGAGGATGCAGGGGGAGACCAAAGTCGCGTGTCGGATGAAGGGTGAGAGAGGTGATGGTAGAATTTTCCAGAGACCAAGCCTGTACGCGACAAGGCCCCAAGCATGATAGGAGAGTCAGCGGCTGCTCTGGCTGGAGCGATGCAATCGACTTCAAATTAGAGGCGACGCGACTGACCCAGGTCTCTCCAGCTGGACTGATCTCGTCGAGGCCCTCCTTGCCACACACGACCAGCGCCCTGCTGACGCCGAGCTCCCTGAGCGCCTCGGCGAAGACCTCCCCGAGCACATACGAGTGCACTCCGATGACCATCCCTCCCGGTCGAGCGGGGTTGATGAGCGGGCCGAGGACGTTGTAGATTGTCCGGAACGGCAGCGACTTTCGGATCGGAGCGAGGGCGGCCATGGACGGGTGGTACAGCGAGGCGAACAGGAACGCGAAGCGGGTCGTTGGCGTGAGGATGGATGGGAGCGATGACGGAGGGAAGGTGAGCGGGCAGGAGAGGGAGAGAAGCAGGTCGGCCGAGCCAGAGGTAGACGTTGACGCTCGGTTGCCGTGCTGCGAGGAAGCCAAAAAGATGGGGTAGACGAGGTGTGAGCGAGGGGGGACATGTTAGACCGCATCCGTCCGAGTTTGGACTGACCTTGCATACGATCGCTCCTGCTCCTGCTGCGACGATGGCTGCGCTGGTGGAGACGTTGAAGGTGTCGTGGCCGTCTCCTCCGGTGCCGACAATGTCGACCACGACCTGACCGGGTCCGAGGTTGAGCTCGTCGACCTTGACCGAGTATCTCCGCATCACTTTAGCGCATGCAGCTACGATGTCTGATCTCTGGTCTACGCCCGAGAGGGTGAGGGCTGCGAGGAAGGCGCCGATCTGAGCTTCGGAGGCCCCCGTCGGACCGGCGGCGAGGTGCTCAAACGCCTCGGTCGCAAGCTCGGGAGTAAACGTAGAAGGGGACGCGAGCAGATGCTTCAACAGCGGCTTGAAGGTGTCGTGCGAGAGAACGACGGGTGCTGAGAGGGGAAGCGACATGGCCGGCGGACGAGGGCTGAGCAGATGAAGGGCGGCTGACTCGGCGGAGGACGGGCGGGGGAGGGAGGTACGACGAGAGCTCTGTTGCAGACACGAGGGGCGATCAGTCCGCTGTGATGTACCAGATTATAGCTGTCGTATCGCGCTCACTTGTGGGTCCGGAGCTCTGTAGGTCTGGGAGTGTGTATCGATGTGATGGGTGAAAGAGCACGAGGGGTGAAACGGTGAGCTCGACTTTTCGGATGCCTCCCTTCCTGTTGTAGGGTCAGAGCTCAACCATCAGCACGGACGCGATCAGGACATATCAGTCTCACCTTCCCTACTTCACTCTCCTCTCCCTCTCTCTCCTCCGCCCCTTCCCTTGCGTGTGAATGGCTTCGTTGTCGTCTGTCGGAGTGCGCAAGTCGCTTCCCGGTCGGCTTCCGTTGCTGCTGATTGGGTCTGGCCTGGCAAACTCGTCGCTCGCGAGGACACTCTCCCTGCACGGCTACTCGTCCCCGGACCAGCACTTTCGACTGTTTGACCAGCACTCGGCCCACCACCAGTCCCAGTACGCGCTCAACCTCCAGTCGTGGGCCACAGACGGACTCGACCACCTCATCCGACGCGGTCGCCCAAAGCACGGTGACCAGCCCGGCTTCGTTCACGTCGCAGCCGTCGATGCCCAGCACGGAGGCAAGGGAGGCGTCAAGCCGCAACTGTTTGACATGAAGTCGGACAAGCCTGTGGCCGACATCCAGGGTGTGAGCGAGGGCACCGACGTGATGGCCACCCAGGCGAGGGTCAAGAGCGGCGTCTTCCTCCGCTCGCTCAAGGGAAACGTCGACGTAGAGTACGACAAAAGGTTTGTAGCCTTCAACCAGGTCACAGACGAGAGCGGAAGGGAGGCAGTAGAGGCCCACTTTGCAGACGGGTCGTCCGCCATCGGGTCAGCCATCATCGCAGGAGACGGACTCCGCTCAACAGGTGAGCTCGCTCGTCCCTTCCCTTCTGTCCCTCCGACAGAGATCGGGTCCGCTCATTCTGTCCTTGGTTGGTCGTGTCCTAGTGCGGTCGCAACTCCTGCCCAACATTCAGCCTACTGTGCTCCCTGTCGTGTGCTATACCGGCCAGTGGGACCTCGAGTCAAGTCGGGCGATCATGGACCGTCTCGAGGACGGCACCGTGCCCGCATACAACAAGAGGCCCACCTCAGAGACAGACACCTACACCACCTGGGTTTCGGACGGAGTCGCGTTCGCCGCCAACTATCAGTACCTCGACCGTCCAGACGCGAGGATGCAGTACATCTACGCACGCATGGCAAAGGGCTACAAGCTCGACGAGGCCACCGAGGACTGGGTCAAGGACGAGTCGAGAATCAAGTACGATCAGTCAGTCGCAAGCCGATCGATAGCAGACGGACAGACGGGGACTGAGGTGGCCGAGTCCGCTCCGGCGAAGAACCCGGACGTGCTGTTCAACCCGGAGAGATCGCTCGCGGAGGCAATCGACATCCCAGGAGAGCTGTACGTTCTTCCGCCTACCCCACTTCAGAAGAGATCTTGTGCGCAGAAGTAGCTGCTACTGACCTATCGCTCGTGCGTCCGCAGATTCGAGGAGATCAAGGCTCTCAGAGAGGGAGCCACCGACTCAGCCGGAAGGTACCTGGACAGCGTGGATGCTGCGACCAACAAGAAGCAGTACAACTGGTTGATGCGAACGGTCAAGCTGCCGACCGACAAGCAGGCGCTTGACGAGCTCAAGAGCAAGCTGCCCGGAGGAGACAAGGTGTTCCTCATCGGAGACGCAGCCCACGCAGCACCCATCTGTCAGCCCCTTCGCGCATTCTTCCGCCTTTTCGCGCCCACTCATCGGGCCCGACACTGATGTTCCATCTTCTTCTTCGGTGTCGCTCTAGTCCAAGGCCAGGGAGGAAGCCACTCGCTCTACGACGGTTTCCAACTCGGCACCACCCTCGCCCGCGCCTTCCGCACCCAGTCCCAACCCACCCACACCCAATCCTCCTCCGGCCCCTCTTCCTCCATCGTCCTCGACGCTCTCAACGCCTTCGAGGCCTCCCGTCTAGCCGACTGGGCCGAGAGTGTCGAGGTCGCCGAGGGCCAGCTGTACGACCTCTTCCGCCCGCAGGCCGAGTGGGACGCCGGAGCCAAGGCGCTCGAGAACCAGCTGGCGATCGACCACGACCTGAGGGAGGAGCACAAGCGGGAGATTGACGAGTTGAGCGAGTGGGTGCAGGCCAAGGCGACCAAGGACTCGCAGGACGATCAGGCGAGGAAGGCGTACAAGCAGTCGGACTGGATCGAGACGGCTGAGGCAAGGGAGGAGAAGAGGATCGTAGAGGAGGAGAGGAAGGCAGAGGCGGAAGCGAGGGCAGAGAGGGCGGAGAAGAGGAGGCAGGCTCTGGTGACATCGGAGGAGAGCACGAGGATCACCCCTTGATCGATGAGCTTTCGCCACGACTTAGTTTCGGACTGGTTCCGCGTTTAGCTCGCTCTAGTTTTCGTCGTTTGTGACCGTGAAGGTTCATGTCATGCTCAAGACAAGATCTGCAATGCCGCTGGGGTACTCTGACGTCTCAAGCCTTCTTCTCGCTCAACATTGCCCGGAACGCGTCCTGCCCCTTTGGTTTGGCCGTCGTCGCCGCTGCAGATCCACTCGTCTCTACGTCTCCTCCGCCGTCCGTCTTGGTGGCAGGCGTGAACGATGGGGGTGCCTTGCGCTCGTTCGCCCCGAGTCTCGACTTGGTCGACTTGGGTCGCGGAGGCGGGCGGAACAACGCAGGCTCAGGAGCTTGAGGTGCGTTGGACGGAGGGTGGGAAGTGCCGGCTGGAGGGAAGCGTTGAGTGGCGGGAAGGAGGGGGAGTTGACGGGACTCGAAAGAGAAGGGGTTGTGGGAGAGGAGAACAGCTCCAACGGCCTGGACCGAAAAGATGGGACCGACAGCAGATCGTCAGCCATGCAGATCGAGCGAGGGTCACGAGGAGGAAAGAAGGCGAGCAAACTTACGTCTGCGCTCTCAAGCTCCACCAAGGCCTCGTGCGATCGCTCCGTGACGGAGACTCGGATGACCTTGGTGATTTTCTCGAAGGCTTGTTGGAGGAGCGCCTCTTGTGTGCCATCCGGTAGGCTTCCGACGCGGATGCTCTGCTCAAAGATGAACCTAGGTACGAGACAGCGATGTCAGCCAAAGTCCAGTGAGGACTCTGCTCGACCTCGGCTTACCTCTTGGGTCCCCCTCCAGCGTGGCCTCGGTTGTCGGCGAGGGTGACTGCGATGCGGCGCTTCTTGAGCTCGTGCGAGTTGAGAGCGAGGGCCGCCTTCGCCGCAGACTGGAAGGGGGGACGTCCATCAGCAATCTCCTCGGACTGAAGGCCCAGTGATGTCGTTCGCGACTGACCTCTTCCTCAAACTCGACAAAGGCGGCTCCTCGAGTGTGGCCGTCCGAGTCCAAAGTCATCCGGATGTCTTTGATCTCCCCGTACTAAGAAACAACAGCATGGGAGGGTCAGTCCGGCTACCCGTAGAGGTGACGAGAGCTATCCGACGACGAGTCGAGCGGGACGTACAGGCTTGAAAAGCTTCATGAGGTCGTCCTTCTTGACAAACTTGCTCATCTGCGAGACGACAACCTCCTTCTCGGACGCCTTTGCGTCGGACCGAGCCTGCTTCCTGGCCGGATCCGAGATGGCCACCAGCAACGCATGCCCAGGCTCGAGCTCTCGTCCGTTCAGCTCGAGCGCGGCGGAAGCGGAGGACTGACAGAGGGGAAGCAATCTGTGTCAGATGACGGATACGAACGACGATCTGAGGATGTGCTTACGGGTGAAAGGAACTGAAGGTACACGAATCGCCGAGAGCCCTTGAACTTTTTGCCCGGCCAGCGCGTCTCAAAGATCGGTCCGTACTGTGGAGAGAGCCAGATGGTCAAAACGGCGAGTAGTGAAGAGGCAGATAGGTGCGCTCACCTTGCCAAACAGTCCTCGGATCGAGGCGTCGTCGCTGTCTTCCGGGAAGTTTGTCACGTAGAGGGTCGACTTCCAGGCGACGCTGACCTCGATCTCTACGTCGTTGATCTTCTTCTTGTCCCTCGTCAGAGCAGCAGGGACCATATCCTGCGGTGCGAAACGAACAGACAACGTCAGTCGGGGTTGGTCAAGTCAGACCGATACACGATAGCACTGACCCTGGTCATGAACTCGACGCTCGCGATCACTTGACCGACCCGGTCGGTCAGCTTCACTTCACGGATGTCGCCGCACTGCATGAAGACATGGGTAGCCGAGTCAGCGAGGCGTGGAAAACACGAAGGCCCATGTGCAAGTTCCTGACCTCTTTGAACAGCGCGTTCAGGTCGTCTTGAGTCGTGCCGACGGGCAGATGCGAGACAAAGACGGTAGAGTTCTCTCGGTCACTGTGGAACCCAGGGCAGGTCAGCCTCCGGTCGATCGAATCTGCCCGGGCCAGTGGGATCGCAAGTAACTCACCGAAGTAGAGGGGCAGGCTCGACAGCGGGCTCGACTGAGGGAAGGTCAGACGTAAGAGGTGATCAGTAGTCACTCGCAGATCTGTCTCTGGGGGCAGTGCGACTTACCGGCTCGGGGCTTCTTTGCCTCGCCTCCGACGGTGTCGTCCGCCTTCCTCTTTCGCCCACCATCCTCTGCGACCGGATCGGGCGCATCAATTTCCATCTCCTGTGCAACGGGCGCCTCCTCTTGACGCGGCTCGGCGTACTGAGCAGCCTTGGCAGCCGCGAGGGCCTCCTTTGAAGTCGAAGGACAGCGGATGAGCACTGTGAGACGCTCTGTTGAAGGGCATGGAGGACCGTCTGCTCACTTTGTGCCTCTTGAAGTTGACGGCGTCCATCGTCTTGCGGACCTTCTCCTTTGCGGCCTCGCTCTCCTCCAACGATCCGTACATCTCCTCAAACGTCATGCTCGCCTCGCAGATGGCCTCGGGCCAGTCCAGAGACTGCGCCTTGAAGAGAGCAGTCTTGTACACCTCGCGTGCCTTGGGAAGGGCAGACCGGCGTCTGCGAAGGAGACGAGGTGGGAATTCAAGCCGACGGTCAGCGCGGCATGTGGATGTAGAGAACGGACGAGGGCGGCTCACGTCTCGAACTCTGCCCATCCGAGCCAGACCAGGTATGACGAGGCGTGGGTCGTGGAGAGGGACTCCCAGATGGACGACGCCTGCTCCGGTCGCTGCGTGCGCTCAAACTGTAGGGAGTAGGCCGCCATCGGGTCAGATTAGACGACACAGAATGTGGGATTAGACGACACATAATGAGGTGTGAGAGAGATGGACGAACCCAGCTGATGAGGTACTTCTCGAGTCTGAAGGTCGGGTCGCCGCCAGGGGTACCTGCATCGATCCAAGACAAGGTGGCGACGTATGAGCGTCCGAAGCAGACTGGCAAGGGGTAGGAAGAGGTGAGACGCACCGTTGTTGACAAACTCGATGCCCTCAAGGAAGAGCTCGAGGAATGACTCGTCATCCACTAGAGCGCGTCGAAGAGAAAGAGTTGAGTCAGTACGGGCTCGGAAGGGAAAAGATGACTGCTGACGATCCCGCCGACCTTCCGCTGCTTCGACCCTTCGCCTCTCGTAGCTGACTCGCGCCAGGACGACCTTGACGGCGTCCTCGGCACCTCGGGCGTGTAGTAGACCCGAGCCGAGAGCGGATCGGTAGATGCCTACATTGATAAGGAGATGAAGGTGGTCAGAATGTCTTTGTGAGGTCGAAACCCTGATCGAAGACCAAGGGACGGACCGTCAATCTCCTCAGCGGGCTTGACGAATTCCTCCTGAGGAAGCATGAACAAATTTCAGCTGGTGACCAAGGGTGCTCCCCGCACGAGTAAACAGACCTGAACTCACAAATCCGCGCATGTAGGCGGCCCAGATTTCTCCCGACCCTGGCACACTCCGGACAGCCTTGAAGACGTTCTCGAGGATGATCCGCTCATTCTTGACGCTCGATGACTGCAAAAAGGATGCTGTGAGTCGCGGATTAAACAAGTTGGCTATTGGACGCTATCTGATTAGACGTACCAGGAAGGTCAAAAGCGAGACCCAGAACGGTTCGGCCTCATACGGTCCTTTGGCGGCTTGGTCTGCGACGGCCCTCGCATACAGGTTCTGAACGAGGTGCGAGTCTGGCTTCTTGGGCTTGAGCTCCCAGGCGATGTAGGCTTGGTACAGCGTAGTCGTGTCGGCTCCAGGGGCAGCCTAGAAGGAATAGAGCAGACAGTTTAGTTCCCGTCGTCTGACGTCTAGCTGAAGGCGAAAGAGCCTGGCGAGAGAAGAACGCACGAGCTGCTCCTCCCAGGACTCCCTCTTGGACCATACTGCCGCGCCCTGAGACTTGGCCTTGGTGGCAGAGACAAGCAGCGACTCATAGTCCTCGGCGGGGCAGTGAGAAGACACGAAAGACGCGTACGACTGGAAAGTCGCGTCGAGGGCTGCACATTGAAAGAAGACGACCGTCAGCGGCCCGTGCGCGCAAGGGGAGGGATTCGCGGTGGGACAGGACTGACTGGCATGCGCAGAGCGCAACCGAGTGAGGAAGAAGTTGCTGAACTTCGGGATGCGCTCAATGCTTCAGGAGGCGGAGAGGAGACGAGGTGTCAGTGAGGCGACAGCGTTGGGTGCGTCGCTCGGCATGTTCGAACATACCGTTCCTCGGGCTGTATAACGGCACAGAGATGATCTGATCAGCATAAGCCAAGCTCAAGGCAAGACTGGCCAACTCACGGAAAGCTTGTCGAGCAGCGAGAGTTCCCAGTCGCGCACGAGATCCCAAACGAGGTGGCTCTGATCACGAGCACGGACGGAGATATGCCGCAATAGTTAGCAGTCGAAGATACACGCGAGGCGATCGATGTCGACTGTGCTCACCTGACCGATGTGGGCTGACGCTCGAGCTGCCGAGTCAAGGAGGATCTCCCTGACCTTTTGCTCGGTGAACAGGCCGGCGACGTCCTCGAGCATGTCCTTGAGATCCTCATCCTCCTCGGCCTCCTGCAGACGAGCCCAGTGTCGGAGCACGAGCTCCACTTGTCGGACCAGGAGCGGGATCGCTGTAGCAGACCAGACAGAGGACCGTCGTCAGCATGCGCGAGCTTGGCCGTCGAGCTCACCGACACACTCACAAAGGTAGCCCTCGACAGATTGTTCGTGCAGCTGGAGCAAGTCGGCCAGATCTGTCGCGCTCGTCACGTCTGCTGACTGAGTCTTTGACTCGAGCAGAGGGACCCAGACGTCTGCCAGACAGCCACAAGAGACGCACACGGAGGGCAGGTCAGCTCGGCCGTTCGCTCGACCGATCCAGCAGCAGACTCAGCGTGGACTGACCCTCTCCACAAGTGACGGACTGGACCATCATTGCCCTCGCTGCCTCGACCTGGTCGTCGAGGCCTGCCTTTGTGGCGAGCTCAATGTGCTGCCGGTGTAGCGAAACGTCAAACTCCCGGCCGGGAGACGACAGAGCCGTCATCACCGCCTCCATCGCCTCGAGGGCGGCCAGGATCTCATCGTCGCCGGCGCCAGAGTCCGTGGGAAGGGTCACAGTGTCGTCTTCCATGACTGAATAGGACGGAAGAGTGGGGTTGTTGGGGTTGAAGGCGAGCTGATGAGCTCGTCCCGACTTGCACGAGCTCAACAATCCGAGCCTCCCCGCTGCGAGTCCTCAAACGTCACCTTCCTTCCATTCTTCGTTATCGACCCAGACTGCTCGCTCAATCTCTCAGGCAGCAGCTGAAAACAGTTTGATAGTCAAGTTCAATACATTATGAAGCAGCGTCACGAACGACTCCTGGTCTCCCTCCGCTTGCTCAGCGGTCGACCGATCCTCCTCGGGTGTTCTAGATGGTGTGCTCGTCCTCGGCCATCTCGTAGTGGTGGAAGCCCTCGGCGATCCCCTGTCGTCCTCCCATGAGCTCGACGAGCGCGCGAATGTCCTTCCACCAGACGTGCGCCCCTCGTCGGTTCTTTGTGTCGGCCTCCTTCGGCACGTCCGACACGGGCGCAAACACAATCTTTGACCGCTGGATCGTGATCACCGACGCAGACTCCTTGACGTACTTGACAGGCTCGGCGAGCAGCGTCGACTTGCGTCTCGGAGGAAGACCAGGGGCGGCAGGTCGGCTGGTGGGAGCGTAGGCGGTCGCGTTGGGTCGCTCGTTGTGGTGCTGCTCGAGGAACTGGACGCACTTTGTGGAGAGACGGGTGGCTCGCGCTCGGTCGAGGGGCGAGGGGATCCCTCCCTGGAGGGTGTGTCCGAGCGAGGCGGATCGGGCGTCAAACAGCTCCGCTCCCTCCTCCTTGAGAATGTTGGTGAGCACCTCAGTCGTGTACACCGAAGACGACTTCTCGTTTCGGATGATGAGTCGTCCCTCGGAGCGGCCCTTGTCGTCGAGCTCGTATCGCTTTCGGAGGAATCGGACGTCGGTCCGCAGAAGGTCGAGCGAGACTCCAACCTCGGGCGCGTACACAATGACGGCTCCGACCTAGACGAGCATAGAAACGAGTGACAACGTCAGGATGTGACTTTCCAAAAAAAAAACGTCTCTGAATCTGACTCACCGCAAGGGCTCCGAGGGTGGCGATGTAACCACAGTTTCCTCCGGCCGTCTCGACGACGAACACTCGGTTCCTGCTGGCAGAAGCCGACTGCTTGATGGCGTCACAGGCCTCGACGAGCGCGTTGAGCGAGGTGTCGGATCCGAGCGAGAAGTCGGTCAGGGGGACGTTGTTGGAGATGGTGGCCGGCAGGTGGACCATCGGGATGTGGAACGACGGGTACGACGCTCGCGCCTTGTCAAGGATCAGGAGGGCGTTGTAGGCCTCGAACCCTCCGACGAGCATGAATCCGTCAAGTCGGTGCTTCTGGAAGGCGGCGGCGACACCTCCGAGGTCGCAGTCCGGCAGAGTCCGGTTGGTTCCAAGCTCGGATCCTCCTCGGGTCGTCCATCCGTCGACTCGCAGCCAGTCGAGCTCCGACACGTTGTCCTCGAGGAGGCCGTTGAACCCGTTGTAGACGGCGATCGGCGTGTGACCGCGCGAGAGACAATATCGGACCATCTGTCGGGTCGCGGCGTTCATGCCTCCCGCGGGCGCTCCGACGTGGATGATTCCGATCCTCATCCTCTGCTCCTCGGGCAGGTAGTACTTTTGCGTCGACTCGGCTCCGGCGTAGAAGGACGTGAGCATGTCGGTGAACTCGGCATCTCGAAGCGAGACAGCCTTGTCAAAGTCCTTGTTCTCGATCGCAGTCGCCACGGCTTGCGTCTGGACAGCCAAGGGGGACAGAGTCAGTCTGGAGAGTATATCATCGGGACAGATCGATTCGAGACTACACTCACAAGCTCGACTGCCTCTGCGAGGGGGTTCCTGACAATCTTGTTCTCCACGATTCCGATCACGTAACTGGGTGTCTCTGGCTTTGCCTCGAGCACGGCGTTGACGGCCTCGACTCCCTGAAGGGTGGCGAGGATTCGGTCAAACGCGCAGGGGACTCCTCCTCGCTGGGTGTGTCCGAGGGTGGTGACTCGGGTGTCGAGGCCGAGTCGGTTGGTGAGCACGTCCTTGATGTGGTCCGCCTTGATCGGGTTCAGGTTGCGGTCGAGCGCTCCCTCGGCCACGATGACGATCGACTTGCGCTTGCCAATCTTTCGGTGCTGAGAGGCGAAAGACACAAAGAACAAGGTCAGCGGAGGTATGCAGGAGTCAGGGCAGCGAAAGCTTGCGAAAGTCGGACTGACGTTCTTGAGGGTTCGGCACATCTTGTCCTCCCAGTCGTCCACGTTGGGCGGCTGCTCAGGCAGGAACACAAAGTCGGCTCCAGTCGAGACACCGGCGAGCAGGGCGAGCCATCCGCAGTGTCGTCCCATGACTTCGACGACGAACGCTCGAGAGTGGGACGAAGCCGTGGACGAGATCGAGTCAACCGACTCGCAGATTCGGTGAAGCGCGGTCAGACCTCCGACAGTCAGGTCGGTCATGGCCATGTCGTTGCTAAATAATGAAAGCAGCGGTAAAGAGTAAGCCGTCAGTCGAGAGAAACGGAAAGAGCTGGCTTCAGATGAGGGACGCACTCGATGGATCCAACGACTCCGACGATGTTGAGGTAGGCGTGGGTGGTCGCCTGGTGCTCAGAGATCTTGCCTGCGAGTTCGAAAGCAAGGTACATGAGGGGCTGAGATACTCTGAAGGCGAGGGACAGACTGGGACGTACCCTGCTCGAGGAGCGAGGCAACGGTGGCGGACCACTCCTTTCGGAGGAAGTCGGCTCCGGTCAGGGATCCATCTCCTCCACAGACGACGAGGCAGTCGATTCCCTGCTCAATCAGGTGAAGCGCGGCAAGTTGACGTCCCTCGGGCGTTCGGACTGTGAGGCGGGAGCGACGGAGGGAGGGAGGACGCGAGCGAGGTGAGCTTCAGCCCTCTCGAACGTGCTCCTCTCGAGCCACCTCGAGCCACACTCACAAGCAGCACAACGAGCAGTTCCAATCAGAGTTCCTCCCTGTTACACAGAAAGTCAGCAGAACCGTCAGCTGTCTGCGTATCCTGAGCTCTGTTGATGTTGAGCTCGGAAGCTTCCGAGTCTGAAAACTGACCTCTCCGAGCCATCCCCTGACGTCGTCCCATCCGACTCGGATGATGTACTTTCCGCCGACAGAGTCTCCTCCTACTGCGTCGTCCTCCTCGGGCGAAGACAGGGCCTGGTACTTGAGCGCATCTCCGGCTCCGAAGCTGAGCGGCTGGTGGAGCTTGCCGTCGTTGGTGCCTGTCGGGAGGGGGATGTCGGCGGGCGACGCAGGCGTAGGCGGGACCGTGGCAGCAGTGTGGCCAGAGTTTCCTCGGACGAGACCCTCCCATCCCTCGCGGATGACGTACGTGTGGCAGCCTCTGTGCGATGCGGCAAGAGGGACGGGCAGAGGCGGAGAAAGAAAAAGAGAAGACGGAATCCAGACGAGCGGTCAGCTCGGCCATCTTGGCAGCGAAAAGATCAACCACACAGACAGCCCATCTCTACAGAGACCCTCCCTCGCAAGAAGAGCACTCGAGAGACACTCTCTTGCGAGCTCGTCCGCATCGAGAGCGCTGCAAGACGGCCTGAGTTCCGGAGGACGTTCTGAACTCACCGAGCGATACCCATTCGGACGACAGCTCGGACGACAGCGTTCATTCCTGATCAAGCAAACCACAGGATGGAAACGTATGAGTCCTCGTGACACGTGCATGTCCTCTCCTGGACTTGTCGAGGTCCAGCGAGAAAGGCCAGGGGCGGCCGACATCTGGCGAGCCGAGCTGAGCGAGGGACTGACCAGCTGAATCTCCTCCCGACGTCAGGACGGCCAGCTTGCGAGGCACAGCGTCCAGGCTCGCAGGAGCGAAAAGCTCAGAAGCAGGAACAGGCATCGTCAGGAAAAGAAGAGGAGAAGAGAGAAGGGTTGAGACGAGAAAGAGTGGGAGGGGAGGGTGGGGAGGTGGTTGATGGAGATCTGGGGACGGGCAGGCAAGCAGCAGCCGCTGGGGAGAGAGAGCGAGCTCTGGCTGTTGCCGCACCCAACGTCATTCCCGAACACGCCGTCCTCGACCTCGCAATCCTTCTCGTCTCGACTGATTGAACAGTTCTTCATCTCACGCGTCGCATCAAATCCATGACCGTCTCTTCATAGACGCTGGTAATCGATAGGTGAAGCAATAGATGCATGCGTCGCAGCGCGTCCAACATTGGATCTCAAGTCTGCATGCCTCGAGGCAGACGATTGTCTATGCGGTTCAGAGTGAGCTGGGAAGGTCGCAAGTGAACACCTGGCGAATATGAGCTCGAGGTCAATTCTTTCCGAGCTCGGCCCTGCTGAAGACAAGCGGTACAATCTTGACCGCCTGTCCTCGCTCCACTTTCGAGACCCTGTCCTCCTGCTTCGACCTGAGCCTCTCTTGCCTGGCCTTCTTCCTTGGACGCTTGCACGGACCTCGTGTCCCTCGTGCTGCGCTGAAGATCTGTTTTTTATGGTCGCTTGCTGTCGGCCTCGATCGGCGCGCCGACGGCCGGATGATCGATCTCGATATCGATCCGGCTTTCTTCCCTGTCTCCCCCGTCCCGCCAGCCCGCTGCAAAGGCCCTCGCCAACCACACCCCACCCTTCGACACAGAAACGACTCTTGCCCTCCTTCCTAACCTCCCAAGCTGTTTTCCACTCGCCTCCTTCCGTCCGCTCGAACCACCCTCGTCCCCCCCTCAGCTTCAGCCCTCCGCCCGACGTCGCTTCCGATGACCTCGTTCCTCTCCCAATCCCGACGGTCCTCGGCCACCTCGACTGGATCAGACGTTCCCTCAGACTTTTACTCTCTCTCGGTGAGTGGAATGATTCACTCAGGGCCGGATCGAGCGAGAAGGATGGTGTTGTGTTGCTTCGATGACGGCGTCGTCCGAGCGCGAGCTCACCGTCCTGCTGTCACCTGCTCCTCTGTCCCATCAGGCCCAACTCCCTCGAGGCAAGATGATCGACTTCAGCTCGTTCCAGGACAAGGTCGTTCTCATCGTCAATACTGCCTCGAAATGGTCAGTCTCAAAGAGACAGATCATCATTGTTCTGCTCGCTCACACGACACTCTCCTCTATACAGCGGCTTCACCGGCCAGTACAGCCATCTCGAGGTCCTCCACAAGAAGTATGCCGACGCCGGTCTCGTGGTCCTCGGTTTCCCATGCGATCAGTTCGGAGGACAAGGTCAGTCACCCATTGTCCGCTTACCTCCGTCCCCACGCCCATCCTTTTCTCACACCCATCCCAATACCTCCCCTTTCTACTCTTCGCAGAACCTGGCTCAGACTCTGAGATTGAATTGTTCTGCCAGCTCAACCACGGAGTCACCTTCCCGCTCGCCACAAAGTCGGACGTCAACGGAGACAACACCAACCCCGTCTTCGCGTTCCTCAAGCACGAAAAGTCCGGCCTGATGGGTCAGAGGATCGTTTGGAACTTCTCGAAGTTCGTTGTCGACCGACATGGAAAGGTCAGGGACAGGTTCGCGCCCACGACCAAGCCGGTGAGTCTTTCATCTCTGGAGCCTCGGCATGACAAAGGATCTGACCCCAGCTCTTTCTCGCTCGTCGTTCCGGAACCACAGGAGAGCTTGGAAGCTACGATCGAGAGGCTGCTGGCGGAGGAGTAGAGAGCTGTTGTCGTTTTTCCTCACGCTGGTTACGCCCGCCATGCTGCTTGCTCGGTTTGTCTGCATCTGTTGTATCCCATAGAGTACCATGAACCCTTCTCTTTGGACCCACCCTCTCGACTGGTCTGCGAGATGAAGAAAGACAGAGCTGAGGAGAGCAGGGCATGTATCTGCAGTGGCTCGTCATCAATCAAAGCTTGAGACATGCAGGCTGCAGCAAAAGAAGGTCGAGGTCAGCAGGGAGAGGATGGATCACTCGATGATGACCAGCACGACTGACCCTGACTCCGTCGCCCCCCCACTCTGCGACGCGCATGAGCAGGTCGACCTTCTTGTTCAGACACGCCTCCTGACCCATCCGAAGCTCATACAGGGTCGCCAGGTTGAAGATGATGGGCTCAATCAGCATCGACGACGGCGAGGTCTCGATGGCCGTCTCGAGAATCGAGATTGCACGGTCGAGCTCGTTCCGGTACAGTGCAGCGACGGATGAAGCGTTGGCGGCCTGCGAAGAGATCAGCGGTCAGCGTACGTCGATGTAGGGCTCGCGAAAGACGGTACTCACGACGAGACCATCTCCTTGACCGTCGCGTTCTCGAGCGACTGTCCCAAAGGCGAGATCGGCCGCTTTGTTGTCGCCAGCCCCGATGGCGAGGAACCCTTCGGCCATCCTCTTCTCGGTCGAGGTGGCTGACGAATGTGCGAGGATCCGCTTGAGCATGGCGCTTGCGGCTGGAAGGTCCCCGATCGAGATGAGGAGGCGTTGTATGGATGAAAGCATGTACGGTGGCGCGGAGGGCGAGGTCGACAGCGGGGAGAGCAAAGCCAGGGCAGCGACGGGATCCTGCGAACACAACAGCGTACGATCAGTTCAGCAAGAGGAAACGTAACGCCGAAAGCAAGAGAACGAGCGTACCCCAATGTCCACGAGTACGCCTGCCATGGCGACTCCGACCCTCATCCCCCTCTCGATCCACAACTGCTTGTCCTCTGGCCTGTCGTTTGCCGCTTTCCTCGAGGCAACCTTGCATCGACGGAGGAGCGCAGAGAGCGCGTCGACGCCTCCTCTTGACTTTGCGAGCATGACCTCGAGCGAGAAGGGGATCAGATCCCGGCCGTAGACGTGTGCGCGCACGGGAGGGGGGAGATGGCCGATCGCGGAGAAGAGGAGATGAAGTTCGCGGGCATGGTGGGTTGGCAGATGCAGCGAGAGCAGAGCCACGTGTCTGAGGTGGAACATGTCAAAGATGAGGGTGGTGTCTTCAGGGTTGCATGTCCGGATCGTGTCCCTGGCGAGGTTGGCCAGCGCTCGCCACGAGTTCATCGCCAACAGTTGCGGCACCTCGAGCCCGTCATAGACCCCAATCACATCCCGAGGCGGTCGGTGAGACTGAGCGATGTACTTCGTGAGGGGGACTTGGAGGGGGTCGTTCTGGGAGGGTCAATCGGTACCATCGTCAGTCGGGTCAGTCGGGAGCGGCGCGGACGGCGGGCGAGGACCGAGCTCACCTGGGCTTGGAGCTGGATGAACAGGTTTGCGCTCGTCAACTGAGGCAACGACAGCATGCGCTCCCTCGAGTCGACGCCGTACGGTCTCTTGAGTGGACTGCCTGTGCCGGACGCACTCCCAACCGGGCTGGCCGCCCTCGACGTCCGCGTCGACAGCGGCCGACTCCTCGACGGGGACGGCGTACGAGACCCACGCTCGCCCAGAGGCCGACGGGAGGGCGAGAGCGTTGACGACTCCTCTTGGATTGTCGGCGGGAGCGAAGGCGCTTGGGGTTTCGGGGGTGACTCGTCCGTCAGGTCGAACGGGTCGTGCAGGGGAGACGACGGCCGGCCAGCGAACGGCGTCTGACGGTAGTCCGACTCGGGGAACGTCGCCCCTGCGCTAATAGAGTAAGACCGAGCAGAGCGGGATCCGGCAGCCAGGTTGGTGGCCAGAGGTGGGATCGTAGAGTCGGGCATCGCTGGACGGTCGAGGATGGGATCCAGCTCGGTGAGACGAGGTGAGCTCGCTCGTTCCCTCCCTCGTCCATCTCCGTCTCATCACAACGAACCAGCTCCCTCTCGGACTCATACTGTCTCAGTCAAATGGTGAGTACAGCCGTGCCAGATCTCATCGTATCTAGACACGTCTGAAAACTCGACGCCCTTCTGACTCGCGTCTTCTCTGCTGCCGTCGTCCATGTCCGACGTCCAGGCTGAGCCGCCCAGGAAGAGGGACGGCCTTCGCTCGCCCACCTTCCCATCACCCATCGCGACGACCGCCACCTTTCCCTGTCCTACATAGGTCCCGTGTCGGCTGAACTCTCTGCGTCGGGGAGGAGACGGCAGAATGGTTGACCGGCCTCCTCGAGCGATCCTCGTGTTTCTCCGAGAGCCATGTGCGACAGGGTCCGCCTGCTGGTCGCCCGAGGCGGTGGATCAGGCTCCTTTGGGGACGAGCTCCGTCCCCGAGCATGGTCCTCCGCCCATATGACCCCGACGGACGAGCGCGGCGTTGGTCTAGCAGGGGCCGTCCGGACCGGGCGGTCTAGAGCTCATCCTCCAGGTGGCCCCCGTCCTCCGACCATCGACTCCGCCTCGTTCATCTGCATACCACCACATCAATCAGCAATATGATCCTCCCAATCTCCCTCGCGCTGGCGTTGTCGTCTCGCGCGGCTGCCAGCTGGATGCCCGCCCGACGAGAGTGAGTACCGACAAGCCTCGTTCACACGGCTGACTTCTCTCCTGCCTGCTTGCTTGGCTGACTCTCTCTTCCGCTCCTCTCCCTGGTCATGTCAGACACTTCAACGACTCTTCCCCTGTCTACAAAGAGTGAGTCGCAACTTGAGACCTGGCAAACGACCTGATGTGTGGCCCGGGCGCTGATCACTGACAGCTCTCCTTCACTGTTCGCAGTCCCTCTGCCTCGATCGAGGATCGGGTCGCAGATCTGCTTCCTCGCATGACGCTCGAGGAGAAGGTCGCTCAGATCACCCAGGGCGACATCAGGCAGTTCATCAACGTCTCCAACACCGGTCCGTCCTAGTCTCGTCAGCTCACGGCCTTTGCGACGCGTCGTGTTGATCCTGGCTCGTCGTGTCGTTTCTTCCTCAGTTCTTGAGTTCAACCAGACCGGCCTGGAGGAGGCTGCCAGGTTCAGAGGAGGCCAGCTATGGAGTACGTCTGTCGTCCGTGCTCTCGTCAGTGATAGACGCCTGAGCTCACCTCACTTTCCATCCGCTCGCCCAGCCGGGGTTCCGAACGAGATGAACCGAGAGAAGCTCGTCTGGGCGATCGAGCTCGGTCAGCGGTATCTGATGGAGAACACGGTGAGCGAGCATCTACGTCCGCAATGATGCCACAGACGGAGGTTGACTCGATGGCCCTGATTGTTTCTGCCAGACTCTCGGGATCCCTGCTCTGTTCCAGACAGAGGGTCTCCATGGGTTCATCGACAACGGAACCATCTTTCCGTCTCCGATCGCGATGGGCTGCTCCTGGAACCCGGCGCTGATTGAAAAGGCGGCGACGTTTGTCCGGACTGAGGCCGGCGCTCTCGGAGTGCGTTCTCTTGTTGCGGATCAGATGTTCAAGGTGAGTGTGCACGGCTGACACGAACACTCTGATCCACTAATTTTGCAGATCACCCACCTGTTCGCACCCGTGTGAGTCCGCTGTCTACGCCTCTCGGTAACGGGGTCGAGGTGACGCTCATGACCCGACGTGTTCCATTTATCTTCCTTAGCCTCGATCTCGGTCTCGAGCCGCGTTTCGGGAGGGTCGAGGAAGGCTTTGGAGAGGACTACCACTTGACCGGAGAGCTGGGTGCTGCGTTCGTCAAAGGTGGGATCCCTGTGTTCGCGTGCCGACCCCTTGCCAAAGGTTTGCTGACGTTCGGTCTTTCGCTTTGCTCGTCCAGGTCTCCAGGGCGGCAAGCGAGTCGGCACGGCGGATACTGCTACTCTGGGTGGCGCTGCGACTTGCAAGCACTTCAGCGCGTTTGCTACGGTAAGATACCTCGGTCTCGCACCATCGATCGAGTCCCAAACATTAACCCACGCACAACCTTGACTCGGACTCGAACTTGATTTCGCAGCCTGAGAACGGACTCAACCTCGCTCCCGTGCACGGAGGGCCTCGTGAGCTTCGATCGAGGTACAACCGAGCGTTCCAGAGGGCCTGCATGGATGTGAGTCATCACATCTTCGCCTATCTTGTTGAATCGGCTGACCGACCTTATCCGTCGGTATCGTAGAGCGCAACCTTCATGACGTCGTACAACTCCTACGATGGAGAGGCCATGAGCGCAAGCGACTACCTCCTCAAGACCATCCTGTGAGCCCCTACTTTCTTCGGACCTGGTTCACCGCTTTGGGTTTGTCACTGACATCTGCCGCACCTCTGTCGGCTTCGCTTTCAGTCGAGAGGAGTGGGGGTACAAGGGCTTCGTGACAACCGGTCCGTGCCTGTGGTCTCGCTGGGCTTTGCGGGAGCAATTTTACAAACTGACACGTCTGTACGTCGTTGATGTTTGCAGACGCTGGAGCGACCGACAACTTGATGCGACTCCACGGTGTCGCTGCGACGCGCGAGGAGTGCGCAAAGCTCACGATCGAGAATGTCAGTCGCCCGCACAGTCTCCACTCGCTGCTGGAGCCGGGCTGACGATTCTCTTGCTACGCAGGGACTGTCTGGAGAGATGGGCGGCGGGACCTACACGTTCGAGACTCTTCCTGACCAGGTCCGACAGGGCCTCGTCAACGAGAGCGCGATCGACTACACCGTCGGAACGCTCCTTCGCGAAAAGTTCCGGCTCGGCCTGTTTGAGAACCCGTACCCCTACACAAAGTGAGTCGAGCGCGCCACACAACCTCGAGAGCTGATGCTGACTGTCTTTGCGCGCCGCCTTTCTTCTCAGCTGGTCGCTGTACGACCGAACCGAGGAGGCCGCCCAGGTCGACTACGAGCTCAACCTCGAGTCGATCGTGCTCCTCAAGAACAAGGGGAAGATTCTCCCCATCAAGAACGGATCCTCGATCGCCCTCATCGGACCTCAGGCGGGACAGACGACCGTGAGCACGGACCAGGCGGCCCCATATCTTCTCGCCGGCTGACCACTTGCCTCCTTTTCTGTGATATGTAGCTCGGAGACGTGAGTCCCTTCATCCTAAGTCTCAATCAGATTCGTCGCCGCTGACTCATCTACGGTTTCTCTCTGCAGTACGTGTTCCCTCCGGCCAAGAGCTTTGCGACCTCGCCCCTCGATGGGTTCCGCGCGATCGCCGAGTCGTCCAACCTGACGATCAACTATGCCGAGGGCGCCCTCCGATGGTCCAACGACGAGAGCATGTTTGACGAGGCGATCGCGGCCGCAAACGCGAGCGATGTTGCCGTCGTCATGGTCGGGACTGTGAGTTCAACGAGGGATGGAGTGGCTCAGCGCGATGATCGATCCTGACTCCCTCCACCTGCTCTTCCAGTGGACTCGAGACCAAAATGAGCTCTGGGCAGGGCTGAACGCCACCACCGGCGAGCACGTGGACGTGTCTGATCTCGGGCTCGTCGGCGCGTCGCTCAACCTCGTCAAGGCGATCCAGGCGACCGGGACTCCGACCGTGGTCGTCTTTGTCGCTGGACGAGGCGTGTCCGAGCCTTGGATCGCCGAGAACGTGGACGGGATCGTTCAGCAGATGTACCCAGGAGAGGCAGGCGGGAAGGCGATCGCTGACGTCCTCGCCGGCCGGTACAACCCGAACGGGAAACTTGCATTGTCTGTGCCGCGAGGAGTGAGTCGACGGATTGATCCCTTTGTCCGAGAGCAAAACTGACTGTGCTCCCCTTGATGCATGTCAGGTCGGAGAGATCCCGAGCTACTACTCGTACATGAAGGGAGCGAGAGCGCTCGACCCGGGACACGCGTACGAGAACGGCACGCTTCAGTTTGGACACCAGTGAGTCCCGCCATTTCTGGCTTGTCTCATGGAGCATTCTTCTCGCTGATGGATCGCCTTTACTGCTACAGATACGTTCTCTCGTCGCCTGTTCCGCTTTGGTCCTTCGGGCACGGTCAGTCCTAACCTTACATTGACAACTGCAAAGAAAGTCTGACCATCCTTCTTTCTGCTCCCAGGTCTCTCGTACTCGATCTTCACCTACGACAACCTCTCGCTCGGCGGAGCCCAGAACGTCACGTCCGATGCGGAAGTGACCGCCTCGGTGACCATCACCAACGCGTCAAAGTGGGCCGGATGGGAGGTCGTCCAGATCTACTACACCGACGTCTACTCGTCCGTCGTGACCGCTGTCAAGCAGCTCATCGCGTTCGACAAGGTCTACCTTGAGTAAGTCCGATCTCGTGTCTCTTCTCTTCACGACTCTCGTGTGCTGATTGAGTATGGCGCGCTTTAGGGCTGGCGAGAGCAAAACTGTCGATCTGACTCTCGAGGTTCCGGAGATGGCGTTGTGGAACACTCGAAAAGAGTGGGTCGTCGAGCCGGGTGAGTTTGCCGTCGTCCGTCAGTCACGTCGAACGGCATCCGGAGCTGACCTTGCCTCTCCGCGCGGTTTCTTAGGGGAGTTCATCATCTGGGTGAGTCCTTGATCTGAGGTCTGACGTATCGTAAGCCGACTGACCCAGTCTCTTCTGATGTCTCGTCCTGCAGGCCGGAGGAGCGAGCGATCAGCTTCCCCTCAACTCGTCGCTTTGGGTCGTTTAGGGTGGTTTGGTTGGGAGTGTGTTGGTGGCATCTCGGATTCTGTTTCCTCTTTGGTCTTGTTTCTCCTTCTCGATGTATATACATGCCTTCAACCACCCGCACTCGGTTTGGGCAGGGAGATTAAAGTCGGGTCGAGAGAGGACGAGACGGTCGCGCGCAGCCTGGGCGAGATTCGAGGGAGGGCGAGAGTCGCCAGCTTTGAGCTCGCTCGGTTTCCCGTCGACAGCACTCTCTCAAGAACACTATCCGTGAGCACATCTGGCCCATCTATCCTCTATGAGCTGCAGCTGACCTCTGTCCATCCCCTCGTCTAGACAATGGCCCCTACCAAGAAGTCCAAGGCGACCAAGAACTCCGAGAACATCAACTCCAGGTGGGTGGAGCCTCCCTCCTCCTCTGCGTCCTCGAGCTCATTCGCTGACGCCTGCTTTCCTCTGCTGTGTCTTCTCCAGGCTCCAGCTTGTTGTTAAGTCCGGAAAGTACACCCTCGGGTACAAGTCTGCCCTCAAGGCCATGAGGTCCGGCAAGGGTCAGTCGTCCTCTCCTCCCTTTCTCAACCGATTTTGAGCTCTCCCAGCGCGCCTCTCTCCTCCGTCTCCTCTCGTCAACACCTTTCGATCGGAGCGACACACCTCCCCTTTCCCCTTTCCCGAGTCTTGTGTCGCTCCGACCACCGAACTGAGCCGCCTCGAGCTTCTCACTCCTGCGAAGCCTCCCCGCTTGCCACTATGTGGGCTGCTGGGAAGTGGAGGAGAGGGTCGCACCCCCCGAGGTTGTTGCACCCCCCACATATGGAGACTGGAGCGTTCTGCGCTGCGAAGGTCATCCAAACATCTCCTCTGACCCTTTGTGTGTATGTGTGTATATCCGCTGTGCTTTCGCGTAATGTAGCCAAGCTCGTCCTGCTCGCCAAGAACACTCCCCCTCTCCGAAGGGCCGAGATCGAGTACTACGCCATGCTGTCCAAGACCGCTGTCCACAGGTGAGTCTTTAGACTCGTCTTCGTCCTCAGGTCGTTGTAGAGCGTCGAGCTGACCTTGTCTCCCGCTTCCTTGTCTTCCTTCCCCCTCAGGTACGAGGGAACCAACGTCACCCTTGGAACCGCCGCTGGAAAGCTCTTCCGAGTCGGTGTCATGTCCATCACCGTCAGTCACCTTGTTCGAGCTTTCCAAACCTCTAGTATCCATGCTGACCCTTTCTCTCCCTAACCCATCCCTTCAGGACGCCGGAGACTCCGACCTCCTCACCGTCACCGGTGGAGAGACCGCTTAAGCGCGTCCTTGCGACCCTTGCGACCTCACGTCGGCTTCTCACGGATATTGATGAGACCTTCGAGCCAATCGCCAAGTCTTGACTGAAAGAGATAAGCGCGAGAGATGCGAGAGGCGTACTTGCGCGGGCCGACCTTCCGTGAGCTGCCATAGTCTTTGAGCGCTCGGAGGATGAGCCTTGCCGTTCGCGACGATACGGAGAGACAGCAAAAGACCATTGAAACCTGAATAGTGAAAGCACGACTCCTCTGTGCCATGGGCGTCCCCTCCTTTGCTCGCGAGCCAGCCACCTCAGCACGACACACGTTCGACTCAAGCCTTGCTCATGCTCGTCAAGTAGAACCTAGCAAAAAGAGCGAACGACGAACATGGTCAGCACGCGAGACGAAACGATCTTCGGAGTGAGATGCGAGCCGGACTGACCAGAATCCCTGCTGGGCAACCTCGCCCTTTGCCTTCTCCATCGTGTGGCCCTTGACCTTGTGGTGGTTCCAGATCTGGAGAAGCAGTAAGACCGTGACCCGTTTCAGTTCCTGCTCTGGAGCAGACAGAATGAGCATGGGATGGGACTCACGAGCTTGTACCAAGCCAGCGAGAACAGAGCTTGTACGATCCACCCGACCGAAGTGATCACACCGAACCTGGAGCGTAGGAGGGACAACGGATGTCAGCCTGATGCTGACTGAAGACAGGAGCGGCACGAAGACGGCTCACACTCCAGCAACGATGTGCCCCTGGGCGAGCATTTGGATCGTATTGATCAGTCCTGCCGAGCCAGACGAGGGGATCCCGATAGCCATGTAGGTCGAGAAGGCGACGTGGACGCCACCAAAGGCAAAGTAGAGGTAGTAGAAGACTGCGATCTCCTTTGAGTAGGCCCAGTAGATTGGCCGGTACCAGAGGAAGAAGGACCCGAGGGAGCACAATGGCACAAGGACGATCGCCCCAATCATGTCTTTTCCGCCATCTGAGGCACCCGCGATGAGGAGGAGGATGCACCCGACGAGGTTGAACACGAGTGTCGCGAGGAGGGCCAGCCAGATCCTGCGACAAGCGAGAGGTCCAGAATCAGTTCAGGACTGATCAGGGGGGCTGCTATAGAGGAGCGGACGTGCACTCACTGGAACAGGCGCGTGACGGTTCGCTGTGATTCTTGAGGGATGGCAGTTGCGATGTCGTGGTGGATCAGAGGGTAGACTACCGTCAGGGCCGAGAAGAGGGCGAGGGCAGGGGTCAGCTCGATGCGGGAGCTCGACGTGTCCATCCGGGCCTACGCCGACCGAACGGGTCATGCCAGACGGTCATAGCGACAACCTGTCGGACGCAAGGGTCGTTCTCATCCTGCTGAGCGACATACGAGGCTGCCTGCCTCGTCTGGCAGGGAAGTGAGTCGAGCTCAACACGGCCAGCTGCGAGCTCGCATCCGGCCATCGCAACCTGCCGCAACCGACCAGATACCTATCTGGTATCGCAACACGACTTGAACGCCAGAGGAGACTGCTTACTCACATTTGGGCCAGTTCTTGATCAACACACCCGCCGAGGCGACCTCTCGCTCCCTTCGGAGGAGCTCAGCTTCGCGTGCGTTCAGGGCCGCCTCCCGGTCAGAGATGGACGGCTGCGCAGTCCCAGAAGAAGGGAACGACGTCTGGGACTCGAACGGGTTGTCCGAGGATGGGTCCGCGAACGGATTCGAGTTGGAAGAGTAAGGCGTAGCTGCAAGAGACAAGTCAAGCATCGAGAGGGGCGAAGCGAGAGGCGGCCAGCACGCAAGACGTCAGCACATCCTCCAGCGATGGCAGGAGTCTGAGGCCCATCTGGCGAGGTCTGACGTACCCATCGTAGACTGTGGAGAAGTTACCGAGAGGGACGAGGGGCGAGCGAGGTCGAGGGTTGGCGCCACAGAGGAGGGGATCACCCAGCGAGCGGATGAGGCCCAGGTCGTTAGGGTGACGACCGGTCAGTAACCTCGGCTCCGCAGAGATCAGCCTCCGAGCTCTGTCCGACATCATGAGATTGTCTCTGCAAACGTGAGCGAAGCATCAAGGGGAAAGTTTGATCAAGGGGAAGATTATTCTCCGTGATGTTTCTCCTGACTGGATCTCCCTTTCTCGTTTGGGTTGTCTCGTTGTGTCGCTTGTTCGATTGCTTTTGGCGAGTCTGGGCTCTCGTCGCCTGCGGGACGGGTTCTGGAGAGCGAGTCGTGCACCCTGGAATCGAAGCTGCATCCAACCTTCACATCCCTTCTCTCTCTCTTCTCTCTTTCCTCGCTCTCTTTTTCCCCCTTCCCGGTCCCACACTCACTCCCTCTCTTTTCACAGACACCGAGTGAGTCCGCTTTCTGTTCTTTACTACCTTCCTTTCCTCCGACGACTGGAAATGGCAGCAGCTTTCAGAGCCGAGGCAGCCGTCGGTCGATCGCTCCCCCTTTGCTGACCTTGTACTCGTCTCTCCGCCCTGCCTATGCTGTCCACCCCCTCGCGTGTCCTTCCCGCTCTCGTTGCAGTCCCCGCACCCACCTCAACGTGAGTGTCTTTTGATCTGCGCGTCTGGATCTCGACTGGGAGGCTGACTGTGTGCCTCGGTCTGTTTGTGAACCAGTTTCCTCCTCCCCCCTCCCCTTTCACTCCTTCAGCAATGTTCGCCACCTCGCTCCTCACCCTCGCCGTCGCCGCCCTCTCGGTCTCGGCCCTTCCTGTCCCTCAGAGGAACCACAAGACGATCTCTGTCCGAGCCACCCCGGCCGGATGGCACGTCGACTACCTCGAGAACTGTGCGTCACTCGCTCGCTTCACTCAACACTCGGCGCCGCACCTGCCGCTTTGGTCCAACGCGTCCAAAAACATCAGGCATCAGGCTGACCTGCCTTCCTTTCTTCATGTTTCAGACGACGTCTACCACGAGCGATACGTTGCTCTCTCCTGCCAGGGACGACACGGAGACGCCTTCTTCGAGTGAGTCGGCTTGGCGAGACGGCCCTCGTCCAGGCGCAGAGGGCTGACCCGAACCCGATCTTCTCGTCCCTCCTCGCTCTCCTCCTTCTTCTCTTCACCTCGTGTCACCTCTCTTGCTGCCACCCCTGTTGCAATCACCAGGGCTTGTTGTCACCCTCTTTTGTCGACCGAGACTCTTGAGGGAAACCGAGAGGCCAAGTGCAACCCAGTGAACCTTGTCGCCGCCACGACCTCCGTCGCTGCCGCCCCTGCCTCTACGACCTCGGCCGCCCCCGCTCAGGAGGAGGAGGAGGAGTGCGAGGTTGAGGAGGAGGAGACTACCTCGTCCGCTGCCGCCGCCGTCGAGACCACCAAGGCCGCCGAGGTTCAGGCCGCCGTCGCGCCTACCACCACCGCCGCCCCTGCCGTCCAGACTACCAAGGCCGCTGAGCCCAAGACCACCGCTGCCGCCCCTGCTGAGACCACCAAGGCTGCCGCTCCCTCCGGAGGAGACCAGAAGACCGGAGGTTTCGCCACCTGTAAGTTCCCAAAGCTGCTTTTCATTCTTTCGAAACTCGTGCTGATGGTCGCTTTGCTCCCTCCTCAGACTTCCTCCAGAACGGCAACCCGGGAGCGTGCGGCAACTACAACCCGGACAGTGTACGAGCAAATTTTATCTCATCGTGGACCCCGGAGGAGATGGAGGAAACGATTGGACGCGGTCCGAGGGGGCTTTGACGGGTGCTGACTCCCGCCTTTCTCTCTTCTTCAGCTTCCTCTCGTCGCCATCACCGCCGAGTACTACGGAGGCAACTCCGGACAGGCTTCCGACAACTGTGGCAAGTATGTGCAGATTTCCAGGGCTGACGGGTCCGGACGATCGGTCACCGCCGTCGTCGCCGACCTCTGCCCCACCTGCGTCAACGGAAACTCCCTCGACCTCTCTGTCGGAGCTTTCGAGGCTATCGCCGATAAGTCGGAGGGAATGGTCCCTATTTCTGTTGGTATACATTCTTCTTCTCGATGGGAAAGGTCGCTCTGACATCGTGCTGACTTCCTCTCCTCCCTCCGTCCTTCAGTGGTCGTGGGCCTAAACCCGCCTGACTAGCCCTCCTCGTCCGCTCGGTCTTCCTTTCCGGCACCCCATCGCTGTATCCTCCAGCCCTTACTCTCCCTTTTTCGTATCTTCTCGTCTTGCCTCTCTCTTTTGGGTTCTTCTTCGTTTTTCGTTTCGCCTCCCCGGGTCCCGCGCCTTCGTAGCACTCTAGCAGTCCGATCCCGCCCACCCACCCCATCCGCTGTCCCACGCTAGCCGTGCAGCACAAACCTACCTCCTAGCTGAGGCCCACTCACGTTTGACACGTACCTACACGCCTCTTCACGACGCAACCCCTTCTCGTTTTCACGCCCCCCACGCTACACTTTGGTTCCTATCTGGAGACTGGCCGCTCTAGACCCTTAGTTCGTAGTTCCTTTTTTACGTTGACTCGGAGACCTCTCTCTGCGCAACTCTCTGTCGCTTTCTGTCTGTCTTCCGCCGCGCGGGAGGAGGGAGAAGAGGCGAGAGTGAGGGAGTGTCTCTGGGTCGGGTTCGTTTCCCCCTCTGGCTTGATGTCGGAGCAATGGGGACGAGCTTGCTTTTTGGGTGCTCATCTGCATACTCTGCTCTTTTTATGATCCCCCTTTTTCGACTGTCTTGCCCCTGACTGGAAAGAAACTTGGACGAGAAAGAGAGGCGAGACGAACAAAGAGAAAGGGGGTCATGCATCTTCGACACCGTCCTCGTCGATGAGCTGATCGTCCTTTTCCAACTCGGACGGCGTCCAGCGTGAGAAGAAGCCGTGCCAGACCTGCAAGAGCAGATAAGAGTGCGTCAGTGTGGTCAGGACCCAGCCGTCGGAGATGGGACAGAGACGCACACAATCTTGAGTCCCTGTCGAGTGCTCCGACACGTCCGCCTGGAATGATCTTGGAGGTAGGATGCTGGTCAAGAAGATAGGCGAGATGATGGGCTTTCTGATGTCGAAACGAAGGCTTGTCTGTAAACTCTAGTAGCAAATGAGGACTCACAGAACGTCTCCGATTCGGACGGGCCCAGAGTGGTGGCCGATCTCGTGAGGAGCGACGCCCCAGCGAGCCAAAAGGTATCTGCACCAACAAAGAAGTCGATAGCGCGCGAGTCAGTTGACGTATCGAGAAGAGCTGAGTAGGAGACAGGGTCGTACCGGAAAACGCAGTCGCTGAACAACCCAGGTCCAGCCCAGTCTTTCAGCACGTTGGCGGAGATGTCCACCTTTGCGCGCGACGCATGTGCAAGGTTGATAGCGCGTCCGACATAGTCGACGAGCACCGGATGGCCCTGCGACCCTGCGAACGTCCACAGCGCGAACTGCATCCCTCGGTCGAACGTGTTTTTGTCCCACCCATCCCCGCCGGCCGTCGCGTCGTACTCCAGAGACAAGACGAGCGAGGGCGGACCCTCTTCTCCGATAGAGGGCTTGTCGTCCGCAGACGGGAGAGCCGTCAGAGTCGGGAGGAGCGACAGCAGCGGCATCGTCAACGAGGTCGCCTCGATCTTCCCCCACTCCTCGAACGGCCTGACACTGCCCGTGTCACTGTCGGCGTAGATGGTCATCCCCGCCCGTTGGAGGACGACCAGTGCACGCCAGATGTCCTGCCTGACCGCCTCGAGCAGTCTCCGGTCCTTTTTGCGACGTGGTGCGGCCTCCATCCGGCTCCATTCGCGGGCGAGCAGACCGGCGGGGAAGGTTGCCTTGACCCAGCTATCGATGGATGTTTGGTCGAGGTAGCGGAGGGACGAGTCTGGGTGGAGCTTCTTCCATTGGGCGAATTGGGACGAGAGTTGGGCGGTTGGGCCGGTGGTGAACAGCTCGTGAGGGGTAGGCGAGGAGGGAGGGAGACGAAGAGACGCGTCCTCGTTCGGACAGAGGTGGGCGAGAGTCGATTGGATCCACCAGTCGGATGAACGCGTCTTTTGCTGTGATGGTAGCGTCGAGGCACTATGAGACGGATGGCGAGTCGAGTTGAGGGTGCCGTCGGTCTCTTCCGACGATGCCTGCCCGGTCCATCCAAACACATCGCGTAGAGTGGTGCGTATGCTGATCTGGTAAGATCGTAGACTGATCTCGTCCTCTGAGAGTGCGATACCGAGGGCGTGCTTGTCCCAGTCGAGGCCGGTCGTTGGGTCGGCGGCGTGAGCTCGCTGCTTCTTTGCGAGCTCCTCCTCGGCCAGTCCGACGATCGTCGACAGCGCTATCGACCGCTCTCCGTTCGGATACAGTGAGGACGGTGCGACATCTGCTGTGGCTGACCAGTACCACACCGCGGGGAGGAGGAGGAGGAGCAACGGCAGTAGCCGACGGTACGTCGGAGGGAGACGAGCCGACGCGGTTGAGCTCGACGACGACAGCGGAGGATGCGATGTCGAGGACGGTAGGAAGGACGAGATCGACGGGGACCGGCGTGACTGAAGGACCATCCTGCGAAACCCCTCGTGCGGTCTCAAGTCGGCGTTGAGACTCAGAAGGATCAGAGGGCAACGGCACGAGCTCGCGAGCTCAGACGTCACCCAGGGTGACTACCGTTCTGGCCCATCCCTTGTCCTCTCTCTCGCAGTGGACACGTTGGGCATGTTTGAGCGCTCCCTTCGAACCACCTCCGAGTGGTCCAGACCGTTCCGATAGATCGGTCTGGTCCGTCGGCTGCGGAGAAAGAGGTGGGGTCGATTTGGAGTCGAGCTCACCTTTCCTGCCGTGCTCTCAACGCCGACTCGGATGAAGACTGGACCCTCCGAGATCTTGCGCAGATCCCGACCTGTCCTGTCCCGACTGGCTGTGCCAGGGCTGGCCTTCTTCCTGTGCTCGGTCCTGGTCGCGTGCAAGCCGGTCGCTCGGCTGTCGAGAACGTCAGTGAGCTCGCGTGCCTCGCTTCTCTCGCCGCTCTGCTAAACCCTCCGTCGTCCTTCCTACTGGTCGACTGCCTCGCAGGTATGGGTTTCTGTCTTTGACTCTCAACACGCTCTTCTTCTTCCCCGGTTCGACGCTGGGTGCTCAGATCGAGCAGACGGGTGAGCGCCCCTCCCGCACTTCGCGCTCCAAACGACAGCTGGCTGACGGTCCACCCCGACATCTGTCAATCATCCAGTTCTCGGTCTGATTGGATGCTTTGTCGGTCTGGGGTGGTCGTCAATCTTTATCAAGATCTCCACCAAAATCAACCAGAGCGAAGGTGGGATCGAGTCCGTGCGAAGCAGGATCCTTGGCGCGTTCGCCGTCGCTATCGCGGCCTGCATCGGTAAATAAATCGTCTAGACACTAGAGTGGTTTGTGGTTTGATCAATACTGACGCTCATCTCTGCCTGCTCGCTTTAGCTGGATACATCCGCTCGCACTCGCCTCGGCTCACCATCGGGTCCAGGCTCGCTCTGTTCCACACCATCTTTCTCTGCACAACCACGATGGACCGCGTCGATGTGAGTGGCACTTTGCTGGCTAATTACTGAGAGTGCATTACTGAGACCTGACGCGGTGCCCGTCTTGATCTTGCTCAGCTCCCGCCGGTCGTCGTGCTTGATCTGCTGTACCCGACAGTGTTCGCGGCTGGTTCGTCGCTGATAGCGCGACTGCTGTTCCCGACGACATCGGTGGCCAAGTTCCTCGACCAGACTCGCAAGGCGTTTCGGACGGCTGAGCGGCTGTCTCTCGCGTCTGTGGACGACTTTTTTGACCCGTCATCCGAACCGACTCCCGAAGTGGCAAAGTTGCGCGCCATCTTCATCGCCCAGGCCGCATCCCTCCCCGGTGCCTACGACTCGACCATCTACGAGTTCTCGTTCGAGACGTTTGCTCCGTATCGACTTCTCCCGTTCCTGTCGACTGTCCGACGGCTCAAGAGGGACCTCGCCGCTGGCTCGTCGCATTCGTCTCGTCGGCCGAAGCTCGTGATACCGACGTCTTCCGAGACAACGCTCGACTCGCCCGCGTCTGCTCGGTCAGCCTTCGAGGAGTCGACGCGAGCATTCGCCCGGTCGATCACGGACGCGTTCCTCGTCATCCACAAGGTGCTCGAGGGCAGGTCCGACGACGGCATGGTCGGCGCCCGTGAGCGTCTGGCGGAGGCCGAGCTCGCCTTTCAGGACGCGATGGACTCGGAGCTCGAGCAGGCCGTGCTCCGGTGGGAGGATAAGGACAAGGGAAACAAGAGGCTCGACAAGGAGCTTCTCCAAGTCAGCTTGTTCGCATACACTATCAGAGAGGTGAGTAACCTGATGTCTTCTTTCGACATCTTCACGACCTTCTGACCTTCCAGACGCTCACTCTTTGTACCCTTTGTTGATCAGATCGCAAAGACGTTGGACGACGCGCTCCTCTCTTCTCAGGAGCTGCACGCGCACACTGGCTCGAGGTCAAAAGTACGGTTCCCTCATCTCGGTCGCAAGTGGCTCGGCGAGAACTCGGTTACCGCAGGCTGGGACGAGTCGGGGAAGGACCGCGAAGATCCAGACAGTGAGTCTCTCTTCTCTCTCGAAGGCTCCCATCTCCCGCCTGCTGATCCATTCCTCTCCCCTCACATCTACAGCCGACACCATCTCGGACGGAGAGCAACTCCGGACGGAAATCGAGACCTCGGTCGCCGAAGCGTTCCTGCGTGGGGCTGACCCTGTCCATGTGCGGGACGCTCGGTTCGGCTCGCCTCTCTACCTGACTTATGCGACACGCAAGCTGTGGGACTCTGCGGCCGTCGTTCGGGTCCGGATCCGACTCGCTCGGATCGAGGCTGGCCTCAAGGAGCGACGTCACCACTTCCAGTATGCCCTCAAAGTTGGACTCGGAGTGAGTACAAGTCATCCGCTTGGAAGACAATCAAAGGTGCTCAGTCAAACTGACTTCTACTTCCTTGGGTTCGTCAGGTTTCGCTGCTGTCGCTGCCCGCGTTCCTCTTGCCGACCAGCTCTGGGCGGAAGTGGTGGGTCGGCAGCCGTGGCCAATGGATCCCGATCAGCTTCCTGTACGTCTTGGAGACGACCGCGGGTCAGACCTGGCGGATAGGGATCTACAGAGTCATCGGAACCGTCTCTGGATCAATCCTCGGCTGCGTCGTAAGTCAAACAATGTCAAGATCATGCTGAGGCGTCGTTCATGCCTGCTGACGTTTTGTTTTGGCGAACATTCTCCTGACAGATCTGGGTCATCAGCCGCGGCAACCCTTACGGACTGGTCGTCCTGACAACTATGTACGGGTTTCTCACTGCATACGTCATGCTTTATACCAGTGCCCCAGGAGTCGGCATCGTTGCGTCAGTAGCCGTTCGATCTGTTACAACCTTCTACAAGCGCTTCAGACTGACTGTGCTTCGTTGTCGCTGCCAGGTCGATCACGATCCCTCCGATCCTGTACATCCCCTACCTCGAGTTACCACACAAGTCGGTCGTAGACATTGCTCTCAAGCGGACAAGCGACATCTGCATCGGGTCAGTCCTGTCCGTATCGCCACAGGCTCATCGAGTTGTGCTGATCCGCTCGCGTTCTTGATCGTTCAGTATCGCCGCTGCAGTGCTGGCGACCGAGTTTGTGTTCCCCTCGCATGCCAAGGATCTGTTCTTGACGTCGATGGCTCAGACCATGGACGACTTGAGCCAGCTCTACCTCGCCGTGAGTGCTGTGTGGACTCTCTTGTCTTTCCCGCGGTCCACATGCTCACTCTGGTCCCTCCGTTCAACGTCCGTCCCAGATGAGTCGAGGAAACCTCGCAGGCGGCGAGTACACGTTTGATTCCGCTTCAGCCGACAAGATCGAGGCGTCTGTCGAGGCAACGGTGGCGCGATGCTCTGCCCATCTCTCGTCTCTCAAGGTTGAGATCACCCTCATCCACAAGGTCAGCATCCGTCGCATCTCACTGCTTCTCGCACATGGCTTCTGATCTCAGCCTGTGTTCTCCCAGCCGATCCGAGTGTACCGCCGGGTCGTCGCATGCGTCCAGAAGCTCGCCGACCTGCTCATCTCAATCTCGGTCATCCGAGAGAAGATCCCTCGCGAGGCGACCGTCACACGCGTTCTTCAGGAACGGAAAGACCTGGTCAGTCTCCTCCCATTCATCTAGTTTTACTGATTCCTTTTTCTGAGGACTGACGAGATCTGCTTTCTCTGGCCTGTAGGTCTCGTCGGTGCTCGTTCACTTGTTCGCCTGCTCCCACGCGTTCCGATCGCGGCTGCCCCTGCCCCAGTACTTGCCGTCCGTCCGCGAGGCCGTGCATCAGTGGGAAGTTGCCGCGCTCGAAGGTCTGCTCGCTGCGGACGACGCACGACGGACGGGAGACCTCGGAGACATCACTCTGGCTCGCCTTGTTCGAGAGGACAACCTAGGACCACTGCATCGGGACGCAGCCTTCCTCTGTCAGTCTCATGGTCTCGGCACATCTCTACCTAGACCTCCTGACTAGCACTGACGCCTCGCTCTCCGTGTAAACAGACGCTTTCGCTGAGTCTCAAGCGCTCGAAGACGTCATCCAGGCCATTGAGGAGGTGAGTGGCGTTCAGTCCGCTTCCACGGACTGATGCATCGCTGACCGTTCGTCTCTTACGTTCTACCAGCTCACGGAGCTCACCCGGATCCTCTTTGGAAGCTCGACCTTCTTCCCCGATAACGGCACAGATCTCCACAAACCACCCGGAACGCCAGCCAACCCTCTCGCTCGACACTAGACTGTTCTGCTTCTCTTCTCCTTTGCCACGAACTTCACGACCCCCCACGACCTCGGCCACTTTTTTTCCACTCTTCGGATCCGCACTTGTGTATCGCTACATACCTAGACTTGACCCACTTATATCACTCTTCTTCTTCTGCACGCGCCAGATGTAATCTCGAACGAAAGCATCGATACAGGGACCATCCAGAAGATATACGACTGACAGGCAAGAAAGCTCAAAAGCAGAGACGCACACACACACACACGAAGACAGAGATACGACAGACGCAGATCCCCTCCCCTCCCCTCCCCTCCCTCCCTCCCTAGAGGCCGATGAACGAGCTCCTTCCAAACGGGTTATGCAGCGTGCTCTGCCCGATCTTCAACCTCCCTCCTCCCGCTCCACCTCCCAAATCGAACCCTCCGCTGTCTCCGTCCCGCTGTGACGCGCCGAACGAGAGATGGGCGTCCATCATTGGTGATGGCGCGGGCGAGTGGGACGAGCCGGATCGGTACGGGTTGGGCGTGGTGGGTTGCTGGCCACCGTTGAGGTTCGGGGAGGAGTTTTGCGAGTTTGAGGTGGAGGAGGAGGAGGAAAGGGGGAGGAAGGCTTCGGCGTGCCATTCGTACCAGACCTAGTGAGTGCAGGATGAGGGAGAGGGGGTCAGTACAGAGAAAACGAAAGAGGAAGCAAAGAAAGAGGGCAGGCTGACCTTTCGAGAGCGCGAGTCGGTCAGACGCCAGATGTGAACGTCAAGCTCAGAGTTGGAGGGCAGGAAGAGAGGCTCCTGTAGGTGCCGACAACGGATGATTTGTCAGAGTTAGAGTGGAAGCACAGCTTCAGGGTACGGCGTAGAGAGTGCGGACTGACCTTGAAGGGGAAGAAGAGGGGGAACCAGCTGAGCATCTCGGGCGAGACGAGGTGCATCCGGTCAGGGTGGATCGACAGGCCGATGTCACCGTACAGGTGGGCCTCAAAGTAGCCACTGCGAGGAGACACGTGCGGAGACAGGGTCAGCGAAGAGTCTAGACGACGAGCAGAGCAGGCAAGACGTACGCGAGTCCGTGCAGAGCGCCAGCGTGGGGGATGTGGAAAGTCAAGCTGAAACGCGAGACAACGACAAACAGGCAAGAGTTAGCAAGAGGTCCCTCAGTCACGGACATCAAAGATTGCTGCTCGGCACTCACTGCGCTGATCTTGTGTTGTGCGAGTTTGTCAACGGCAGACCTCGGTTGTCGAGCACGAGGTCCCGTCTGGGGTGCTCGAACGCCCAGCACTCCTGCACCTTTGCCCCGCATCGGGTCGACTCTGGTGATGGCTCGCCCGAGAGGGTGTTGACCGCCTGGAACATGACCACGTACGGCGTCTCGGCCTGCTTTGCGTCCCGGGTGGTGGCGGTCACCTCGTTGAACAGCTTGGACGACGCGAGCGGGGACAGGTGGGCAGTGTAGTTAGAAGGAATCGAAACTCCGTCGGCTGTCGAAGGCGAAATGACAAGGGACACAGTCAGTCAGAGGGAGGATCGTACAGGCAAGGGCAAGATGGAAGACCTGACTCACGCTTGAGGAAGCGCATGGCTCCGTCGAGGCATTCTGGAGAGAGCTCGTTGTCACCGAACGAGCCCAGCAGCTCCGAGACGATGATGTCTGCCGGTTCAGGCACGTCGATCGTGCGCATGTCCCCAAAGATGATCTCGACAGACTGGCCCCACTCCAACGCCTGTCGCTCTTGAAGACTGGACAAGGACGGACCGACAAAGACGAGGTCAGAAGTTGACCGTTTGAAAAGAAAGACAAGCTAAACTCACGTGACAAACGCGCTCGCGTTCTTCTCGACAGCGTACACACGTGCCTTCCTCGCCGTACGCTCCAGAGCTCGCAGCACTCCGGCAACAAGTGGACCTCGTCCTGCCCCGCAGATGTAGATGACGCTGCAGAGAGAGACGAGATGTATCAGATCAGCTTTCTTGCACGCTTCATCGAGTCAAACGGACGAGACGACTCACTGGGTGACATCCTGTGCCCTGTCATTCAAGCACTGCACGACAGCCTCCTCGTAGTTCCTGTACTTTACGGGGTCCCGCTCAAAGACCTCGTACGTGCTGCTCTGGAGGTCGTCCATCAACGGCTGGAGCGGCGCCTGAAGCCAGTCCCAGTAGCCCCGCGCAAAGTCGTCCATCCCAGGTCCACCGTCAGAGTGCATCTGTCGGGCAGCCTTCTCGAGGTGGCGAATGTACTGCGGGTACGCGGCAGCCCCTCCCGTCGGATGACGGCCCTCGGTCGTCTGCGAGAGGATGATGGTCGGTCGCTGCTTCATGACCTCCTTAAGGAACGTCTGCGTGGCCTTGCTGAGGACGGGGTAGCCCTTGGCGTTTGAGATGAAGCTTGACGCGGGGAGGAGGATGTGGCGGGTCGGCTCGGCGGCCCAGCGAGCGAGAGCACCAGGTGAAGGGGGAAGGGGGGTAGTCAGGTCGAGAGCTGCAAGAACAGATGTGAGGAACCTGTCAGTGCCGCGTCTCGTGGCGTGTTGGGAAAGGCAGATCAGAGTCGACTTACTGAGACTCAGTCTCGGGTTGTATCCGCAGATGGTTCGGATGCAGTCCCAGATCTCCCAGGTCGCGCTCGGGTCGGGGATGCCTGGCTGCGCTGTGCTGAGTCGGGTCGCTCCCGAGGGAGTCATGCTCGCCCTCGACGGGATGGACGAGCTTGAGCGGGACCCTCCGATGGGCTGGACGAGCTCGGCAGGGTCAGAGATTGGGATCCGGATCGAAATCTGGCCGAAAGGTCCCCCGGCGGCGAGACAGGCGTTGACCGCACGGGCGTAGTCGGCTACGAGTGCTCGGTTCCGAGGTGGAGGCAAAATGACGACTGGCACGTTGAGGTAGACGGCCTGGGCGAGCTCGTGCCGGAGCGCCTGCGAGGAGAAGCGAGGTCAGCTCGAGCTCGTCGGGGTCAGGAGCACCAGACCGCCGCACTTACGAGTTCTGAGTCGAAGCGGATTCCTTCGTCTGGCGAGTCGAGCTCTAGCCAGTCTGATGCGAGTCCGATGAGATGCTCCGTCTCCTCTGCAACGACGGAAGCGAGCGAACGAGACGGTGAGCTTGAATCAGCCGGCGGACCTCCCTCTGCTCTCCCCTCCCCCCCCCGTCTGCCGGGATCAGGAGCCTGAGCGCTTGAGCCATCACTTACCCAGTCTTGTCACGGTGACCTCTCCCCTCATGAAGCCTCCTCCCATCCTCCATCGTTCAGCCTCCTCCTCGGTCTTTCGGCGCGACTCTGGGTCGTCTGGCGCATCCGCCGCACGCAGACACAACCGCTCCCAGCGAGTACGCCAGTTACTGCGGACAGTCCAAGAGGTCCACACAGATAGTCAGCTTCTAAGCCTGTACAGGAGGCTCGGCTGAGCTGAGTCCAGGACGAGGACCGGGCGGGAGCGGGGGTACGGACGAGTTTGTCAAGCTCAGACAGATCTGGTCAAAGTCCTTGGCCTGGGCGTCGTCGACAACATTCTGCACAGCCGTCTTGGGCATCTGAGGTTCGCCAGACGCATTCGACTGTGGCCGAGGGGTCGGAGGAGCCGACGTCTGCGGGATGGACGACAGAGGGACATGGATCGCGAGCTGACCACAACAAGAGCACACATCAACCCAAGTCAGCTCCGACACCAGAGCGGAACACCACCGTCCAAGCAGGCCGGGTACTGACCGGCACTCGGTTCTCCATGGTGTAAGGAGGCTGACGGAAGGGCTGAGCGAGTGGGGCAGGGTCGGCGTTGCGGGAAGGCCAACGAGAGCTCAACCCCTCGAGCTCGTTTTGCCAGAGAAGCCGGCGCGTCCAGACCCGACGCGGCCTGACTTTACGAGTCGAACCGACCGAGCTTCTGCCGCAGAAAGACAGAACGCATAGAAATCATGATGGCGAGACAACAAGAAGTGATCGTACGTCTAAACCAGAGAGAAGGTCAAGAAACATGAGGCTGAAGAGCAGAAGGAGCGGGCGCATGGAAAGGCAACAACAGAAGCAGACGAAGATGGAGAGAAAGAGAAGAAAGAACGATCGTATGCAAATCGCTAGGCTGTGGCGAACCCTAGCAGTAAGGGTCACGTGTCTAAGGGCTCAGCCGACCTTGACCCCAGCCTCTCTAGCTTTGGTGACCCCGGCGTCAACTTTCGGACTACTGCCCCAACCCGACCACCAACTGGAGGGACCCGTCTTGGACGACTCTGCAGCACTTCCAGCACTCTTCCATCCCGAGCCCGACGCGACCGGGAACCCCATCGACCTGGGTGGATTAGTTTTGACGAACTCCTCGTCCGCGTAGAACTTTGCCACCGCCCAGCCCTCGATCGAGTCTCCTGCTCCGCCAGGCTGAACTCGGCTAGGTTTCTCCTTCTCCCCTTCGTACGCGGCCGCATCTGTAGATGGCGTCGTTCTTTCGAGCTCGGCGAGGGCGACGTAGGCTCCGCGAACGCCAGCGTCCGACTCCTTGGTGACCGTCGCGAACCGGGCGAGCGCTCTCTCATGAGCAAGCTGAGTTTGCACAGAGGCGGGCAGAGGTGGCGGAGGCGACGGTAAGAGGAGGAGGTAGACTCGAGTGTGAAGGAGATGGGGGGTAGTGTGGATCGTGGACTGGGGCAGAGAGTTGAGGGCGCACAGGGCGTGAGGCTGGCGGGAAGACGGGAAGGTCAGGACCATCACACTTTGAGACAGTGCAAGTGAAGGGATTGATGCGAGCTCACGTCTAGTCCGTACTTGAGCGCGATCCCGATCAGGGTGTCTGACTTTTGGACGATGTGCCGGACCAGAGCGGCGGGTGAGGCTTGGTCGCCTCCCTCTTCCTCGTGCGGACTCGCTGGCACGCCATCGTCGACCATGTCTTCGGGTGTATCGTCCTGGTTATCATTAACGTCATCGTTTCCGAGGACAAAGTCACTCTCGCGTTCGTTGGCGTTCCCGTCGACGGCGCCGGCCTTGCCCGGTCGGTCAGCCTTCCACGATCCCTCGCATGCCAGGCAGGGCGACCATCGAGCAGTCCGCGGAGACCGCTCTACACACGCCGCGCAGATGATGCGTCCGCAGCAGTCTGTTATGACAGCCTTGGACGAGGACGACGAGGCCGAGCTCGACGCTGATGAGGTGGAGGGCGGGACGGTGGACGAGCAGAGCAGACACAGAGGCGCAGGAACGTGGATCGGCCGCACAGGATGGGAACGGGGGAAACCAGACATGTCGGGAGAGTGAGGGTGTATCGAGCCTGCAAGAGTCTGGGTGGCGAAGGTGGCCGTTTGAGGTGGAGCGTCAGGAAGGATGGTTCAGCTCCGGAGGGGACTTGCGCACGCATGCCCAACGCCCCTCTGGATAGACACCGCTGTTTTCGAGCAAACGATGATCGCGAAGGCTCTCGTCAAGTCGAGCATGATCTAATGTGGCATCTTGCAGCTCGACTGATTCTGTACCAGGGATCCGGATCCTGGGATCGGGCCGAGCGGGACCGAAGGGAGGGGCAAAGGTGGTGAGCTCGAACCTCTGTCCTGTTTTGTCGCCGTCGTCGACTCCGCGTTTGCCTTCGCCCCTCGCTCTGGGCTCGACCCCACAGACCAGAGTGCGATCGTCGGCATGCCTCCCTTCGGCCGGTCCTCAGACCCCTCTGAACTGACAGAGGGCGAACCTGAGCGAGCTTCCTTCTCTCGCACCAAACTGCGACCTTTAGGCCGTGGACTTCCCTCTTCTAACTCGCCCATGGACTCGCCGGCTTCGACAGCATCCTCGTTCGCTTCCACACCAGGACAGCACTCGTTCACTACCTCACCAGCCAGCTCGTCTCACTCTTCAACCCTCTGGGACATCACCCCAAAGACGTCTGCGTCTTCGATGGCTCCGCCGCCGACCTCGGCCTCGCGCGACGAGGTCGCTCCCTGGGAGAGCCACACCTCCCTCCCAACCTCCCTCAAACCATCCAGACCAGCAGCACACACGATGCAGCCTCCCTCTGCCAGCAACATCACCTCGAAACTCGCTCCTCCACCCCATCCGGCGCCGTCAAGCTCGCCGAGCAAGGCTCACCTCCATCCTCCCTCGGCGTCCACCCATGCGCGCGGCCCAGCCGTCGCTGCCGTCCTTCACCGGTCTTTCTCCCAACGGCCACCGAGCGTGGTCCATGCGTTCGCCAACAGAGTCGGAGAGGGAGGTCCGCTCGGCGCACGCAACTTCTCTGACCCTACCTCCGGCCGGCGGGCTGGTGCACCCACTCGGTCGTCCACGACACCCTCAGCTGTGTCGTCGAGCGAGACGTCGGCAAATAGCAAGGGCAAGGCGAAAGCAAGGGTGTACCTTGTCGAGCACGACGACCTCGACATTCTCGACCACGAGAGCCTGATGGCAGAGACGATGCGGTATCGCGTCGCGCCCGACGAGTCCAACACGTTTGTCCGGCTGGAAGAGGGAGAGAAGTTGCCCGCAAGGGTTTTGGATGTGAGTGACGCCTTCATCTCGGAAAAGAATGAGCGAGAGCTGATCTGTTGGGCGTTTGTAGATCGGATGCGGCCTTGGCCTGTGGTGTGTCTCTCAAGCTCAAGAGTGGAAGACGTCGACGTTCGTTGGGCTCGACATCTCAAGTTCGCACATTGATCTCGACTCGCTCGCTGAGCTGCAAGCGGTGACGGGAGGGGCTCGACAAGGGGGTATCGACTGGGAAGATGTTCATTCGAGGGTCGAGTGGTGCCAGGCAGACTTGTGAGCGCCATGCCCAATCCTCCTCAGTTGTTTTAACCAAAGACTAACCCTCGCTTTCACCGCTGTATCAGTCTTGAGACGCTGCCGTTCGACTCGGGCTCGTTTGATCTGGTCCACTTGCGGTGGATCAACCTGGGCGTCCCCGAGCCGAAGTGGCAAGAGCTTCTCGAGGAAGCCGCAAGAGTCCTCAAGAAGGGCACAGGGATCCTCGAGGTCAGTCTTAGTGAATCGGCCACGGGTGCATCCTGCCGAGCGGTGCGCTAAGTCGAGCCCTCTGTTTCCTCAGATCGTCGAAACTTCCAACGCCCTTCCTCTCCCTCCGCCTATCCCGCCTCCACAACCACCTTCTGTCGCTCCCTCGGCCTACTTCACCTCCCGCGCTCGTCCGCGCCAAACTGCTGTCTCAGACGTCTCCACAACCCCACGCCACACACCCACTTCCTCCTTGTCGGGCTCGCCTCTCACTTCCGCCGCCCCTCCGTCCCAACATGCGCAATACGCCGCACACCTTCAAAGCCACCTCGTCCAGCCGACAGCCAACATCGTCATACGGCCGGCTTTCCTGATGACGACAGGTCTGGACAAGATGAAGATCAAGAGCGAAAGCTCGTGGGTCCGAGAGGAGGTCGCCGGCGAACCTGAGAAGCGGGCGCCGGGAGTGTTGAGCGAGACCAGCGCCATCTGGGCAGAGTGAGCACCTTCACATGCTCGTTGCCTGGACCTACCCTTACAGTCCTTACAAAACGCTGACTCGCCTCTCACCTTGCCCCTTCTAGGTCCATGTTCCCCACCCCTCCCCCGACACCAACTACCTTGGCCCCCAATCCACATCAAACCCTCCCCTCTCCCTACGCAGCCCGAACAGCTCATCTCCTCGCGAACGAGCTCGCCGAGACGTACGGTCTCGAAGGGTATGCCACCCGTCTCCCGCGCGCGTCCGACTCGCCCAGCAAGCGCGGACGCTTTTCGAAGAAGATCTTGGGCATGCTTCATGGCGGCGCGGGAGGAGGAGGAGGCACAGGCGGGGTTGCGATCGCTGGGAACGGAGGGAAGGTGGAGAGCTGGGCGTGGGTGGGGAGAAAGAGTGGGTAGATTGTTCGAGGGGCGGGGTTGTTCTTGAATCTTCGTTTGTTTTGGTATCTTTGTGCGGATCTGCTTTTCTATGTCAGCGTGTGACGATTTTTATGTTTCTCTTAGCAGTGTAAACGTTGCGAGCGGGTGTGAAGTCGTGCAGCAGTCATGCAAGAGAGGAAGAGTAGGGATGGGTGACAAAGATGGCCAGAGATGGACGTGCAAGGTGAGCTCCAAAAGAAGGAAACGAGTCGCGTAGAGAAGTACAACGATGTCTAAGGTAGAATACACAGAGAAGCGGAAGATCGCCATGAGGTCTTCCTCCCTTCATCAAGCCAATCCCCCCGCCGACCGGGACCGAGTCAGACTCGTCCCTCCTCCTGCACCCATCAGCTTGACGTAGCTCTTCTTGCCCTCCTTCTGTCGCTTGGCCATCGACTTCTTGACCTTGGACTCGGGTCGGACGACGACCACAGGTACCGACGAATGCGAGATGCAGTATCGAGAGACGGAGCCCATCCCTGGTGCTCCGAGCACGGCTCCCCAAGCAGCGAGCTTCCCTCGCGAACCCTTCGTGCCGACGATCAGAGAGTCTGGACGGTAGAGCGCGATGAGTCGCATCTGGAGCATGCACAGAACGAAGATGAGATCAGTCAGAGTCGAGATACAACCGCACACGGATCTGCCCGACAGACGCGTCTAATGGCGATCTTCGTCGCGTGCCTGACGGTCCACTCCACGATTCAAGGAGGGCAAGACTTACGATCGAATCTGTGATCTTTCCTGCTACGAACTCGACGACGACCGAGATGTCCCTCCCGTCGACCTCGTCGTTCTTCTCGAGGATGTACCGCTGCAGCTCACGGGCCTCCTCGCGGAGCTCCTCCTGTTTCGAGTGCGACGCACGTTCTGTTCGAACGAGAAGATGTATGAGACCCGGTCAGTGACCTGCTGACTCCATATGGGCCGTGTACGAGCGCAAGCTGTGCTACTTACCTGTTCCCTCCCAGTCGATGACCCGGAGGGCGACGATCTCGTCCCCGTCCTCGATGAGCGACTCCATCAGCCAGTCGAGCGCCTCTGTCCCAGACTCATCAGGAGACACAGCCACGAGGAACAACCGCGTATCGCGCGTGTGCACGTAGTCGGCCGACTTGGCTGTGAACGAGGGAGAGGCAAGACAGAGCAGGGGCACCAGAGCACGCGGTCAGCACAGCGGAGGATGAGCTCGGTGCCTCTCTCCCATCGTCTCTCATCGCTCGCATCCGAGGCTGGATCGGCCGTATGAACGTACATTGGAGGGTGAACGAGAACAGGGCGTCCTCTGACGAGTCGTCGAACGTGTCGAACCCTACTCTTGCCTTGTAGTTGTGACCGAGGTCTCCGGACGAGGAGGTGGCCGTCCGCTGGAACGACGACGTCCGCTTGGAGCTCGCAGGTCGATCAGCTCGGTCCGCCGAGGTGCTCGTCGCTGGTGGGAAATGGATGTGTCCGTTGTTGACTAGGTGATGATCCGAGTCGTGGGTGTCTTGTGGGAGGGCGACGTCCCTGGACAGGTGAGGGGTGCCGCCAGGTGAGGACAAGCTCGACTTGAGAACAGGCCGGGCAGACTGCAGAGACGGAGACGTGGCCATCGAGCGAGAGGAGGATCAAGTGATGGAAGGGATGGGAGGAGTGCGAGTGTAGATAGCTGTCGAGGGGGTCCAAAGAGTCGATGTCGGCGTTGAGGTCCAGTCGGTCGAGGGGGGCGGATGGGCCAAGACAATGACCGCGCCGCTTCCGTCACGTCCCTCCGCGGGTGTGGGTGAGCTTGACAGCTCCGTCCCCCTCCTTCGCGCTCCCATCAGCTCGACACAGACCGCAGTGCTTCCCTGACCACCGCCATGGCTCCGCTCAACCCTCCTCGACCATCGCACGCTCCTCCTCCAAACTGGCCGAGCGAGGTCTTCTATCTGACGGCTCCGCTCTATCAGGGCCTGCCCGCAGAGGTCCAGGCTCTCGTCCAGACGAAACGGAGGCCACCCGTCCATCAACCCAACCAGAACGTAGAGATCAAGTTTGTCACAGATCCAAACCATCCTGCGTACGGTCAGAGGGGTCTGTACGCAAAGAAGCTGCTCAAGAGAGGGGAGCTCATTATCTGGGTCCGTCCAGTCCACGCGGAAAATGTCGAGCTCGAGCCAAAGACTGACGGTCTCTTTCGTCTTCTTCACCAGTACACCGGACACGTTCACCTCGACCCAGAGCCGGACGACACGCTTCGTGCGGAACGAGAAAAGTCCGACTACGACCTCACGCTCTGCTCGCGTCTAGACTCGCTGCTGCCACTGCCACCCGTCGTGCGTCCGCCCGCCAGTTCGGCGACATCCGTCTCGCCTGCCCCTGCCGCTGCTGCAGGACGGTCTCTGGATTCGCTGCCCTCCTGGGCGTCACTTGGACTCGCTGTCGACGCAGCCAAGTGCGGCAACGAAGCCAGGTTCTGCAACGACTATCGAGGCGTCCCGCCCATCGTGTTGTCGTCCTCGTCAAAGGCTCGCCCTCCGTCCGACAAGAAGAGCTCGGCCAAAGCAGGTGGCAAGGCATCCAAGCCTCCTCCGCCGCCAAAGTCGAAACCGTCTGCGTTCTTCCACTCGGTCCGGACGACGTCGCTCGCCCACCTGCCAGTCTTGAGTACCGACACGTCCACCCCGGCCGAGAGGGCTGCCAAGCAGGGCGAGCTTCGGATGGGCATCTGGGTCCTCAAGGAAGAAGGGATCGCAAAGGGAGAGGAGATCTTGATCAGGTCAGTCCAGATCATCCAACAGAGACTGTGTCGTTTGACGCGTCGGAAGCGCGCCGACGATTCTCCCGTCTGACCCCTGTGATCTCCTTTCGCCTGTCTGTCCGGTCCCTCGCTCCGCTGCAGTTACGGCAAGTCGTTCTGGCGATCGAGAATGTCTGGAGGCGAAGAGGCTGCATGACTGGTCTTGCCAGCCAAGGGCCAGGCCCGCGACGGAAGGATCGCCGCAAGGAGACTGATGAGCCCGCGGGAGGATCGGCTCCTCGTCCGACCGAGCTCAACACGAGTCCTCCCTTCCCGCACTCGACCTTCAGGCTTCAGCCCTCAGCCTGACCTCCAACCACACTCTCAGCCATGTCTACCACCGCCAAGTTCCCTTCCGACTTTCACTGGGGCTATGCGACAGCCTCGGCCCAAGTAGAGGGCGCAGTGAGTCGTCCGCTTGCGCTTCGTCTCGACGCGCTCCACTGACTCATCTCGCGCGCCGTCTCCACCGACTACCCCTCCTCCAGCCGACTGCGGATGGCAAGTCTGTCTCCATCCAAGACCACTGGGCGAAGGACCCATCTCACATGGCCGACGGCAAGTCGCTCAACGCCGGGACCGGCTTCTACGAGAAGTGGCAGGAGGACATTGCTCTCATTGCCTCGTTCGGTCAGTCGTCCGTTCACGGTCGTTGGCCTACTTGTCTCGTCACTCATACGATGCTCTCCTTTTTTGAAGGGGTCAACTCGTACCGGATGTCTCTCGCTTGGCCGCGGATCGTCCCGTCTGGAAAGAAGGGCGGCGAGGTCAACCAGAAGGGAGTCGCCTGGTACAGGGAGGTCCTCCAGGGACTCAAGGACGCAGGCATCACTCCCTTCGTGACCCTCTACCACTGGGATCTTCCTCAAAGCCTGCTCGACGAGTACGGTGGGTGGCTCGACCGCAAGATCATCGACGACTTCGAGGTGAGCCGGAACGAACGGAGGTGGACGCGAACCGTCTGGTGGGTCAGCAGCTGACCGATCCGCCTTTTCTCTCGACGTCGCAGTACTACGCTCGAATGTGCTTTGACAACTTTGGTGACCTCGTCGACAACTGGTTCACCATCAACGAGCCCAACATCCACGCGATGCACGGCTTCAGGACCGGCCAACAGGCGCCTGGGCGATCATCCGATCGCCGCATCTCTCCGGAGGGCGACTCATCCGTTGAGCACCTCCTTGTCGGACACAACCTGCTCCTCTCTCACGCGACGGTCGTCAAGCTGTACCGAGCCGAGTTTGCCCGAGGCGACCCAAAGCGCAAGATCAGCCTGGTCGTCAACATGAACTGGGGGGAGCCGATCGACGACACCCCCGAGAGCAAGCTGGCGACCGAAAGGTGGTTTGCGTGCTCGCACTCTTGGTTCAGCGACCCGATCGTGTTTGGCGACTACCCGCAGGAGCTCAAGGACACCGCAGGGGACAAGCTGCCCGTCTTCACCGACGACGAGAAGAGGCTCCTCAAGGGCTCGACAGACTGCATCACGTGAGTGCTGTTGCGCTTCCTGGTCTCCGCTTTCGTCCATGTTCAAGCACACGCTGATACTCGTTCGTCGTCGCCACCTGCAGGATCAACCACTACACGACGATGATGATCAAGAAGCGCGAGAAGCCCCTCGAGTCTGTCGATCTCGACGACCTGTGGAACTCTTTCGTGCCTGATGTCGAGACAGGGTTCCAGGATAAAGACGGTAACGACAGTGAGCACAAGCCTTCTGCTAGATCCCAGCAAGAGATGATCTCTCGACCGAGCTGACCGACCTTCTAATCCGATCAGTCGCTCCGCCGACCGGACTCGTCTGGTGCAGGACCGTCCCGTGGGGGTTCGGTAAGCTGCTCGACTATGTCTGGAAGCGATACCAGCTGCCCATCTACATGTGCGTCTGCATCTCCTTCCTCGGATCATCTACGTTCACGCCACTGACCGTCATTCTCCCTTCTGGTTCGACAGTTCCGAGAACGGCATCTGCTGCCCGAACGAGAACACGATGTCGCTCGAGGAAGCCCTGCACGACGAGATGAGGGTCGACTACTTTACCCGGTACAACAACGTCATCGCCCAGAAGGTGCAGTCCTGAGCCTTCTCTCTTTCGTTCGACGGGTCATCTTTCCCGGCAAGCTCACCCCCTTCTCGTGCTTTGTCCGTCTTTCTGCTTGCGTACTAGATCTCTGAAGGCGTGCCTGTCAAGTCGTGGCTCGGATGGGCCTTCACGGACAACTGGGAATGTACGTGATTGTTCCGCTCGTGCGTCACTCCTGCACCCTTCTCCCGGCGCTGACTTTTCTGGTTCCTGCGACTCTTACAGGGCAAGAGGGCTATGCAGCCAGATTTGGCTGCACGTACATTGACTACGAGGACGGCCTCAAGCGACACCCGAAGGACTCGGCCTGGGCGATGAAGAAGTACTGGGCGGAGCGGCTCGACAAGGCGGTCTGAGTCGCTCGGGAGCCCGTTTCGCTCCGACGAGATACAATCTCTTTCGATCTGGTCTTCAGGTCAGTACCCAGTCCACTTTGATCCGCAGAAGCCCGCGAAGACCTGCGCATCGCCCCTCGCGTGGGCCAGCCGGCCACGTCCGACACCGCTGACCTCTCTCCTCGCTTCTTGGCTTTCAGCTTCCCCATCCAGTCAATCAAGGTCTTTGCGCAGTCTGAGGGTGTCAGGTGGTGACAGTGATGCATGATCGGTGTCTTTGTCGGTGGTATCACCCGAAGGAGCGACAAGCCGGCTAACAAACCACCGACACACCGAGCTCACCACGCGTCGCACTTCCCTCCCTTCTGACTGACCATCAACCACATCACCGACCATGTCTACTACCGCAAAGTTTCCAGCCGACTTCCACTGGGGTTATGCGACAGCCTCCGCACAGATCGAAGGAGCGGTGAGTCCCCGGATCCGATGCTCTTCTCCCATTCGACAGCGTCCGCTGACCCATCTCCGACGCTTCACTTGGCTCATCTTCCATCTCCAGCCGACCGCAGGCGGCAAGAGCCCTTCCATCTGGGATCACTGGTCCAAGAACACGTCCCACATGAAGGACGGAAAGGGTCCCGACATCGGTACGGGTCACTACGACAGATGGCAGGAGGACATCGAGTTGATGAAGCAGTACGGTCAGTGACTTGATCCCGGACCTGAATCGCATTACTATCATCTGACACTGGTTGATTGCATCCTTCTAGGTGTCAACTCGTATAGGATGTCGCTCGCATGGCCGCGAATCGTTCCCTCGGGCAAGAAGGGCGGCGAGGTCAACCAGCAGGGCATCACCTTCTACCGAGAGCTCATCCTCGCCCTCAAGAAGGCCAACATCACTCCCTTCGTCACGCTCTACCACTGGGATCTCCCTCAGAGCCTGCTCGACGAGTACGGAGGGTGGCTCGACCGCAAGATCATCGACGACTTTGAGGTCAGCCAGTCTCGACACCCTCACGATACCCGTCCGGCCGCTGACTGTTCCTTCTTTGCGCGACACACCGCAGTACTACGCTCGAGTGTGCTTCGAGAACTTTGGCGATCTCGTCGAGAACTGGTTCACGATCAACGAGCCCAACATCCACGCGATGCACGGCTACCGAACCGGCGAGATGGCCCCCGGACGATCTTCCGACCGACGCAAGTCACCCGAGGGCGACTCGTCCGTCGAGCATCTCATTGCAGGACACCTTCTCCTCCTCACCCACGCCACGGTCGCCAAGCTCTATAGAGCCGAGTTCAAGCAGGGCAACTCAGACCGCAAGATCAGTCTCGTCGTCAACATGAACTGGGGGGAGCCCATGACCGACTCGGCAGAGGACAAGCACGCGGCGGAAAAGTTTCTCGATTGCAACGCTCTGTGGATGACGGACCCGGTCGTGTTTGGCGACTACCCTCAGAACCTCAAAGATACCGCCGGAGACCAGCTGCCCGTGTTCACCGAGGAGGAGAAGAAGCTGTTGAAGGGGTCAACCGACTGTCTCACGTCAGTCTTGTTCCGCATCTGGGAGATATGTACACTGCTGAAACCGATCTCGATCCTTGTCTACCACGCAGGATCAACCACTACTTCACGATGTACGTCAAGAAGCGCGAGGTCCCCCTCGACCCGGTCGACCTCGCCGAGCTGTGGGACTCGTTCGTCCCCGACATCCACACCAGCTGGCAGGACAAGGACGGGAAAGACAGTAAGTACACCAAACCGGCCAACAAGCCGAGCGTCTTTAATTTCGAAGGCTGACCTCGTCTCCCATCTTCCTCAGTTGGTCCCAAGACCGGTCTAGACTGGTGTCGACCCGTCCCTTGGGGGTTCGGCAAGCTGCTCGATTATGTCTGGAAGCGATACCAGCTGCCCATCTACATGTGCGTCTGCATCTCCTTCTCCAGTCCCGCTGCGTTTGAATGTGAGCACGCTGCTAATCGCACCGGCCCCGCCCCTTTTTTGTCTGCCAGCTCCGAGAACGGAGTCTGCTGCCCGAACGAGAACGTTATGCCACTCGAGGATGCGCTGCACGACCAGTTTAGGATCGACTACATGACTTCTTACAATGATCAGATCGCTCTCAAAGTACGTCACGTTTTATCAGCCCGTTCTTCTGCTTTCCGGCCGACACTGACCGGCTTCCGCTGCTGTCGACAGATCTCCGAGGGCGTTCCGATCAAGTCCTGGCTTGGCTGGACTCTCACGGACAACTGGGAATGTACGTTGATCGGTTCCTGGCGTCCTGATTGCGCTACGACCTGCTGACCTGCCTGCACCGTCTTTCCTTCTTCTGACGTCCACCTCTTAGGGGCCGAGGGGTATGCCGCTCGCTTCGGAGTCACACGCATCATGTACGACGACGGTCTCAAGCGGATCCCGAAGGACTCGGCCTGGGCCATGAAGAAGTACTTTGAAGAGAGGATCGCAAAGGCCTGAGAGCGGGACGTGACTTTCCTTTCTCTCTGCCGCGACGGATCATGACCTTTTCCGTTCACTTGCTCATCTAATTCGGTGTCGAGCCTGGTACACCGGTAGCGAGCTGGAGATAGCGAAAGCAAGGACCAGAGATCAGCGTGGCGCTCGGGAGAGGTCGAGACGCCGGCAGGTGAGCTTGCTGACTGACTGTGAGTCCGTGGATGCCCTTGATCTCCTCCTTGAGGATCGTGTTCACCAACCGGTGCTGCTTCACTTTCGAAAGACCGACGAACGCAGGCGAGGTGACCTGAATGGCGTAAAAGGTGCCGCATCCTCCTGAGACAGTTGTAGCAGCAGCGAAAGGGACGAGCTCTCATAGGTCAGCCTCGATCTTAGCGGTCTTGCGCTGCATCAGCAAGAGATGATCGTACCTGACGTGTCCTCTACGTCGCACTTGTCAGCCTCTAGCTTGTCGCACAGCTTGTTGCGGATGTCGGCCTCGTTCTCCGAGTGTGGTCGGCCGGGCGGGGGGATGGCCAGCTGGGCGCGAGAGAAGGAGAGCGGTCGGTGCGAGAGGACGGTGGGAGTGGGGACCAGCACACGGGCAGGAGCAAGAGAGGCCAAAGAGCGGAGAGAGAACATGCTGAAGGGGCTGAATGTGGGTCTGACGATTGGTGTAGTGGTTGCTGCACACGAGCGAGGGCCGGGTCCGAAATCGAGAAGGGCACAAGTCAGCTCTAACGAAGCTCACCACCGGCTCACCCCCGACAGCGACCCACCCGACCGTCCCACTCTCGTCACCATGACCTCCATGCAGCGACTCGTACCCACCAAACGACCGACGTCGGGCTTCCTGTCGTCCTCGATCACGCTCGGCTTCATCCTCGGCTGCCTGTTTGTCGTCTTCTCCGCCGTCTGGATCCGATCACGCACAAAGGCACGTCGCGCACTCGAGGAGACGTACGCGAGAGAGGGAGAGAGGAGGATGCTCCTAGGTAGGAGAACAGCCAAGCCGAGGCGGATCTACTTTGAGTGGAACCCAGTGCCGAGGTGGTTCATCTGTGGTGAGCTCGCGTGTCCACCCTCGGTCTCGTCCTTCTGCGGCAGATGCTGACCCTCGCAACCTTTTCTTGCTCTTGCCTGGTCCTTCAGCGACGGCTGTATGCATCTTTATCGTCAACATCTTCAGTCAGTCCAGCTCACACTCGTCCTATGGGTCACACATGGCGCCTTCGGCTCCGCCCGACAGTCGCGTTCGGACAGCTCAGCTCATTGTTCCTGCTGTCCCTCACCCGTTCGCTTAGGCATCGTCGCTTCATCGTTGACCGAGCCAGTCGTCAGGGAACCAAAGTTTTGGCTGATCAAGGTCGTCTCGATTCCTGCCGTCTCTGTGAGTCCAGCCGACCACATTGGTCTCGTCCTCTGCAGACGGGCATACGCCGCACTTTGCACATCAATCAGATCGCTCACCGTTTTCTCTGAACCACTGTTAGATCTTCCTCTTCATCCAAACCTTCCTGGCGCCCACGAGCTATACCCCGCCGCAGCTCAACTTTACGCTGCTGCTCTTGCTCGCGCTCATCGTGCTCGTCCTGGCGCCGGTCTTTACTCAGATACGTGAGTAGCGCTGTCTCACTGTGTCGAGCAAACCAAGTTTCTCGTGAAACGTCACTGTCTGTCTCCGGTCGACTGACCCTCCTGCTTCGTCTTCGCCCATCAGCGGTCGACACCGATCGAGGTCGTCTAGGTCTGGCTCGGAGGCTGCTCGAACACGTCGTCGGACCTGCGCTCTGTCTACTTGGGCTGATCGGAGTCCACTATGTCGTCCACGAGGTCCACGAGCCGCTCGGAGAGCAGGGCGATCTTTCGGCGACACCAAGCATCCGGAGCGAAACGACGGGCGTGGAGGCGAGCGGGTCGGGTTCACGCAGATAACGAGGCGGACTTTCTCAGCGGAATGGTCTGCTTTTCAGGTCCCCGCTGAATCCTTTGGACTTGGAGACAAGCTCACCGTTCGGCGCGGAGGACCAAAGGACGGCATGGAGACACAACGTGGGACAGCTGGCTTTCTGCGTCAGGGGTGGATTCTCTGCTTCGTATCACGCTTTTAACGATTTGATCTACGATATATGCGATCTTACTATCGCAGATGCGAAGGAAGCGTTTCGTAGGCGCAATTGCTCGAGAGACTGATGTCGTCCGAACGCGAGCTTGAGCTCGCCTCGTCCTGAGCCTACAACGCCAACATCTCCCCGGACATCGTGAACTCGGCCTCCCCACAGTCAATCAGCAAGCAGCACCTTGACCGTCTCTCCAGCGACCAGCATACTACGCTTCGAGATGAGCACTGCGACGATGAGCCTACCATCGACGTCCTCGACGTCGTTCACCCTCCCCGTCTCGAGCCAACCGGCCAACCGGAATCTCAAGGTGAGCTCCCTTTAGCCAGAACTCGCGCTCCGGGTCACTGATTCGCAGCTTCTCCTTCTCGCTCAGACCCCTCCTCCATCTGTTTGGGCCAAGCCGCGTCCTGTCGTGGGCGGTCATCGGGATCCGGTCAACGGCGTCGCATGGTCGTCGGACGGCAAGAAGATTGTCTCGTGCAGTCAAGGTGACAAGGGAATCCGCGTATGGGACGTAGGAGCATCGGGCAGCACAGTGAGTACACCAGACATGTGTACGCAGGTCTCAGCCAGAGGGAGGATGGAGCCTGCGAAGGAGCGACCTGTTGAGCTCGACTCGTTCAGCTCACCGTGCCGACAGGGATCCCTGCTATGCCAGCGTCCAGTTATGGAACAGCCCTTCCACTAATGACTAATGAACGGCATACTGGCCATACGAGTCCTTCTCGAACGCAATCTATGGTCTCCAGAGACTGACCTGTCCTCCCTGTCCATCTGCTGTCCAGCTTGACCCTCGGCACTCGCAACTGCTCGCGTCCCCGTACACGTACAACTCGCTCATCAACAGCGTAGAGTTCGACCCATCAAACGTCTCGGAACTCACCTCGATAGGGGGCAAGGGAGCAGACAGCCGCATATGCTGGTGGGACACAAGAGGTCAGCGACTTCACTCGCTGTCGCCCAGACCCAAGCCAGATCTGACTGCCCTCTCCACATCGTGTCTTTAGTCCAGAAACCAGTCTCGACTGTGAAGCCTCCGTTCCAACCGTTCCAGATGTCTCATCACCCGACAGAGCGGGTCGTCGCCGTGTCCGACATCAAGGAGGTCATCACCGTGTACGACCAACGCATGCTGCCGTCAACCTCCTCTGCTACCGCCAAGCCGCTAGCGACGACAACGGGTGACGCGATGGAGGGAGTTGAGGAGGAGGAGAAGAAGCTTGGTTGGGCAGCGAGCGAGACGTACAAGTATCCGGACACCCAAGAGTATGCCCAGAAGGGGGCAAAGGTCGTCGTGAGTCCTTCGTCCAGGTCTGAGCCCTGCCGATCAAACGAGACTGAGCTGACGTCATGTGACCTCTTCAGGTGTACGACATCTCGTTCTCGGCCACTGGATCCGACCTGCTAGTCGCTCTCGGCTCAGGTCAGGTCGCGACTCGGTCGTTCGCATCGCTCGCCAAGTCGGCAGCACCAGAAGAGACGAAGGAGTCTTCGACGTACCAGTTCAACGCCCACTCTGGGAGCATCAACATCTTGGAAGTCGACCAGTCTGGCAGGTGAGTTCTGCGCCGAAGCACCCGTCCCGCGATGGAATCGCTGACCTGGGACGTCTTCTTTTCGCTGCGCTCAGATACATCGCAACGGCCGGAGTCGACGCGATTGTCAACTTGTGGGACGCCAACGGTCTGATCGGACTTAAGTCGTTCGGAGATATGACGTTCGTCCTTTCTGTCTACGTTCTGTCCGGATCTTCCTGGCTGACATCTCGACCAACGCTCGGTTGCGCTCACAGCGGCGAAGGCAAGCAACTATCCTTCTCCCACAATGGAGAGATGCTCGCTGCCGGAGGAGGTGACGAGCCTGGAGTCTACGTCGTTCGTGCCTGCCCTCGTCCTCTCGCTTCTCTCTCTCTCGGCTAACCATCCTTTCTTCGTCTCTCAACGGCTCCCAGTTCTCGACCGTTAGCGAAACACTTTTGCACAAGATCCCGACAGGGGGCTCCATCCTCTCGCTCGCCTTCTCGCCCAAGAACGATGTCAGTCCTCTCTTTTCTCTTTGCGTCCCCTTGCTCAGTCTGACCGCTCTCTCTCTCTCTACTCTCGCGTTCGCAGGTCCTCGTCTACGCATCCAACGAGCGCACAAGCTCAGGAGGGTTCTCGATCGTCTCGATGCTGCCGAATTGATGAGATCGAGATACCAAGGAGAACAGATGCAGAGAGCAAAGCGGACCGATGATGCGAACCCCCAGAGAAAGACAGCGAATCCGAGAAGAAATCTTAGAGCGGTACAGGAAAAGTACAGACAGGAAGAGATGAAAGAAAGAGGACCCGAGAAGACGGTCTAGTGACGCTCGCGCATCATGCGAGTCGAGTGCTGCAGGTAGGAAGCAGGTCGCAAAGCGAGTCAGTGTCGGAGGCTCGTAGGCACATGTGGGCGGACGAAAAGAGTCGGCTCACCTTGCTGCCTGTCAGGAGCGAGATAGCCGACTGAAACGGCAAGAAGACGCCCTTTGCTATTCCAGCCGTCGGTGCGGGTGTCGGAAGCGGCGAGATCCATCCCTGCTTGAGCGCCTCCTTGAACGACCAAGGCGCAGCGGCACTGCAACAGAACACCCTTGCTGTCAGCTTTCCATCCTATGGAATTTGGTGCAAGGTCGTTCTCACTCACTCAGTCTTCCAACTCCACATGATCCACCCGGCCGCCCCACCTTCAAACACCTCCCTCTGCGTCTCCCAGAACCGCTTCATAAAGCTGACCTTCCCCTCCGAGAACCCCGGAATCGTCGACGCCATCGCGCCCTTCGATCCCAGACAGTCCGTGTATGGCGTGCAGAAGATGCCGGTGCCGAGAGACATCTCCCCGACGATGGTCGTCCACTGGCTGTTGGCCTTCTTGAGCTCGGGCAAGCGGGCGGTGGTGTGGTTGAGGTGTTCGGTCTCGGAGGCTTTCTCGTTGCCGTTGAAGGCCTCGTAGATGTGGGTGTCGAGGCCGAACTGCTCCATGTGGGCGCCGAGGGATTTGTCGGTGAAGAAGTAGTCCCACTGGAGGCGACAAGGGTGGAGACAGAGAGAGACCGTCAGCGGCTGTTGCGATGACTGTACACCAGGAGTAGGAAAGAACGCGATGCAGGCGACAGTCCGACTCACGTTTGACAGCTTTTGGAAGGCGTCGTGGAAGATGACCATCGTCTTCGGGTTGCCCTCGATGATCGTCTCGTTGTTTCGCACCGTGGCATACGAGTCGATGTAGTACTTTGACAGCTTGTCCCACGTGGCTCCCCACTTGCCCGAGTCGTCCATCAGCGGCTCGTTCAGGACCTCGATGGCCTTGACGACGCCGAGGTACTTCGGGTCGGTGACGATCTTGGTGAGGGCGCCGAGCGCCTGGAGCGAGCGGTACACGTTTTCGTCCGACTTTGACCAGGTAGGACCGTCCATAGACTTTACACCTGAATTGTCAAAGCTGTTCTGTGAGCCGGGAACGCCGTGGAGGTCGACCATCACGTCGAGATTGTGCTCGAGCGCCCAGCCGAGCGCCTTTTGCAAGAAGGCTGAGGATGGAAGGGTTTGGATCGGGTCAGCCGGATGAGACGTCAAGCTAGCTTCTGCGAGTATGCGACTCACGGATCTGGCCCTGAACATAAGGCTCGTTACCCTGAGAGGGCACGAACGCCCAGAACGAGATGGGGATCCGAACAGTGTTGAGGCCAGCCGCGGCGATCTCCTTGAAGTCGGTCTCGGTGATGTCTAGCGTCGCGAAGAAAGATGGAGGTTCGAGTCAGTGACCAAAACGACAACGGACGGTGAAGAGAGAACGTACAGGTGTTCCAGTGCTCGGTCAACCGCTTCGAAGCCTCTTCCTTGCCGAGGATCCGGCAGTAGCTCCACTCGTCGGCCACAGGAACGTGCTGGTCCAGTGGGGGAACGGCAAACAGTTCGCTTGTCATCCAGTTCTCGAGCACAAACCTGACGCGGCAAAAACGGCGGTTGGGTGGTCAGCTTCACGCGATGGACGTGACAGACGCGACAGAGGACGAAAGGCGAAGCTCACCAGCCACCAAGATTCACGCCCCTGACGCGCTCGCCACCGGCCTGGCTGAAGGCAGGCGTCGTTCGAGTGGACGTCCAGTTGAGGGCTTGTACGGGCGGAGAGAGAGACAGAGCAGCCGCTAGCGAGGCGAGCAGGAGGGAAGGCCGAGGGAGCATGGTCGAAGGAGGGGACGAGCTGACGAGGTCGTCGAGTCGTGCGGAGAGTCGGCTGGAGGTGAGAGGTGTGGCAGCTGGGTGCAGGAGTTGAGGGAGATGGTTGATGGGAGCGAGCCAGGGGAGCCGAGGAAAGTGCTTGTCCCGTCCAGTCGAGGGACGGACCCGCAGAGGAGGGATCGATGCGGCCTCCCCGCCCTCAGGTCTCGGAACCGTTCCCTCTCGTTTCGGGAGTCGACACCCTGCTTCACGCGGCAAGCCACCCTATACGGCAGATCAGCTCTATCACATGCTAGCGGTAGTGCTGCCGGTGCTCGGCTCCCAGACACGTTGCTTGACGAGGGATCATCGACGTCGTGAGCGAGAAGGTAGGACGGGTTCGAGTCGGCGCCAAACACGACCCTCCAGCTGCGCTTTCGTGTCTGTCTGTACCAACGGTACTCAGAAGATTCGTTTCAACAGACATGATTATGCAATTGGCTACAGCAGTGTACGGGAATGAGGCGAACGAGGCAAGAGTGCTTTGGAAACTAGATTGAAAAGCGGCCCTCTGGTCGTGGACCGACCTCGAGCCCCCATCTACATTGTGCGGTCTAATCGAGCTTCTTTCGGTTCCCCCATCCGAGCCTCCTCTCTCCTGTCTTTCGCCTCTCGTTTCCGATGGTGACGCTGAGCCAGACGCGCTTGAGGTACGTCTGAATCGGCCAGAACATGCCGACGCGCTTCTTGTACTCTGACGAGTAGAGCGGGTACTTTGGCGACGAGATCCACTCGGTCAAGAACGTCGACCCGAGGAACAGCGCGCCGAGCGCGATCGGAGACGCGAATGCCCAGGTCGGGAACGAGTCCACGAGTAGGACGTCCTTGACGAACAGCTCGGCCGTGCGCTGGATCGATCCGGTCGACTGATACGTCTTGACGATGGCGGAGGGGACGCCGTACAGGAGAGGAACGACAGGGAAGAGCGCCTGGATGAACCAGAACGTCTGCTCAAGCGCAAAGGCAGGGCTGGCAGGAGCGAGAGAGGTCAACAGGTCAGACCCCGACCGTGACCTGAAAGGACGAGACGGAACTCACTGCCTCGAGATGGACCATGTCCCCTGCGTGACGAATCCTCGCTTTCGGTCGTCCTCGCCCCACTTGATCTTTGGTCCGAGTCCGAAGGGGAACATCGACCACGTCTTTGTCTTTGGTCGCTTCGAGTCTGGGAGGTGCTTCCACGACTGGTACGCCTGCTGGATCCCATCCGACACCCACTGACCCGTCACGCACGACACGGCGAGTCCGGCGAGGACCCAGTCCGAGGTGGTCAGGTACGGGTACGTCATGAGCGCGTGCGAGACCTTCTCGGGCAGCGCGGGCGAGTGGTACGTCTGCGGCTGGGCCTGGATGAGCAGGTAGTGCGACGGAATGGCGATCAACAGCAGGAGCATGTTTTGCACGATCGCTGCGAAGAGAGATAGCGGAACGGTCAGGACGCGGCCCACGAGGGAGCGAAGTGAAGAGGCGAAGGGAGTGCTCACCGATGAAGGTGAGGTTGAAGATGCTCCAGACCCAGGCAGGGACAAACTTTTTTGCGTACGGCCACCTGTAGTCCTCTGACCTCGGGTCAAAGAAGCCTCGTCGGGCCGCGTTGAGGGTGAGCCTGAACGACCACACGAGCTGGGTCGCGAGCGCGAGAGCCTGACGCCGGTCGATGTGGTTGGCGACAAACTGGCCGAGCGAGGCGAGCGAGTCGGGTCGCTGGGCTTGAGGGAGGAGGGACCAGATGGCGATCAGAGGCTGGAGGGTAAAGTGGGCGGTGTAGATGACCTGCACGAGGGAGAGCAAGGGAGGTGAGCTCGCGAGGGGGCTGAACGCGTCATGCACGAGAGACGAGCTCACGGGGAGGAATGTCCACACTCGGTCAACCTGCGAGTAGTTGCCGGTGATCTCCCTGAGGCAACAGATGCGCGGACAACAGCGGCAGAAACGAGGAGGAAGACGGAGGGAGGCAGAATGCAGCGAGGTCAACATGCGCTCGTGGAGTGTCGTGCGAGCTCGTTTGGTGTGCTCACCCTGCGATCCACGTCCAGAGCATGTTGTACGTGCAGAAGAGGAAGGCCGAGTGGATCGGCTGGGCGTGCAGGTAAAAGTGCTTGAGCGCGTCGGTCGCAGACTGGACCGAGGTCATCTTGGACCACAGCGGGGCGACCGCCTGAGGGAACGTCTTGATCGCATACGTAGGGAACCCAGGGAACGGAGCAAGGGGCTCCATCAGAGGACCAGCAGCGTGGGACGAGAGCAGGCTCGACCGGACAGACTGCAGGAGGGACGACATGGTGGATTGTTGGGAGAGGGGAAGCAGCCTGTCCCGTCGAAAAGAGATGGGTCGACTCGTTCGCCCGTCCGATCGAGAGCCCCAGGGCGACAGAAGCCGACACAGGACACGTCATCATATCGGAGTAAACACGGGCCAATTTGGAGAAAGGACGAGTGTTTATATCTGCAAGCGGGACGGTGACTTGGCTATGTAGTTACTGATGCAACCCGAGCGAAGTGGCGACTCATACGGGAGGCAGGAAAGCTCCGAAGACGCCGCTCGTCCGTTCTTGCCGTTGTTCTTGCGGGACTTCCTTCACCAGACGACCTGTCTCGTGCGCAGATGGTTCTGACTTGGTGCTCTGCGCTGGTCTGGTCAAGTCCAGTTTCGGACTCTCGGGCCCGTCTCTCTGCCCTCAGCTTCACATCCGACCCTCCTCGTACCCACGTGAGTACAGCCGTGGTAAGCCCGGCCCCTTTTCAGGCTCGCCCGCACGCACTCTGCTGTCCGACATTGACCAGAAAGTCCCCTTCCTTCCTATATCGTTTGTCCAATCCCTGACTAACTTTCCTTTCTCCTCTCTCTTCCGCTCCAACAGCACTCTGCAGGATTCGTGAGTCTCTCCTTCCTCCCCTCTCCGGCCGCCCTGCCTCTCCCTTCAGCTCGACTGACCTTGTCTCCTGTCTTTCTCCCTCCTCAGATTTCTATAGAGAAACAACTGGTCTTGCTAGTTTACACTAGCTACATCATTTCAAGCGTGAGGCTGAGCATAGACCCAAGTTTCTTCACGGAGGACAAGGGGACTTGTGACCACCGGTCCGAGTCTCTCGATGAAGTGGATCGACTCTTGAAGCTCCTCGCCTGCGAGGTTAGCCGATAGACGGTATCGAAACTTTGGGACCTATCTGAACGCTTCCCCACCCCTCCCCCCTCCTACATGCTCGGCTGCTCTTCGTCCTGGGACGAAGGCGGTCGGACGTTGAGGTCATCTTCCGAAGCTCGACGTCTCTCTTCCTTACCGCTCCTCCTGTAGACTATACCTCTTCCGTGCTTCGCCTTGCTCTGGACCTATCACATGTGCCGTCACCTCAGTCCCAACCACGCAAGAAGGTCTTCTCACGCACCGGAAAGCGTTGTCCTTCGCGGCCGAGCTCACCAAATTTCGACGCCGCCGAGGGCTCGTCTGGTCTGGCCGTCTAGCATCTCCACACCGAATAGGGAGGCCTTGATCTCGAGCGAGTACGCATCGAAGCTGTCTGTTGCTTTCGATGATATCGAGATTCTGGCATCCCGGCATCAAGTCTGAGGTCGAGCGACAGCGAGGGAGTCGCTTGGACGCGCCAGCTTCCTCAAACAGCCACGATCTTCCCTCCCTCACGCGCGTGTTGCTCTTGCTCATCCATCCCCTGATCCTTTGCTCGCGATGACCTCCTCCGAGTATCTGTGTCCGACTGTGATCGGTCCCGCCTGGGGAGCCGATGTTCGGGTGGTCTCGCGTGGTGGTGGCTTTGTCGAGGAGGGGATGAACCTTGGGACGTCCCCCCCGTCTCAGGTGTGGGCTCGTCTGTCCGGTCAAGGTTCGATCAGCCCTGTTCACACCATCAGATCCATGGATCGACCGGCCTTCATCAAACCCCGTCAGTCACCTCCATCATCCTTCGGCTCCTATCCGTGAAAGGCGAGCCTCTCTCGGCCAACGCCAGGCACCCCGGTGAGCTCGTTCTCTCGACTTTGGCCGACCGGGCTGAGCCAGGCACTCACCCCTCCTCGACATTGCGGTCTCGCCCGACAGGGGTGAAGCTTGCCTCGCCCTCCTCTCGCTCGCTGTTTGCCCTGTCCCGGCCGAGGTCCGACCTGGAAAGGTTTGGCTTTCAAAGAGGGAGGAGGCGAATCAGCCCGTCGTCGTCGTCGCCCGAGCTGACCCTCCAACCCTCTCCTCCCTCACTCCGCCCTCGTCCGAAGACCGCCCACCGGTCCCCTCCTGATCTCCAAATCACCTCGACACCCTCCTCTCCACTCGCTTCTCGTGAACGATGGACGACGGCCGTGGTTCTCCTCCGATGCCTGCGCTGATTGAGTTTGGGGACGACAACAGCCGGCGGGCACCCATGTTCCCCGTCTCACAGACGGTCCTCCTCCACCAGGCGACACCACCGACGGGAGACCCTCAACGTAAGCAGGCCTCGTCTTATCTCGTCGAGTCTGCATCTGGTGTCTAGCTGACGAGGTAGGGAGGGAGGGGTGACGGTGCCTTGTCGGACGAGCCCCCTTTGAGGATGAGCTGACCTTGCTGTTCGCTTCCCTGCCTGTCCTCCTCCCTCTGCGCTCCTCAGCGATCCCAGTGTGGACGAGCACCTCGCCAACGAACGGATCGGCGCCCTCTCCTGCTCGTAGGAGCTCTTCGCCTCCTCCTCTGATTCCTGTGCCGGTCGAGCATCCCAACTCGCCGCAGGCACTCTACTCCTATGTGCCCCAGCCCCCTTACCACAACCAACCCTCGTCCTCCTCGCCGGTGCCGTTCCCTTGGTATCATCCGTCAGCAGCCACCCGAGCGGGCGAGAACGTTATCCCTGGTGGGCTGCTGTCTCGTCTGGCGTCGTCCTCTATGGCTGGCGGCTCGCAAGCGGGCCCCGCGGGTTCGGTCCTGACCGCCTACACGCACTACCTCCCTCCGCCAGACGGTTCAGCCCTCCAGCACCCGCACGCCTGGTCGCCCTACCCGCGCATGTTTGGACAGGAGCTCATCCTCCCTCCCTCGGTCGGATACTACTCGGCAGACTTCTCGGCATCGATGGCGGCCAGGTCGAGGGCGACGAACGAGTCGAGTCGAGTGTGGGCACCCGCCCAGTCGGGGCTGCCGACCGAGCAGCAGCAGCAGATGTACGCGAGGATGCAGCAGCAGCAGCACGAGATCCTCGTCGCTCAGGCTTACGCGGCCGGACGAGGAAGGTCCACTCTACCTCAGCACGCGGTGCCTGGCTCGCAAAGGAACGACCCGGGAGCACTCGACCCAAACGGACTCGCCGCGACGCCTACCGGATACCTCCCGCCGCACGTGCATCCGATCTCGATAGAGCGGTCCACGACACCGACGAGTGTGGAGCCAACGTTAACGGCCTCGCAGTCTGTGCCCGTGTCGGCGAGTGCGCCCTCGATCCAGCGGACGTCGTCGGCAAACCTGGGACACCGAGTGCATCTCCTCTCGTGCGCTCACTGCGCTCTCCCGTTGACGGACAGAGGGATGAAGGTGAGTGCCTCAGTGCGCAGCGCTCTGTCCACGAATCTGGTGCAGCGCGGCGCTGACACGTCCCCTCCCTGTTCCAGGCTGTCCTACTGCTCAAGCCGCATATCTCGCTCTACTCGACCGACGCCTGTCCTGTCAACGTCGGACCTCTTTTCATCCCGGACGGTGGTGGAGAGGCTCCAAGGGATGGGCCAGAGAGGACGTGTGACTGTTTGACTCAAGGACTCGGGTGCCTCGGATGTGGATCGCTTCTCGGTAAGCCGTGCTTTTCCCTGTCCTCTTTCCCTGCTAAACAGAGACTGACGATCAGATGTATGCCTGCTGTTTTCAGGATACTACATCGCGATCGCCTGCTCTCGCTGCACCAACAGCGTGTCCAAAAATCAGAGGTCGGCTAACGGGCATCGAGTATGTCCTCGCGTCCCTTCGTTCTGGTCTCCATCTGCTCGAAGCTGCTTCTGACATTCCTTTTTTCGCATCTTGCTAGTTCGTCTTTCATCAGAACGAGGTCGTGTCGACGGAACGGGTGTACACGCCTTCCGAACCCGGCGTCGTCTCGTCCCTGTTCCCGACGGCCAACTACTCGCTCCAGCACCAGCACGCCATCCACCCGGCCTTCTCGTCCGCGAACAACCCTTCGTCCGTCCTCGACCCCGGGGCCCACAAGCGGACCACGTCTGGCTCGTCGGAGGTAGACCCGTCCGGTCCTGGCTCGCGACCGTCGAGCGCGCAGAGCATGGTCCCCCAGGGACGAGCGCTTCAAGCTGGAGACGTCGTCTTCTGGCGCGACCTTGTCAAGGGAGGAGAGCGTGTCGCTCCTTGGTTCGGTCCGAGGGAGACAAAGGGCAAGAAGCGACGACGAGGGGACGAGGAGACGTTTGTCGTCCCCATCGCGGCTGCAGGGGGAAGGTCCGTTGGCCGATAGCCATTCGGACCTGGTCTCCGCGTCCTGTGCTCTCTGCTTCTCTGCTTCTGTCCCTGTTCGTCCTCGTTCGCGTCCATCCGCTAGTCCCATCCTTCGTCGCATTCCTGTCTAGATGTCCGTCCTCCGTCGTCGTCACTTCAACTTTCTGCTCTCCATCGCCAGCTGCTCTTCCTCGTTGCCTTTTCCCATTCCGCTTCACGCACGTTCCTGTCTTACTCTCTACTTGTTGTTTATCCCGCCCGCATCGCCTCACACGCTCCTTTTCCCTAGCATAGGGACTCTGGTCCCGACTCCATCATCCTCTTCGCGCAACCTTTCGATACATTACTCGCTCTTAATCATCGTCCGGACCGCAAAAGTCATACCGTTCGTTCTCACACGCTGCGTCTCTTTAGACTAGGGTTAGCTGTAAACCTCTCGAGCAAATGAGGCCAAGTTTGGTCGATGACGTTTCAGCGCGACGGAGCTGAGCTGAACTCGACCTCGCCGCTCCTGCTGCCTGCCCGACCCTAACGCCCAACCACCGCATGTCGACCCTCTCTCCTCCTCCGCTGCCACCTCGGACACCTTCGGGGACGGTCGTCGCTCCCGCTTCTCCCAAGCCGAGTGTGAGCGCGGGCTCTCCCGAGGCAGGCCGTCGACTTCCCCCTCCCTTGCCGGCGAGGTCCGATCCGTCGAGCTCAAAGGATGGACGGCCGGTCGTCTTGCTCGAGGAGAATCGGCTCGTCGAGGCGATGAGCAATGATGAGTTGGGAGTGCTCATGAGGAGGTTTGACAAGGTCAGTGTCCCTTCTGCAGCGCAGGAGACGGCGAGCATCAGTGAGGTCATGCAGGTCGGCCGGCAGCTGAGCTCGCTCGCTCAGATCCCCCCTCTCGCCTGCTTGCCTCTGTCGGGCGCAAGGTCGCGGCTGCTCCATCACTGACGCCTCTTCTCGTCTCTCTACTGCTTTCTCTCTCCACCATGTAGCAAGTTAACCATGTCTACATCACCCCGACGGACCCACCCCGGATCTCGTCCCTTCCGCCTTTGCTCGACCTGCAGGCCTCACCGGACGAGCTCTTCACCCCTGACAAGCTTCGTTCAAATCTGGAGCGCTTCTATGCGACCGTCGTCGTAGGACTGATCCGGTTCGGAAAGGAGATCATGCGGCTCAGGTCGTGGGACGAGGCAAACCGAACAGCAGCCTTCCTGGCGGTGAGTCCCGGATGGCTTTGTCTTTCCCATCTGTCTTCTCCAATTGGCGTTGACTGACTTGTTTATCGATCCTCGTATGTTCTCCGTGCCAGGGGTACTGTCTCGCGTGGTACTTCAACGTCCTCACCGCCTCGTTCTTGTCCTTCCTCTCGCTCCTCATCCTCGTCCCCTCGACTCGACTCTTCTTCTTCCCACCCATCGTCGCCATCCCGCCCGCAGACCCTACCGGACCGCCCATTGCGGCACCAGGGATCGGGATCCTGCCCGAGTTTGTCACCGAACGCTCCGTCGGGGCCGAGCGCATGGCCAGCGACTTTGCCGACGGCATGGGCGCCCTCCTTGTCTCTTCGGGCACCACCGAGGGCGACGAGGAGGAGGAAATTGGACGAGGCCAGAAGGTGGCGAGGGAGGCTGGGGCGCTGGCGGAGGACCTGGACGAGTTGACGAGTGCGGACGGGCCGGAGATCTCGCCTGAGGAGCGCAAGAAGAAGGCAAAGCAAGCCAAGAAGCTGAGCAAGAAGGAGAGGAAGGCTGCCAAGAAGGAGGAGAAGAAGGAGAAGATGCTCGACAAGCATGGGAGGCCGGTCATGATCATCGTTGGCGACCTCGCGGACGGGTGGGAGAGATGGGCAAAGTGAGTCTTCATCGCATCGTTTTGATCTTCGCGTGGAGCGCTGACGCTCTGTTCTGCCCCCTCTTATCGCAGTGCTTTCTCTCCTACAGAGCCTTTCGGCAGTCAAGGTCGGCGTAGTGTGGTCCTCTCCATCTTCCTACCGATCATCAGTGCGTCCCGCGTTTTCGATCTGCTCTTTCCGCCAAGAGATCAGCTCACTTTCGCCTGTGCTTCGCCATCCTAGTCTCGACGAGCGGCATCTTCTCCGAGTACGTGTTCTCCCGCGTGGTCGGAGGTTTCATCGGGTTCCTTTTCTTCGGGCAACCCATCCTCGACCGGATCGCACCCTTCCTGGAGCAGAAGATCCCCCACTGGCAGGAAAAGATGGAGCTCAGGAAGTACGTACCCGCTTTCTCTCTCCTTTTCTCCTCGATCTCAGTGCTGAGTTCGGCTGCATCTACCTTCCTCTCCTCCAGCGGTATCCTCGCCGGTGTGCCCACCAACGCCCAGCTGTCTCTCCGCCTTCTCCGAGACGCCGAGGCCAAGCTCAACCCCCTCCCGCCTCCGCCGCCACCGCCTGTCGAGGAGGGAGACGACGACGATGACGACGACGGCACAGATGGAGAGGGTGCGGTGGACGGAGAGGAGTTCTCGATCGTCGACGGGACCGAGGACGACTCTGCCAGCGTGCTGAGCGTCGAAAGCGCCGCTACGGGAAGGGTCGTCAAGGCCGAGCGCGCGAAGGAGAAGGCGAAGGTCCAAGGGAAGGCAAAGTTTGCTCAGTTCATCAAGAGCGCAGCGAAGTTGACCGAGGAGGTGAGTCGAGAGCGAGATTGAACCTGAGTCGCGATGCTGTCGCAAAGCTGACCGCGGTTCCTCTCTTGATGTCACAAGAGCGCCGGCTACCTGAGCGGGCAGAAGCAGGTCGACTGGGAGAAGATGTCCAAGGTACGTATCCGGCACCTTACGTCGCTCGCCGACACGACGCTGACTGGTTCTCTCCGCGATCTCAGGCTGCCCTCGACAAGCTCAACGTCTCGCGAGAGAGCGGAGCAGCCAAGGGTCTCCTCGCGGTTGTTCCCAAGACGACGTACCCCGAAGACACGCCCTCATGTGAGTGCTTGTCGTCTTGTACTCTCGGCGCAATCTCAGTAGCAGCAGCTGACTGGTCTATTCCCGACAGCCTTCTTCCTCAACCATAGCGGCCGCCCTGGACACATCCTTATCCACCCGCCCAACCTCACCCTCAAGACGCCCGCCCGGATCGTCTTCACGACGGTTGGAAACGTCTCAGCGAAGGATAACTACCCCATCGACCCCGAGGCGCCGGTTGCGAACCAGGGCAAGAAGGGCAAGCTCACGATCTCGATCAACGACGTCGTCGAGATCAGGAAGCACGGGATCGGATGGCAGAGCAGGATGTTTATGAACTGGGCGATCGGACTCGAGGTCAGTCCTATTTCCTTCCTGGTTGCTTTGGATCACTTGGCGTTACTGACTCTCGTGTCCGCCTCTTCGCTCATTCATCAGGGCGTCGGCGGGACCGGCCTCGAGCTCAAGGTGCGCAGGAAGAAGACGGTCGAGGTGGACGTCGAGGCCGACGATGGGGCGTCTGTCCAGACGACCGAGACAACAACCCATCAGGAGGAGCTCTTGGAGTCGTTCAAGTTTGGCGCCATCGTCCGCAGGGACGAGCTGTTCAACAGACTCGTCGCCTTGGGAGATCAGCGGTGGGAGGTGCTTTAGACGGACTCGGTTGTGTATCTGGACCTGCTGTATCGATATGCATGTGCGTTACTTTGCTTTCCACTCCACTTCCTGAGCAGGAAGCTCGACTCGTCGTGGTCGGTCCGGATGGGTCGCGCGAGACAGGATCTGCGCTGCTCCCAGCATGGACGAGTGGCCGATCCCTCCGCGTCGGGCTGCTTTGGGAAAGAAGTTCGTTTGCATCGTTGACAGACTGTCTATGCGTTAAGAGCGAAAGTTGCATCTTTGACATGAGGTGTGGAACAGCCAAGGCGGTTCCGAGCGTCTTGCGAGCGGAAGGTTCGGCGCCTCGGAGGTCACAGACGAGAAGAGAGTCGGGGGCCGCCCACGCGCGGAGGCAAACAAGCTCTGGGGAAAGGGAAGAGAGAAGTTGGCCGTCTGTCTGGCGTGACAGCAACCTCCTCCCTCCTTCATTTAGCAACCCACGCTCGCTTACTCGTTCGGTCTCTTGGTCTCTGCTGTTGGGATGCGTGTGACGTTCTACTCTGTGCCCGGGGTTGGCATCCTGACGAGTTGGGCCGATTGTGAGGAGGCGATCAAGGTACGAGCTCGGCTCTCTCTGGGTGCTGCAACATCGGTAGCTCGCCGACGCTCGAGCTCACCAGCCTCTTCTCCCTCTCCGTCGCATCCTCTACCGTGCAGGGTCAACCGAATCCAGTGTTCAAGTCGTTCCGTGAGTCGTTCAACATGTGTGTGAGCTCGCAGCCTGGGCTGTCTTATCTAATCCGTGCCCCTCTTCTGTTCAACGATCCCCTCCTTTCCCTCTCCCTCCCGCTGCGTCATCCGCCTCACAGGTACCCTCCCTGCTGCCGAGGCCTACCTCGTCGGCTGGGATGCGTCCTCTCCCTCGATGGACCACACGGAGAACACGCCGTTTGGCTTCAGCGGGCCCGAGACGCTCCCGCCCACTCCGTTGCACAAGCTCGGCCTGCCCTTCCACGAACACGTCAAGCGAAAGTTCAGCGCTCCCTCGTCGGCCGCCATCAACCCTCCATCGTCCTCCTCGTCCTCGAGGTCAAAGCGACCTCAGCCTGTGCCGACCCAGTCGCTGCCTGTGCCAGGCTCGTCTCGCTCCCAGGCGGCCTCACCCGACCCGTCGTTCCGCCGTCGGTCACCCCTCATCCAGATCGTCGTAGAGGAGGAGGACGAAGGCGAGTCCCGTCCAGAGGATGAGCTCACCCCTCCATCCTCGGCTGGGAGCGAGCCTGCCGAGACGGACTCGCCTGCGAGATCGCGGACGGGGTCGACGAGCAGCGGGAGCCACTCTCTGGGCAAGAGACGCAAGTCAGGCCTCGGTCTCGGACTCGGAAACATTCTCTCCCTCTCCCCAGCTCGGCCGCTCACACCACCAGCGTCACCAGATTCGACCACCCAAAGGTCGCTCTCGCCATCTTCCGCGGACGAGGCGTCAAGAGGGGCCGCCCCGAACTTCAAGCCCAAGTCGGGATTCTTTGGTCGACGAGTGTCACCCACCAGCACGGCCTCCTCCTCGATACCATCTGCGCCTACACTCCCTGTCGTAAGGCCTCCATCGATCAAGACCGGTCCGACTCGCTCTCTCTGGGCAGACGCACCGCTCTCGCCACCCATCGTCTCGCCGCCCGTGCGACCATCTTACTCTCCCGACACAAGCGCTACCTCCCCAACCTTCACCCCGTTCGCGGACGACTCCGCACCCGTCTTCAGCCGCTCGACCTCGTCTGGCACACTCGTCCTGCCCATCCGGTCTCCCGCTTCCTCGACGGCCTCCCTCCATCGCCCGCGCTCGATCCAGTCTCTCCGCAACGCACCGTCGTCGTCTTCGCTGCGTTCCTTCAACTCCAGCACGTCGGGACTCCGAAGCCCGCCGCTTGAGCCCCCCAGGCTGGGCAGGTACGGATCGTACACGTCGAGTGCTGGCGGGTCGAACGTCTCGTTGAGCGAGATGGGAGCGCGACAAGGGAGCGGGTGGTCGAGCATGCAGTCCTCGGCAGCGGCTTCGATGGTGCGGCTTGATGGAGAGGCCGCTGCCTCTTCTGAGGGGAAAATTCCAGTCGAGCCGAAGAAGGTCAAGGCGGCCAGCGGCGGCGGGTGGATGAAGAAGATGAAGTCGAAGGTGTTCGGAGGTGGCGGTGGGCTCAAGGTAGCGCCTTCAACCTGATCAGGAACTTTCTGTCAACGCGGTACACTCTCTCTCTCTCCTTTCACTTTCTTTCTTTCTTGGTAATCTATCGGACTGGTCCCGGCTCCTCTCCTTTCATCGAACTCTTCGCTCTCCTCCCCCCTTTTTGCTTCGTCTTCGCCTTCGCTCTTCCACCTTTTCATCTTCTTGATTGTAACCCGGACCCCATCTTTCATACTCTCTACCGTGATAGACTCTCGGACACTTTTGCTTCAGCCTCTTTTTGCGTGCCACCCTCTCTCCTTAGCTTCCTTCCCTCCCCTCTTTTCGCTTCCACGCTCGTTCTCGCTACCCCGCCACTCTGATTGTCTGTCTGTCTGTCTGTCTGTCTGTCTGTCTGTCTGTCTGTTCTCTACCTTGGCCTATCATCAAACTGCCATATCGTTGCTCGTGCTTGCAGCTCACAAGAAGAGTGCGATGTCTCAGTCCTTACGGTACCGTCTCGGCAAGACTCTGCTTCGTCCAGTCGAGCTTGAGGATCCGGAGCATGTCCACGTACTCGGATACACAGGCTGTCGACTTGTATACCTTTGGCTTCAGGGTAGCCGATCTGCGTCGGCCTCCACCGATTCCAGCAAGGCAAAGTCGCGAGCTCACCATTCCCCTCCTTCCTCCCTTCGACTGCCTCTCACCCGCCCCTCCAGCCCTTCAGCGACTCTAGTCATCTCGGCATGCTCGCTCCCCGCATCCTTCCCGCCCGTGGCCCTCTGACCCGCACCTCACTCATCTTCCTGCACGGTCTCGGCGACTCTGGCCACGGCTGGACGGGCCTCCTCCAGTCCCACCTCTCGGACTACTTCCCTTCGCTCCGGATCATCCTCCCCAACGCGCCTAGTAAACCGCTGACGATCAACGGGGGGCAGGAGATGCCGCAGTGGTCAGTTGAAGTCACTATTCAAGCTGAAGAGGCGAGGCATGTGAGGGTGTGGTAGAGCTGATCAGAGGGACGGTTCCGCGCGCAGGTTCGACATCACCCACTCCCAAGCACGCGAAAGGCCTGAGCTGCAGGATGTTGCAGGGATGGAGCACACACTTGGGATGCTGGAGACGATGATTGCCGAGGAGAGGGCGCAGGGAAGGAACGTTATTCTGGGAGGATTCAGTCAAGGTCGGTTGGACTCGTCCCTTTCTCCGCGTCATCTTTATCCCCGGCCAGGACTGACTCGTGTTATCTTCGTGGTGATGAAGGAGCCGTCATGACCCTTTTTACCGGTCTCCAAACCTCCCTACCCCTCTCCGGCCTTCTGATCCTCTCCGGTCTCCTCCCTCAACACACCACGCTCCAATCCGTTCGTTCCCTTCTTCCTCCCTCCCTGCCCCGAACCCCGTACACCCACTCACCCCACCCCTTCTGCCTGCCCTCTACCTTTCTTTCTCCGCACAGAAAACCCCCTCCACCTTCCCCTCCTCGACCCTCCCGATCTTCCTCGCCCACGGCACCCACGACCGCACCATCACATTCAACCACGGCCTCAAGATCCGCGACTTTCTCGAGTGGAACCGCGAGGCCGGCGGGTTGGGGTGCGAGAAGGTGACGTGGTGCGAGGTGAGAGGGATGGGACATAGTGTGGATGAGGAGGAGGAGATGGTCAGGGTGAGGGCGTGGGTGGGGGAGATCGTTGGGCGGGAGGAGCGGGAGGAGTAGGAGGGATGCTGAGATGGCAGTAGATGAGCTTATGGAGGGATAGATGCGCGCTATAGGATTATCGTTGGACTGAAGAATACGCGAAGAAAGGCGGCTGGCCTCCAGGATGCAGGATGAGCTTTCGATGGGCGAGACGACAGTCGAAGACAGGTCATGATCATCACGGGTAGCTCTCTAGCGTCGTCGGCAGGCCGAGCGTCTTCATCTTGACCGCGATCTGAGCAGAGGTCGAGCAGGTGGCGCGTCAGTAGATGTCGTGTCGAGGAAGGGATGGGTCGAAACTGACCTCGAACAGGTAGTCCAGGCACTCGGTCTGAGTCTTGGCCTTCTCCCAATCGGGTCCTGATGCATATCAACGAGCCATCACGGTCAGCAAGGCTCGAGAGAGAGCGAGGCGGAGGAGTAGGATGAGAGGACTGACCCCAGACGTAGACTCCATGCCGTCGGACGAGGACCGCGGGTGCGTTCGGGTAGTCGATCATCGCCTGAGCCATGGAGTCGGTCAAATCTTCCTCGTTTGCGGTATTCTCTATGATCGGGATAGTGAGTGTATCGTGGAAAGTGAGCGTCTTGCCGACACCGCCGATACGGACGCCCTTGATCATCTGTTCCGGGGAGCAAAGGGCGGGTCAGCACACGCCATCGCCCTGCCTGATTCGGACGAGGACTCACCTCTTGGTGCGAGATCGTGAACTCGTTTCCGGGCCACAGAAGCGTCGCCATCACTGAGCAGAGGATCGTAGACAGTGTCCGCCCGGTCAGCAACAGTTGGAGTTAGGGACGGACTGTTCGCTGCGTCACTACGATTTGCCGCAAGAATCCACTGACCAGCGTTCTGACTGTGCGTGTGGATACAGCTTCCGGCGTCCTTCAACCTGAACGCGTTCCAGAACAGGGGCGAGCACGCGCTCTCCTTGAGACCCTTCTGAGCCGGGACGCGGAGGAACGTCCGCTTGGACCCAGACGTCGGGATCGTCGGCTGAGGGTACGGGAGCACAAAGATCTGAGGAGCAGACATGCGCTCCTTCTGCACACCCGAGGGAGCGAGGTAGACGATGTTGCTAAGACAGAAAGGGCGGGCCGGGTCAGCTACGCGGTCGAGCTCGGCTGAATGGAGCTGCACGACTGACTCTTCTCGGATAGAGATCCCTCCTCCAGTTCCGGTGACCCATCCGAGCGTGTAGAACTGTCGGCATAGCTCAGGAATCAGGTTGGCGGGCTGCAGAAGCGACAAGATGGGTACAAATGGTAAGCTCGAGCTTGCAAGTCAGGATGGCGCGAGAGTCGGACGGAGACGAACGTGCAGAGGGTCATCAGACGTCACGAGCTCATCTCCAGACTCGGACAGGTTCGTGATGTGCGAGGGAAGAGTGGTCGACGGGACGATCTCGGTGGAAGGAGCTGAAGGGGCGGACATGGCTCGAGATGGTTGGAAGCGAGGAGGAAGGGGAAACGAAGGTGAGCTCGACACCTCGCTTTCGGAGGCAAACGCGGCGCTGAGCGACAACGTCCTCCTCTATCTTCTGTGAACGCCTCTCTCGCGCTTTTGCACGCTGTCCGAGTACGTGTAAGGAGTCATTATGATCATCTAGATTAGTCGAAGGTGACCTTCTTACCCTCGGAAGCAACGATACCGACCGGTGCACGCTTCGCGAGCGCAAGCGCCGCACCAGGTCTCTGTCGCCCAGCCTTCTCCCACTTGGCCATCTTCCTCGGGTCGCGCTCTCGCTCCTCGCCTCCTCGTCCTCCTCCCTCCTCTCCCTCCTCTCCGTCTCGTCCTCGCTTCGCCTTGAGTCGCTCGCCTCCGTAGTTTCTCGGCGGGGGCATGGGGTTGTTGGGCGCGTCCACAGGAACCGAAGGTGGGAGACCAGCCGCCTCTCGAGCGGCGGCTCGCTCCTTCTTTTGCAGACGAGGAGCCTTGGTCGATGACTTGGGGGTGGGTGGAGGTCGGACCTTGGCGGGAGGGGCAGCAGGATCGGCACCCTCTGTCTCCTCGTCGACGATGGGGGTGTTGAACGTCTGCACTCCGGATCCGGATCGGGCGGCCGAGGAGGGGGAGGCGTACTCGAGGGTGAGGGCTCGTCCGTCGAGCTTGTGGTTTCGCATGTCGATCAGCGCGGCGGTAGCCTGGGCAGACGTCCAGAAGTCGAGGAACGCGAATCTGAAAAGCGCACAGACAAACGGTCAGCGAAAGCTCAGGAAGGAAACCGCGGACGTAGATGCGCATCCTGACGTACCCCTTGCATCGACCTGTGTCCTGGAACTGTCCCATCCTGATCTTCCTCAGTCCAGCCCCGCTGACCTCGACGTGGGTGACGACTCCGTCCTTGCCGACGACCTCGACCTTCTCCTTGTCATCCTCGTCGTCGCTGTCCTCACCGGCGGCCGGCTTCTTGGTCTCCTCGGCTCCCTCTGTCGGCTCAGGCCGGAAGGCAGACTTCTTGACCTTGGACGAGTGGCGTGATGACGAGAGCGACGTCTGCCAGTGCTCCTCGATCAACGTGCGGAGAGACTCCTCCGTCGCCTCGAAACTGAAGAAACGAAGCCAGAGGGGAGAACGGAGTCAGATCAGGCTGTGCCGCAAAGACAAAAGCGCGTGAAAGGCATGCACTGACCCAAGGTTACCGACGAAGAGGGATGCTCCCGGTGCGTTCTTCTGCTTCGCGAGCAGCGCCTGGATCGTCCGCGACTTTGTCTTTCCTTCCGGAAGGGCGGTCGAGGCGGGTGTGATGGGTCGAGAGGAGAAGTCGGAGCCGAGCTTGATGAGGAGTGCTCGTCCGTCTGCGAACAAAGGTAACGGATGATAAGGTGAGCTCAGGTTGGCGAGCTCGACAGGCCGAGGTGAGCTCGGAACTGACCGAGATGACCCTCTGACAGCTTGACAGCTCGGTGGCATGCCTCAGGACTCGAAAAGTCGACGTAGGCGAATCTGTACGTGGGCGCAAGCCGTCAGCTTGAGGGAGGGTGTCTGGTGAGCTCGGTCGTTCTGGACTGACCCCTTGTTGGCCCCCCACTTTCCTCCGCTGCCCGTCTTTGGGAGGTTGATCCTCGTGATGGTCGCCTCCTTGTCCTCCTCTGCGTCCTCGTCCTCCGAGTCCTCCCCCTCTGGCTTGTCCTCTCCGGCCCCCCACTTTCGCTGCTTCTTGAGCGCGGGGGCGAGGAAGTCGCGGACCTGCTGCTCGGTCGTCTTGAACGCCAGGTTACCGATCCAGATAGAGTACTTTTCAACCTTGGGAGCCTTGGGCGCCTTGACCGTCTTGATCTCCTCGCCGTCCTCGCCAATCACGGGCACAGGCGCAGACGAGGACGGGACCGGAGCAGGCGGGGGCAGGCCCTTGGCCTTGGCCTTTCGGATGGCAGCCTTGGACAGAGGAGCAGGAAGGGTGGTGTCGATAGTGAGAAGATCGGCGTCATCCTCGGCGTCCTCGGTAGGCTTCTCGGTAGAGGCTGCAGCGACAGGGGCGTCCTCCGAGGCGGTGGGCTCGGGAGCAGGAGGAGGCGAGGTCGAGCCCGAAGCGACGGGCGTCTCCTCCACACCCTCGGCAGCAGCGGCAGCAGCAGCCTTGGCCTCCTTCTTCTTGGACGACTTGACCTTGTCCGTCTTGGAAGGCTTGAGCGATTTGTCCTTGGGCATCGTGGAAAAGGGGGAGGAGAGAGTTGGAGGGCAGGCACGGGAGGGAGGACGAGCCTGATGAGCTCGGAATTCTCTCCCTCCGCAGCCGGTCGTCGCGTCCAGCCGAAACTAGGGCCGCTCTTTGATGTGTCAAGCAAGAGGTGCGAAAGTGAAGACGGAAGATATCCAAAAGTCGTTCATCGTGATTAAGTCGTGTATAAACGTTGCCTGCGCCGGTTCCCCTGCTCCATCCGAGCCTCTATCCCCTGAACCTGTGCTGCTCGATGGTCAGGGTGAGGTGTTCCTGAGCCTCCTGCCTCTTCAGCGATTTCCAGACATTGAACGTGCCAATGTTCTGTTTTCCGAGCTTCTCATGTACGAGATCCCGTCGGAAGACGCCCGCTCCGGCGTCCCTCTTGCCGCCCTTCTCGTAAAGCTTGATAAGGGCCTTGACTTCGTCAGACGTGACAGCCTGTCCGGTTGGACGCTGGGCTTGCGTCCAAAACAGCGCATCGAGGACGAGAACAAGATCTGTTGGAAAGCGAAGCAACGGGTCAGCATGATCTAGGACGACACGGACTCGCGGCGAGCCATGCTCACCTGCGATGGCCATCATGATCGTTCTGGCTGAGCCGGGCGCCTCCCACAACCCAGAGACAGTGGAGAGCTGATCACAAGAGGGACCGCACGGTTCAGTCAGCAAGTGATGACGAGACGGGAAGCGGTTCAAGAGGTTGCTCACTCCGACGAGCGACACAAGCCACTTGACGGGCAGTCCGGTCGCGACCTCCCAGAAGATGTTGCCGACCGTCTTGGAGAGCAGCACTCGTCCAGGATCCGGGAAGTTGTAGATCGAAACTGTACAAAGCGATATGGATGCGAGTCAGTCCGTAGCTCGCAGACACACATGAGACAGCTACTGACCGATGTCGTTCTGCAGCAGCGTCAACGCTCCTACCCCAGTCGCACCCCCAACGAACGGGATCGGCTGAGCCGACGCACCGACCGCGACACTGAAGAGCTTCATGCCCTTCCGAATCGAGGTGGCGATTTTCTCGTCTCCGCTGACTCGCTGGGCGGCGACCCAGACGAGGCGAAGGTCGGGTGTGTCGACGAGGGCGGTCTCCATCCTCTTTGACAGCTCGGCGAGCGACCTCGTGTCGCTGACGTTGATCGAGACGAGATCGTTGGGGACTCCGCTGAGACGGAGCTTGGTTGCCCACTTTGTGAACATGCTGCCTGACGGAGCCGCGTTCGGCGAGGCGGACACGAGTAGGGTGGGGACGGCTGTGTTGGACACAAAGAGTAGCGTAGAGAGCAGGTCAGGTTCGAGGGTTTATATATCAGTCCCGGGGCGTATGAGATGGTACGCACGTCCAAAGTTGAGGTCCTGCTGAGCGACCTGGGCCTCGTCTGGTCCGAGGATGACCCAGACGGCATGGATCCGCCTGCTGTGCTCGGTCGTCGGCGACTGGTTCGCCTGGAGGTACTCTCGGGCGGCAGTGTTGGACGGTGCGGTGACGATGGTGATTCTCGAGTTGGACCGAGGCGTCTGCGGGACGAGCGTCTGCGAGGTGAGATCCTGGACGAGCACGAAGACAGACCGCATGAAGGTGAGCTCGGACATTCCTCCATCGCAGCCTCCGAGCTCGCCCCTGAGCGACACTCGCCGGCTAGCAGTCATGGCGCAAGCACGTACAATGTCTGACACTCCAAAGAGGGCCTTGATGAGCTTTGGGAGGAGATCTCGCTCGGCCGGTGAGCCTGCGACGAGCAGGAGGTTGAAAGTAGGGATCCGGTCGAGCACCGTCTCCGCCCTGGTTCACGAGCCGAAAAGGTCAGCAGCTTTCAACGCGGCAGTCTAGTGCAGGACAACGTACCTGTCGGCCATGAGAACCTCGTTTCTGATCTGTGTGGATGCCATGATGAGTGTCGGTGGGTGCAGGAATCAGAGGGGACAAGTCGTGAGCCAGGGGAACCCCGCCGATGACGCTCTCGCAAGAGAGCCCGACGCGTCGCGACAGCAGACTTCCCTGCCCATAGTAGCTGAAACGATGCTCGCGAAACCTTTCCACAGCGCCACCAACCGCGTTTGCGAAGTTGTTCGTCGTGCTGACTTCGCTCAGGGTTGGCTTTGTGCTCGTTCTCCGCGCTCCGGGTTAGTCGTGTACAAGCATACATCCCTCGAGACTGACCCGAGACCCTCTAAACCGTACAACACCTCTCTCCCGGTCCTGCCTGCCTGACCTGAGCTCCTTACTCATGCGGCCTCTGTGAGACTCCATAGTCGGTCTGCGAGCTCTGCTCGCTTGGATGGGTCCTTGCGGTCGGCGTCTGTCGGGAGGGGCAGACTTTGCACGCTTGGGATGGTGTCGTTGCGGACGAGGATCTTTGTCGGCTTGTCGGGGTTTTCTGGTGCGCAGATGACCGAGTAGCCAAGCGACTGGCTGAGCTTGAGTCGAAGACTGGTCGAGCAAGCAAGGAGAAGGCCGTCAGCTCGAGCTCGACACGTCCGACCGCCTATCCTCGGTCGAGACCGCATGAGCTTGAATCAATTGCTCCAGACTCGGACCGTACAGCTACCTCACCGCACAACTCCACGTGCAGCGCATCTAGCCCAGTCAAGAAGGAGGGGATGTGGACTCACACCTCTCCGTCGAGCTCGTCGTGTTGCCCTCCCTGAGCCCAGTCGTGCTGTTCGCGGGTGAGCTCCTCGTACTCCTCCTTGAGCTCCTCGAGCTCCTTCTCCATCTTTGCGGATGCCGACTGCTTCTCGTTGATGTTTTTACCGAGGGCAAACTTTGACTTGTCGAGCTGGTGGACGGTCTCGCGGTGTTGTTGCTCGGACGGATGCGTCGGCTTCCGCACAGCCTGAGACTGCGACGACTTGAGCTTCCGAGACAGAGCTGGACACAGACAATCGCAGCGGGTCAGCACACTTGTGTATGCGACTCGAATTCAAGCGAGAGGATCGAGGTGAGCGTACCTCTGAGGTCTGACTGGACCTGATCGAACTCGTTGCTCCTCTCCTCCTCTCGCTCCCGCATCGTCCGGTCCGTGTCCGTCACAAACTCAATGTCACCAGCGGTAGACATCAGAGGAATCACATTCTGGAGAACGGGACTGGAAGAGGGCACAGCCGGCTGATGAGCTCGCAGACGAGGACGATGAGAGAAAGAGGGAGCGAGCGAGGGTGAGCTCGACGGTCGTTCGACTCACATTGGCTCGGTCCACGACTCGGAAGCAGACATGATCAGAAAAGAAGAAGAGGCGATCTGATGATTTGGGAAGAGTAGATGAACGGAGAGCTGTTGAGTGGGCGTGGATGTGTGCGTGCGGTTGGACGGAGGCGTTGGTGGATGCGAGGAAAGCAAGGCGCGTCTCGGCCTCTCTCTCCCTGCCCAACTGGCAGCGCGGCTGGCTCGAGGCTCGCGGGGGGCTCCAGTTGACAAGCTCCTGGCTGCAAGCTCAGGTGATCCGTCCCTGAATGACCGATGACCGACCGACCCGACCCTCACTGACGCCCATACACCACCATCGACTGCACAACTTTCCCCTCCTTCTCCCATCATGTTTGCCCGCACTCCGATACCCATCAGACGACTACCCAGTGTGCTTCTGAACGCGCACAAGCGACACTCGAGCAAGGTCAGCTGCCATTCACCGTCTGCCTCGCTTCGCCCCGGCTACGTTGACCGGCTCGAGCACCTGTTCTGCTGCCCTTCCTCTTATCACCTTCGCGGGTCTAGGCTCTGTTCACTGCTGTCGAGTCGTCCATCGAACTCAAGCGAGCGAGAGTGGCCGACCTCGTAAGTCTGCCCCGCACTGGTTCCCCCCGTTCGGCCTTGCCCGCCAGCTCGAGCTCACCATCTCCTCGCCCGTCCTTCTCCCTCGTCCACCCCTCTGAACGTCTGACCTGGTCGTCACTGTCTGCCTCATCAATCTGCCTGATCCGGACCTGCAGAAGAAGAACCATGCGTCCCATCCGGTTGGCCCATCGAGCTCTGTTGGGTCCGTTCTCGGGGGCGCCAGGGGACTCACCACGATGCTCTGGGAGGGCTCTGCCCTCGACGCCAACGAGGGCATCAGGTTCCACAACCTGTCCCTCCCTGAGCTGCTACCCAAGCTGCCCGAGCCGCAGAGCGAGTCCATGTTCTGGTACCTCCTCACCGGAAAGATCCCCACACAGGACGAGGCGACCGCGTTCAGCAGGGACCTCGTCGCCATGAGCCCGCTCGGAGAAGAGGTAGAAAAGGTCATCGACGCGTGAGTACAGCTTTCCTACGGTCTGCACGGCGTCACGAGTCGGCATCATGGACGAGCTTAAACTGATTGACCCGTCGCTTCCGTCTTCGTCACGTTCACCGTTCAGTCTGCCTCGCACTTTGCATCCCATGGCCCAGCTCCAGGTCGGAGCCGCGCTGCTATCTCAGAAGTCCAAGTTCACCAAGCTGTACTCGTCCGAGGAGGGTCTCCTCAAGACCGAATACTGGAGATCGACGCTGGACGACGCTCTTCGACTGGTCGCCAAGCTGCCCTCGCTGTCCTCTAGGATCTTCCGAAACGTCTACTACCCGGGCCAGGACCTTCCGTCGATACCTTCTGGAGAGGGAGATCTCATCGGTAACGCCGTCACTAGGCATGTGTTCGTGCGTGGAGCGGGACTGACAAGACCTCAATCTCTGTCCTACAGGCAACTTTGCCACTTGTCTTTCTCATCTGATACCCGTCGAAGCGTCTCAACGAGCCTCGTTCGAGAAGTACCTCAAGCTCTACATCACCCTGCATTCGGATCACGAAGGGTCAGTGACACGGACCCTGTTTCTCTGTTCCGCGCGTCGTGCCCTTCTTTCTTATCGTTCGCGCTGACCTTTGTCCTCTGACGGGTCAACCTCAGCGGCAATGTCTCCGCCCACGCCACCACTCTCGTCGGTAGCGCTCTCTCAAACCCCTTCCAGAGCTACTCGTACGTCTTTCCCGCTCACCGGCCGGACCTGGTCCATTCGATTAGATACTAATCCCGTTTCGCTTTGATAGTGCTGGTCTTGCTGGACTCGCCGGTCCACTTCATGGTCTTGCAAACCAGGAGGGTCAGTGACGCCTGCTTTGGCGTTCTCATCGCATCACTGACTGACGTCGGGACTTTGGCGTACACGTTCCAGTCCTCCGGTTCCTGCTCGACCTTCAAACCCACTTCACTGAGAAAGGCATCGACATGCCGACCGACGCGCAGCTCAAGGAGTACCTCTGGAGGTGTCTCCGACTCGGCAAGGTCATCCCTGGGTGAGCTTACCAGCCCTGCGCTCTTGTCGTCGCTCATTGGGTGACTTACCCGTCTCCATCGGGGCTTCGCAGCTACGGCCACGCCGTCCTCCGCAAGCCCGATCCGCGGTTCCTGACCCTGCAAGACTTTGTGACCAAGTCTGAGGATGCAGCGACGTTCAAGGACTCGAAGGTCGTCAATCTCGTGCTTGCGATGTCCAGGGTCGCGCCGGAGGTGAGTCGGATCGCGACGCGTCTCCGCTCTCGCGGATGGCTCATTGACGAGATATGGTGTCTTTTGCTTCAGGTCTTGACCCAGCACGGGAAGACGAAGAGTGAGTAACGAGAAAGAAACGCCGATTCAAAGATCAGGCTGATCTCCGACCATCTCTTTTACGCAGACCCGTTCCCGAACGTCGACGCCATGTCTGGCGCGGTCCTTTGGGAGTTCGGCATGACCCAGATGGAGGCCTATACCGTCGTCTTTGGCTGCTCCAGAGGTCCGTCCCCACAATTTTCTCCGTGCCCAAGCCGACTGACTCATCTCTACCCTCTTTTTTTGCAGCCATCGGCGCCGTCACCCAGCTCGTTTGGGACCGCGCTCTCGGTCTCCCGATCGAGCGACCCAAGTCGATCAGTCTTACGGCGCTCGAGCAGTTGGTCGGCTCGTCCGATAAGAGCAAGCAGGCGTAAGGTTGAGAAGTGGACGAGAGAGTAACGACATATATCAAGACACGCAAGCGCACAAGCAGAGCAACAAACGCACGACGTGAAAGCACCGAAAGATCGACACCGCCCTCCTCCAGTTCTCCGGACACAACAGCTTCTCGCTCGGCCTCTCTGACGCGTACGCCTAGTGCTTCCCCGTGTTCGTCTGCGCAAAACTCGGATACAGCTTCCCCGGGTTCAAGATCCCTTTCGGGTCCATCGTCCTCTTGATCGTCTCCATTAACTCAACCGTCCCCTTGCCCAACTCGGCCTCCAGATACTCCATCTTCCCGATTCCGACGCCATGCTCGCCCGTCGCGGTCCCGTCCAGACGTTGAGCCCGATGGACCATGTCGTGGACGGCTTCCTTAACGCGTTCGAGCTCGGCGTCATCCCGGAAGAGGATGAACGAGTGGACGTTGCCGTCGCCGACGTGCTGGAGAGGAACAGAGGCGGGGTCGGAGATGGTTAGTCGAAGATGTTGGAAGAGTTTTTGGAGGGAGAAAGAAACTAACCCCGACGTGGCAGGCTGTGAGGCCTCGGGCGATGAGGTCGTCTTTTGTCTCTTGGATCATCTTTGGCAAGGCCGAGATGGGGACACAGACGTCGGTCGTCCAGCACTTGGCATCTACAGTCAAAACGAGCGAAGGAGCGTCAGCACCGCAAGTCGATGACGAGATATCGTCAGAGAGAGAAGACTGACCTGGCAAGAGTGCTATCGCGGACCAAAGTGCCGTCTTTCGTCCCTCCCACAAGGCGTGCGCCTCGGCGTCCGTCTTTGAGAACTGGAAGCCCTTGCCGCCGTTGGCCTTGACGACCTTCTCTACCGCGCGCGAGACCTCCTTCATCGACTCGTCCGACCCTTGGAACTTGAAGAAGAGCGAGTCGCGTTCCGTGTACTTTGTCGCGCTCAGGCCGGCCAGGTTGATGGCTGAGTAGGGTGAGGCGAAGTGGGCAACGTCAGTCGCTCGTCAGTCGGAAGAAAGAGCAAACGAAGCTGGACGTACCCTGCATCTGGTTCGCATCCAGGAACTCGACGCACTGAACAGGTAGGCCGAGATTGACGACGTCCGTCGCGGCCTGACACGCCTCCGAGACCGAGGCAAAGTGAACGACAGCGCACTTTGTCGGCAGCAGAGGCGTGAGGCGGATGGTGGCCTCAGTGATGATGCCGAGTGTGCCCTCGGATCCGATGAACAGCTTTGTGGTGTCCCATCCGGCGGACGACTTGCGCGCTCGTTGGCGGGTCTTGATCACCTCTCCTGAGGGCAAAACGACCGTCAGGTTGAGGAACCATTCGGCTTTAGCAGTTCCGTACCTGATCAGGCGAGGGGGGGCGCGTCAGCAGATGTGGCTGGGCGGCGAACAGAGACGAGGGACACGGACCGGACTGCGTTCGTCCCGGAACATCTGGAACGGAATCAGGGAGGCCCAAGGTCAGCACATTCTATTCGTCTCCGACAGGCATCCAGATTCGTATGCACGTACCCACAAGCAGCCATTCCGCTACAGACCCAGGGAACGGAGATGGTCAGCAGATCGCATTCGAGGCGGAGACAGGGACGCAGTTGCGCACCCGATGGAAGCACCAGGTCCAGGATCCAGCTACAGCACATATACCGAGTCAGCGAAGCTCGGCTAGATGGGTGGTAGACAGACTGGGTGGACGTACCGGGAAGAAGAGCTTGATCCCGCGCGACGCCAACTGCTCGTTGACCTCCTGCCACCCGATTCCGGGTTGGACGATCTGCAAGATGAGTCACAGAAGATTCAGATTTTACGAATAGTTGACTCATCGAGAAGGCAGGACTGACCATGTCACCGTCCTTTTCTATCGAGCAGGTAAGGACGAAATTGGGTTAGGTTCGGCGGTCTACTCACTCGACAAGCTTGGCATGTCAGACCGTGACTGACCATGGATCTCGATGATCTTGTTCATTCTCGACATGTCTAGCGAGATGCCGCCTCGCGGCTGTCGCGCAAGGGCAAAGGCGTCGTTGGGCAGGATCAGCGAGCGGACCGACGGCTGATCGGACCGGAAGTGAGGCTCACTCACCGAAGAAAAGTGACCTTCCAGAGACGTGCCCGCTGCGAAGGGTGTGACTGGAAGCCGATACTTGCTGGCAATCTTGACGACCTCCTGGACGTCTTCGGTGCTACGAGTCGCGGAACATGGGTGAGGCGAGCGGGGACGGCAGGACTCGGCGTGAGCTCGAGACTTTGGTGAGCTCGGGGGTCACAACGACTGGACGTACCTCTGAGCCCAGACGACAACATGCGGACGATGCTCTTCGTGATAACTCCACGCGCCTGAGAGAGACAAGAACCAGAGTTCAGCGACTGACGCTCTCTAATGGTCGGAAGGGAGCCGTAGCCCATGGCCGGCACAAGGGTGTGCGTTTCCTCACTGATGCCATGCTCTTCGAGATCTCCAGGATCCGTCGACACGTCGTCTGCCCTACCAGTCTTGCCAAAGAGGTCCCTGAGCTCCTTGATCCCGTTCTCGTAGTCGTCGACGGATCCAAACGGAGGAGGGTACGCCGACGAGGAGCTCGTTCCGGACCCGCCCGACGACGCACCATCTCCTCCCACGAACCCTGCGCCGACACCGTAGCCGACGAGAGACGCGATGGCCACAGACAAAAGAGCGGTACCAAGCGTGGTAGACGCTGGCTTGGCGGCTGGACGAGGAGGAGGAGGCGGCGGAGGCGAAGGCTGGTGAGGTGAGGATGCGTTCGAGCCTGCGTGAGGCGGAGGAGACAGAGGGAGGGCAGCCTGGCGGGTCAGAGCTCGCCGAGAGAGAGCGACGATGGGACCGGCAGACGAGACAGCGCGAGCAGAGAGGCGGTGCATCGTCGGAGAAGGTGTGAACCAGGTTGGGTCGAGGTCGCCGTTGGTAGCCGAGCAGGACGAGTTCCGCTCATGAGGTCCTGCTTTCGGCGTCGGCCGAGCTGGGACGGCAGACGGGGGAAAGCTGAGGCACCCGCAGAGTCATACAGAGTCGACGCCACAAGCCAATGACGAGAGCTCGCACACGTGCGGCTGCAGAAGCTGTCCTCAGGAGTGAGAGTTGAAGGGAGAGAAAGTCATGGACGCGTTTGCCTTTCCTCTGGCTCGCTTCTCCGAGATGCCTCACCGCCTCGTCCCTGCGCCCACCAGGCCGCCTGGAACGCATCTGGAGGTTATCATTCGATAGTGGTGAGAGCGACCAGGGGTGCAAGTATCGTAGTCAGCCAAGGCTGCGAGCGACTTCTGACCGTGCGTTTGGCAGGTCCTCGCACCATGATCGACCAGGATGGTCCATCAAGAGCATCGGCATAGCCTCAGTAGAGCTCTCTATCAGAAAGATGTCGTTCCAGTCCGTAAAAGCTCAAAGACCGGGCAGACACGGTCACAACCGCGTGCTTGAAAGCTGCTCACCCGAAGAAGGATGTGTCGGTAGGATTTGGAAGTGCAAAAGTTACTTTGACAGTCGTTAGACCATCAGATCTGAGCGCCTGAACGCTCCCTGACCAGTGACTGAGGTGTGTATCTCGAGGGTCGTGGTCTGAGAGCGTGGCTTTGGGTCCGGCGAGGAGGACGAAAGTCGCTCGCCCCCACCACTCATCTCTTCCTTCCCTTTCCCTTCTCCCCTTCCGCTTTAAAACAATGGCTGAGGTACGTACATGGTCTCAACTGGCTGCAGCATCTACCCGTCCCATGGCATGCCTCGCCAGCCTCTCGGGTGTCTCGCTCCGAGCTGGTGAGTGTTTGGGAGTTCTCAACTTTTACCTGACGTCTTGCTTTCTGTCCCTGTCCCGGCGCGTGCAGTCGACCATCCCCACCTTCAAGCTCGTCCTCGTCGGAGACGGAGGAACCGGAAAGACCAGTACGTTCACCCGTCCAGGCTTGCTGCGAGCTTCTGCTGGGAGGGCGTGTATGCTGACGTCCTGGCCATGGTGGTCCCCTTCCCTTCCTCAGCTTTCGTCAAGCGACACTTGACTGGAGGTACGTCCAAACATCGTCCCCAGCCGCTCACGAACGAGATCGCTCTATGCTGACCGAACCTGTCTACCTGTCTGTGCTTTCCAGAGTTCGAGAAGAAGGTCAGCCTCCGCGTCTGAGCTCTGTGCCCTGGCAAACAGGAGCTCGCCTCCCTCCTGCCTTCCATGTCCAGCACGCTGACACACTCGTCCGCCCGCGCCATCCGCCTCTTTGACAACCATAGTACATCGGTGAGTCACGGATATCGTCTTTCCGGTGGAACGAGTCGGTCACGATGTCGCGCATGGGATCGGAGAGAGGTCGCTGGCCATGTCTCTCGAGCTGACATCTCGCTTCCGCTCGTCCGTCTTGCTTCAGCCACGCTCGGTGTCGAGGTCCACCCCCTTCAGTTCTCGACCAACTTTGGAACCATCTGCTTCAACGTCTGGGACACCGCCGGACAGGAGAAGTTCGGTGAGTCCGACCTCTGCTCGCCTGGTTCGCCAAAGAAGGGACGAGCGAGCTCACGCTCGCTCGTCCGACCTGGCTCGGTGGCTGACCGCTGTGTATGGTTGTGTGCAGGTGGACTGCGTGATGGATACTACATCCAGGGCCAGTGTGGAATCATCATGTTTGACGTCACCTCGCGAATCACGTACAAGAACGTTCCCAACTGGCACCGGGACCTCGAGCGCGTCTGCGAGAACATCCCCATCGTCCTCTGCGGAAACAAGGTCGACGTCAAGGTACGTCCTCTCCGAGATCTTTATCGGCCACGGGGCTGTCGGCAGCGTTTGGACACGCGAGTCTGTTGGACGCAGAGTCGTTCGCGAACAGAGCTGACCTCTTCGTCTTTCTCGGTCCGACCCTCTTTCAGGAGCGAAAGGTCAAGACTGGAGCCGTCACTTTCCACCGAAAGAAGAACCTCCAGTACTTTGAGATCTCGGCCAAGTCCAACTACAACTTCGAGAAGCCCTTCCTGTGGCTCGCACGAAAGCTCGTCGGGTACGTCCGCCATCCATCCATTCCTTCGTCTCTTCACTCGCTAGCTTGTCGAGTGTGGTGGAATCCGCCCTGTGGATCCACGAGAAGCTCATACTGACCCATCACTTTGCTGTTCAACATCTTTGCTCTCTAGAAACCCCGCCCTCGACTTTGTTGCCGCTCCCGCTCTCGCTCCTCCTGAAGTCCACCTCTCTGACGCCGACAGGGCCCAGCTCGACGCCGACGCCCAGGCTGCCATCAACGCACCTCTCCCGGACGAGGTCAGTCGACGCGTCCCTTTGGCTTGTTGCCCGGTTCCAGCGCGCGCGGCGACGCCCCCTCTTTGCGCCTCCACACGCCCCCGATTGCTGACCCGACGATCACCCTTCCCATCCCCTTTGACACCTCGTCTGATTCATCTATCCAGGACGGCGACGACCTCTAAACGATTTCTCGGCCTGTCTCACCTCCCCCTTACGAACCTACATACCGCGATATTATTGCCAAGTTTCTCGATAGCATCCGCGTCCTCACAGTCGCAAGCAAGACGGCTGGTGCCGCTCCCCCTCTCTGGCAGCCATTCCGCTTCATTCGACCCTCTTCCCCTAAAGCCCGACCGACCGGTGGTTTTGTGAGAACTTCTACTGGTACCGCTTCCGATATGGAGAGCGATTTATCGTGCGTGAGGATGCGAGCTCCTCCCTCTCTCTTTGGCTTGCTTGCCGCGGACGAGAAGGCTCCGAGGCGCGAACAGGCAGTTCGAGACAGTGCGTTGCCGACGAGGTCGAATTCTCCTGCCTGTCCTCGGCAAGTCGATGCACGAGTCCGCATCCTCATATGTCGACGGGGTCTCTGCTGTATGCTGTTTTGTGAGACGGAGCTGACTGCATGCGGTCGTGATCTCCCTGTCTTGGCCTCTGTCTGGCGTTTCTTTGGATGTCGCCCCAGAGCGGGGACTGGCGGGGGGGAAGGAGGGACAGGCGGCTCTGGAGTTCTCGCTCAAACCACGACCTCGCCCCACTTGGCGACCCTTCCCCCCTCCTTCCTCTCGATCAGCCGTTCCTCTCAGCAAACGACGCACATATACCGCCACGCGCAGACAGTTGACGACCTTCTGGACACTCGTCGAACCACACGCCCTTTTCTGTCGCTCGGACCCTCTTTCGTCGACCTTCACCCCTTCTTCTCTCCTCCTCTCGCCCTGCGCCTGTTTGTGTCATGCCCCCGACTGAAGTGTCCACGCACCGAGAGCGAGTGTACTGGACTCCCGAGGAGGACAAGCTTCTCAAGGAGCTCGTTGCGATCCATGGGTCTAAGCGAGGCAAGGACTCAAAGTGGCCGATAGTGGCAGCAGGTCAGTCAGACAGGACAGACGTCTTCGCCCTCCCTCGGCCAGCCCACTCATCCCCTTCCTCTCTCCTTCGCCTCGTCTTCTCGTACTTCAGCTCTTGAGGGACGCAACATCAAGGTGAGTCTCGCGTCTTTTCCGCACGCGTCTGGGGTCGATCTCTGGCTGGGAGAGGAGGGAGAGCCAGGCTCGCGAGGGAGGGAAGGGATGAGGAAGGTCACGTCGGACGCTTGTCTCGCCCTCCCCCACACCTCCTCTCTGCCCCTCCCTCGTTTGGCCGAGGCCAGCCCCACCCACAACGAGACAGCACATGAGTTCAACGACGGATCTAACTCGGATCTTACTATCGTTCTGCTTCTGTCCGTCGCTGCAGGACTGTCGGAAGCGGTTCTTCCATTCTCTCGCGCCGGACCTCAAGAAGGGGCGCTGGTCAAAGGAGGAGGATCGTCTCCTCCTCGAGGGATTGGAAAAGCTCGGCCCCGTATGGTTCCAGGTGAGCACACCCTTCCGTCCAGATCACTGCATGCATCCGTCGTTCTGGTGGAATCACGGGGGCCGCGCTCGAGGAGACCGGGAACGCAGAGGAGGCGAGGGAAGGGAGGGTGCGTCAAGGGAAGGCGCGGAATCGGATGGGTCAGCCGAACAGGAGGACGGATCCTCCCTCCCCATCCCCACCGTTTGGCCCTCTGTTGCTCCGTACCGAGATCCAAACAGCTAACCACTTTACTCCGCCGATGCGGTCATGTTGGATCTACAGATTGCAAAGATGATCCCTGGGAGGAAGGACGACCAGTGCGCAAAGAGGTGGAAGGAGGTCCTCGACCCAAGTCTCTCAAAGGCACGTCCCTCGCGTCCTGACCCCTCTGGGTCTCTTTCTTCATCTCGCGGATTTCTGACCTTCACTTCCTCTCCGCTCGCATCCCTTTCTCGTCTGTTCTCTTCACCTCCGCTGTGTCATAGGGCCTTCCTTGGAGCAAGGCTGAGGACACGCTGCTCCTGTCGCTTTACGAGTCCACCGGACCTCGATGGCAGTTGATCGCTCGGTCGATTCCCGGACGGACGGGACTCTGCTGTCGGAACCGATGGAGGAAGTTCAAGGGTGACGAGCTCGTCGCGTCGGAGCTCGCCGCACTCGAGGAGAAGCAGAAGAAGTCGGTCGGCGGCAACGCAGGCGGAACGAGGACCCTCCCAGACGGAGGTCGAGGACGACGGAGCAACTCGACACCCGAAGAGGGATCCGCCGGGAGCTCGACCGGCTCTGGCACCAAGGCTGGCGAGAAGAAGAGGAAGCGGAACGTCAAGGATGAGGAAGAGGGAACATCGCCTGCGGAGGATCGTCGCCCGCCTCAGCCTGCTGGGTCGTCGTCGCTGGCGCATCAGATGCAGCTCGGGCCTGGACAGCAGCACTTGAATGGACACCCGCCTCAGTACGACTTTTTCGATCAGCTCCACCAGAACACGTCGCCAAACTCGCAGTCGGACGCGACCTCGTCGTCCTCGTACGAACACGCGCCCCACCAGACGTTCAGCCATCACGGCGAGGCGCTCGTCGCTCCGTTTGGCCTCTCGATGTTCTCACCAAACTCGCACCTCCAGACGGACAAGGCGATCCAGTCTCCGCTCAGCAACCACTCTCCACACAATCATAACCTTCACGAGTCGACGTCTCCCGCGGGCGGCATCGGAGGCGTCGGCCTGCAGCCTCTTCGAGACGGCGGAGGCATGCTCTACTCGCCAGCAGGAGCGCCGGACCACGCTCGCTCGCGCACGCTCACTTCGGACTCGCATCATGCCGTCGACCACCCGACTGGGGCGGGTAACGGGACCGTCGCGGACAGCATCCGAGCCGGCCTGCGAGGGCTGCCAGCCTTCGACAACCAGCTCGATCGGTTTGCGCATCTGCTGCCTCCCGATCACCACCTGCAGAAGTCGCAGCAGAGCAGCGCGTCCACGATGAGCTCGTCGTCCATGTACACGCCGTCCATGTCCGGGACCTCGCCGTCGACGACGCTCGACTCACTCGCCACCCCGGCGTCTGACACCAACAACAGCGGGCCGGTCTTGGCGCCAGCGCCTCAGGTGGCGTCGTCCGATCACCTCGACACGACCCACTCGTCGCTCGCGATGCACCACGACGACAGCAGCTGGATGGCCTCCTTCCTCGGATCGCTCCATCACCCGTCCGCCTCGCTACCTCCCTCGGCGCTCAACTCGCCCGTCTTTACCGGCGCGTTCGAGGCTGGTCTCTTCTCGGCTCCGCCTTCTCCGACTCGACACCTGTACCAGCACCTGCTTCCTCCTCCGCCGCTCAACCTGGACGCGCTCACGCCGCTCGCCGAGGAGCAGTCGACGACGCCGTCCTCGACGACGCCATCGTATCACCCGCCCACCTCGATGAATCACACGTCATCCTCCTCGACCGCCAACAAGACGTCGGCCAACTCGTCCTACCTGCCTCCGCCGCAGTCGACGGTCCAGCTCTCGAACCAAAACCACTACATGTCCAACGGCGAGCGCAACCTGCATCACCACCAGCAGAACCAGCAGCAACGCGAGCGAGACCAGCACCAGCAGCAACTCCTCCAGAACCGTCAATCGGCACAGCAGCAGCAGCAGAACGCCCAGTCGCAATCGATGTACCGAGCCTCGCCACCGCCGAGGAACATGCGCAACGACGCGTTCCCGCTGCCGACGACAGCGACGTCGGGCAACACGCCAAACGGTCCTTCGGCGGCTGCAGGAGGAGCAGGAGGAGGGTACCCGCACTCGGTGTACCCAATGCCGCAGACGATCCTGCCGTACATGACTTGGGATCCGAGGCCGGTCGAGGAGCAGACCCCGCCGGCGCCGATGGTGCTCGTGCCGGCGGTCGTGCTGGCCGGACTGCTTGAACGAGCGGGGATGCAGCATCACCGCAGCTAGATCGGAGGAGGTGCCGTAGATAGTTTGGGGGACCAGGTCAGTTCGCACACGTGTCTCGGTCGTTTGCCTCTTTTCCCGCACATATCAGTTGTACATCGTTTGTCTCCGGTCGTGGTCTGTACATATCGCGCTCTGCTCTGCTCTCTCGCCTGCTGCTGCCCTACGTTTGCCACCTGCTCCGACCCTAGTCTTAGCTCTAATACCTTCTGCACAGTGGTCTGAACCCCGTATCATAGATCGTTAGATCTTTCTCTCCTTTTGCTCTGTTTAGGCCGGGCGCGTTTGTGCTGTCGGTCTCTGCCCTTTTCACTTCAGCTCGGGTTTTGTTCTTTTCTGTGTCTATTCCACAAACACTTCGTTCTTTCGAAGACTGCTCCCTGAAAACTGAAAGATAGATGGAGGACACCTCAATGAACGTGTCGAGATGGAGAATTGAGGAGGAGACGCGCAGAGTACATAAGAGAAGAACGCGACGAAAGTGCCACGATGTGGAAGAAAGGTGAAAGGTAGTGGGATGAAGGAAGTCCAGGAGAGGACGTATGCAAAGGTGTGAGCCAAAAGGGGTTAAAGATGAACGAAGAGAGGACGCGGTGACGTGAGGGGTTCGGAGACGGAGAACGTGAAGGCGAGATGTTGAGTTGGACGAAGCGAAGACAGATGAAGCAAGAAGCGGCAGAGTACAAGAGTGGCTGCACTGACAAGCACGCGATGATTCGTGTCAGTGACGGCCGTTCTATGAAGAGGACGATCCCGTGGGGAGACCAAGCTGGGGGCGGACGGACCTCACGAGCTGGTGGCCTCAGCTTCACACCCTGCCTTGCGCGCTCGGAATGACGTTCTCCTTGCCTTCTCGCAGAGAACGTTCCTTTTCCTCGGCAGCAGCGAGTCGTGCTGAGCGAGCCATCAAGTACGGGCAGAGAGCCAGCGAGCGTCAGATCCAGCGAGTGAGAGCAAGGGGGTGAGCTCGCTCGTCCCGACGGGTCACTCACCTTCCAGGTCCGTCAGCTCTTGAGCCAGTTTCGACGCGTTCGATTTACTGCAACATCAACGAGCACGTAACGCAGCTCGTCAGTCCTTGCTACCTGCACGAACGAGACTCTCGACCCTCCCAACGAGCCAGAGAAGCTCGACTCCCTCCCGCTCGACCTTCCCCTGGCTCCCTCCGTCCCTCTCCCTTTGCTTCCAGACTCACCGGTTCTCCAAACTCCTGACCCTCTTGAGCAACACCTCCTCCTCCCTCTTCTCCTTCTCCGTCATGGGTTTCTCCTCCTGGATCAACCCGCCCCAGCCGTCGTCCCCGGCAGGAAGCAGGGTCGCGATCCGAGGGGGGTGCGTCGGCATCGGAGCGGAGGCTCGCGGTTCGTCAGAGGTGGAGAACTGGGAGGATGATGGGCCGGGTGGGGTAGGGAGGGGTCGGTCGGACATGTCGGGTCGAGGGTGAGTGAGTGAGATGGGCAGTGGTGATGGGTGTGCGAGGTGGGAAGGAGGAGGAGCTTGGACCTCGAAGAGGGAATCAGGGGTAGGCTAGGCGACCCCGCATTTCGGGCCCCGCACACATGCGAGTACGTCTTCTCGCAGGGAGACCAGTGCGAGGTAGGTTAGGCTGCTCTGTTGGAATGAAAACGATGATATAGGTTACCGCATCTCTCTGCCTTGCGGAGAAAGACTCGACTCCTGGTTGGGTCCAGTCGTCTCGAGCACTCTCTCCCTACTCTCGAACGCAGACTCGATGATGGATTGAGGCGACATGAGATCATGGCAATGAGATGAGAAGTGGGGGATGTTTCTAGATCCGCTACGATTACACATGGGGGTGATTAAAGCAAGGAAAGCAATGCAAGGAGAAGCGAAGATAGGGTTGCGCGGGGGGGGGTAAACGAGGAGGGGGTCGCTCTGGACGGCTGCGTCCAAGAGGCAAGATATCTATAAGAACCGCAAGAGAGAGAGAAAAGATACAGAGAGACCACTAGCTAGACCTCTAAGCTCGGTGAATCGAGTTTGCGGGCGAGTGAGCGGCGGATCCGACAGCCGAGTCCGGGATGACCTCGTGCTCTGCCTTCTCGGCCGGGGTGGCCTTGAAGTTCTTGTTCTCGGTGTGCTTGACTCGGGCGGGCTTGGACTGGATCTCCTGCTCGATGTCGATCGTTCGGGCGTTGTATCCCTTTGATCGCCAGGCGGGGATGTGGGCGGCGTAGAGCTCGTCAATCTGCTCGATCGAGAGACCCTTGGTCTCGGGCACGTAGAAGAGGGTGAACAGGAACGAGATGGCGATAAAGCCGGCCCAGATGAAGCAGATCTTGGGTCCGAGGTTGGCTCCGTCGGCCTGGACGATGAGAGGGACGACAAACGCGATGATCGTGTTGACCGCCCAGTTGGACGCGGTGGCGAGGGTGACGCACTTTGCCGACATTCGGGTCGGGAACGTCTCTCCGGCGACGACCCAGACGACGGGACCCCAGGTGGTGGCGAATCCGGCGACAAAGATGCACGAGAAGGCGATGAGGACCTTGCCCGAGGTCTCCTGTCCGGGGAGGGCGGTTCCGATGGCTCCGGTGATGATCTGTCCGATGAACATGACGATCGCTCCAACGAGGAGGACCTCTCGTCGTCCAAACTTGTAGACGATCCACATCCCGGGGAAAGTCATGACGAGGTTGACGGCCGAGAGGATGATCTGCGTCACGTACGGGTCGTCGATGCCCGACGACTGGAAGAACTGGACTCCGTACGAGAAGAAGAAGTTGATACCCGACGTCTGCTGACCGATCTGGAGCACGCATCCGAGCAGCGTGCGGAACGCGATTCGGTCCTTGTGCGAGAACAGCTCCCGGTACGACGACTCTCCGAGCGAGGCCTCCTGGGCCTGTCGGACCTTGATCGCCTCGAGCGCGGCCTCGACGGCGAGGTCGTCCTGGTCGAGTCCTCGGAGTCGGGCGATGGCGTTCTTGGACTTCTCAAACTCGCCCTTCTTGGCAAAGTACGAGGGAGACTCGGGCGAGAGGGCGAAACCGATGAAGAGGAGGAGACCCCAGACGAGCTGGATCGCGATGGGCACTCGCCACGAGACGGCTCCGGTGTAGTCCTTCATGCCGGCGTTGGTCGCGTTGGCGAGGAAGATTCCGAGGGTGACGCATCCCTGGAACGATCCGGTGATGAGTCCTCGGAGGTGGGGAGGGGAGGCCTCGGCCTGGTAGACAGGGACGAGTCCAGAGAGCGCTCCGACTCCGTATCCGGTGAGCACTCGACCTCCGACAATCTGGCCGTAGTTGGAGGTCGATCCGGTCTCGATGGCGATACCGATGCAGAACAGGAGGAGCGAGATCAGGTTGGTGTTTCGCAGACCGATTCGGGTCTGAAGCGAAGGTGAAAGAAAGCAAGAGGAGTCGTCAGCAAGGGTTGGAGCAGCCAAGGGGTCGCCAGCACAGAGCTGATCGAGGACGCGCCCGAGCTCTTCCGCGTCGGGCGCCGTCCTCTTTCCCTTTCCCTCCAGAAAGCTGAAGCTGATACTTACGGCAATGTTTCCGGCGATGAGGGCTCCGACGAGGCATCCGATGGAGAAGATACCAGTGATGACCGACTGCCTCTGTCCAGCGACAGAGCAGATGCCGTTCACGCAGGTTCCGAATCGGCCTGAGCGAGGAGAAACAGGGTGGGAACCGAATTTTGGGTCAACTCATCGTCTCGCTACACGCCGCTGCGACTGATTCAAATACGATAAGATGGTAGCGAGACTCACGTTGGAAGTCAGGCATGATCATGAGACCCTGGAATAGGAGAAGCACACATGATAGAGGGAGGGAGAGAGGGTCAGGACGCGTTCGCTCCGTCAGCGAGGGTGACCTCGGCGGCATCGGGCGACGGGCTGAACCGCTCGGCCGCAAGATAGCAGCATCACAGATGGATACGCACAGAGATGACAGACTCTGCATTCAAGAGAGCAAGAGAGAGAAAGAGTCAGTCCAGCAATCGGCGAAAAGGCCCGTAGGCGAATGGGAAGAGGGGAGAGGGGGTGGAAAGCGGCAGTTGACAAAGGGGACTCACGCTCCCATCCGAAGAGGAATCCAGCCAGAGACTGGAACAGGCAGAGGAGGAGGGTGGTGTTCTTCATGGCAGAAGAGGACCGGAGGGAAGGGGAAGGAAGAGAGTGGTTGGGGGGTTGGGGCGAGGATGGAGTCGGATGGGAAGTACAGAAGGGCTCCCTCTGCTCCGTTTTCTAGCATTTTTCGGTCAGTGGAGGGGCCAATGCCGCCCCGTTGCCGCAAACGCGGAGGGAGGTGAGGCCCACAGGCTGGTCGGTCAGTTGATGACGGGGGTCCAAGCGAACCGCACAGTTTGTGCGGGGCAAACAGCGGAGAGGCGGCCGGGCCCGACCGCTGCGACTGCAGATCAGTGAGACTCCCCAACGTTCCCCCTCGGAGAGCTGCCGGGGAGGCTTGGAGACGCGAGGGGACACCAGAGGCTGAGAGGAGGGGGCTGTGGAGGAGTCAGCAGGTCACACGAGGGGCAAGAGGCCGAGGCGCAAGGAGGGTGGCCGTCGGATGAGCGTTGCCGAAGCGCGTTGAGCGCGGACATCTCCTCCGCCTTCCAGCCTCTTCTGACACCAGCAGGCCCCCGTCAGGCATCAAGACCTGGTGCTGCTCGACTCTTTGAGCATGTTCTCGTGCTGCTGCGACCTTGCTGGTGATGGCACAGCCAGTCGCTTCTCTTCAGCTCGCAGCGGTCACCCTCTCTGGCTTGAACTCCCTTGGCCGTCTCGTCTCCCATCGTTTGGACCCGCCAGCATCGATCTCTGCCGAGCAGAAACGTGTGCGATCATCAACGCATCGCTGAGCCATGACGAGCTTGCACGGGATGATCAGCAGAATACTCGGTGAGCGCTGTTTGCGCTTCCTTCTGCCGTTCTGGGAAGAGGTCGTGTGCGCTACCAAAGCAGACAGAATGGGGCATGGGTAAGTGAAACAGCGTAGGGGAAAGAAGGAAGAACCTCTAAGGGTAAGCGAGCGACGTTGGGATCGACCTCAAGAGAAGGGGCTCGGCTATGTGCGCGAGCAGCGGTCGGTATGGAGAGAGAAGTGATGAAGAGGGAAGAGACCGAAAGCAGACTATACAACGTGAAGGGAGGAAAGCGATACAGATGCGGGGTGTGGAGGTGTGGACTGGAAGGAATGCGACTCGACAGGTGAAAAGGGAATAGAGAGGGGTCATGACGGGGCGGGCGAGAAAGCAGAGGAAAGATGGACAGTCCGTGTGCGAAGAAAAAAGATGGGGTCGTGGAAGGGAGATGGGTAAACAGGAAAAGAGGGAAAGACAAAATGAACGAGAGCCCAAGAGATGAGGGAGACAAAGAAGGGAGCATGGACCTGAGACGAGCACACCTCAGGCCGTACTGTTTGCTTCGGCGGCGGTCATCCGAGAGGACGTGCCTTCGTTGCCGGTTCCAGTCGTCGCTGTGTCTGTTGGTTGAGCGGCAGCGTTCTTCTTGTCTGCCTCCTCCTTCTCCTTTGCCTGCTGCTTCTCGTGTTCGAGTAGCGACAGTCGCATCGCCTCCATCATCATCAACTGACACCACAAGCGTCCAACTCGAGTCAGCCGCCCGTGTCAGGAAGTATTTGGGAAAGATGAAGCTGTACTGACGTCCTCGATGTCTGTCGCGTGTCCTCCGATGGCCATCCCTTGAAGCATCTGGTTGATCTCCCCGTCCCGGCCACGTCGGCTGCGTCTGGAGCGTGAGTTGGACGACCCTCCTCCGTCCGAGTCTGTGCCGAGGTCGCCGAGCTGGAGGGGTTGGAGCGGATCCCGGGACGAGGTGATGCCGACGGGGATCAGACGGTCGCCCACCTGGCGCATCACGATCCGCCGGTTGGCCCGTCGAGCGGCGACAGCCTTGACCGACGCGAGCTTGGCCTCCCAGTCGGGTCGGATCTCGTCAATCGTCACCACCTCGCGGCTCATGTGGTTGACGCTCTTGCGCCTGCTCCTCGTCGTCCCGCCAGCGCCCTCGCCCAGACGAGGGTCAAAGTCCGACTCGTTGTTCCCCAAAGACAGGCCGGACGAGTTTGATGGAGGATGCACGAGATCAGGGCGAGGCTGAATAGCCACCAAGAATGCAGATTGGATCAGAACGCTGACGACCCAGACGCTCGAGACAGAGGCGGACCTACCTTTGGACGGGTGTAGACGATGCCAAAGTTTGGCTCCATGCAGAAAGGGCAGCAGGCAGGCTCAGACTCCTGCAAGCATGCCAGTGGAGCGACAGAGTGGGTTTCAGAGACAGGACGACTGGAAAGGCAGGCACGAAACCGGGGAAGATGACGAGTTCAAGCGGGGAACGACGCGCCAGGATTTCCAGAGCGCTCGAGCGTCCCCTCGGAGAGCTATGACTCCGAAGGCTGCGTCTGAGACGGTCGGGTGACAGCGTGGGCTCGAGGCAGAGAAGCTCGTGCGAGGGTGTGGTTCTCTCCGGCGTGCCGAGGCCACGCGAGCGAGGGGGATTGTGAGGGGCGGGGTGGGGTCCGAGGCGGGGGACTCACGAGATGGGTTGCGGTCGCCTCTGCCCGCTTGATCTGGACAAAGCACTCTGTGCAGATCGGCTGATCGCAGCATCGAGAGGTGTTGGTGTTTGAAGGATAGTACTGAGACGGAACAAGGGGAGGAGCGAGTCAGCGTGAGCGGGCTTTGGGCGGCGAGGGAGGTGGAGCTGGACAGGAGGACCGCCTTCCTCCCTCCCTAGCCCAGGGGCAGTCCCCTCGGACGCGATAGCCTCTCTCGAGTCAAGAGACTGGTCTACTTACGAGGAAGCATCTGCGTAGGATGAAGTGGTCGGGCAAAGGAGGGGGATCTGGTGAGTGGCTAGTCTGCACACGAGCTCTGATGGGCGGACGTGTGCTCACAGCGGACACTCTGCCGCGCCAGGGTACCACGTCGCCTCCTTGCGCTCTCGATCCGTCACAGGTCCAGTCTTGGGCTTGACAGGTGTCGTAGGAGCGGCCTCCTGTCCTAGTTGCTGAGCGTCCTCCCCTGCTTTCAGCTGTTGAGCCTTTGTGAGGACGCCTGCCTTTGCCTCGCGGAGGTTGTCGACGATCTCGGTGACGTCCCACTCGTCCTCGTAGTCCTCGAGTCCTTGGTAGAACGGGGCGAGCTTGCGGTCCACGATCAACTGGCGGACGACAGGCTGGGAAAAGTCGTGGTTGACCTGGTAGAGTCCGAGGGGGAGGGTGTGACCTCCGTCGACGAGCTGCTCGGTCTCGAGCTGATTGACCGACGACAGCGTCGCAGAACGCTCCCGCTGCTTCTTGGTCTGGGGAAGGAACCCGGAAGAGATCGGCGTAGACGCACTCGGGGTACCGTTCGCAGACGAACCACGAGAGTTTGACGAAGCGTTGCCCATCGCAGGAGGAAGACCAGGCTGGAGCGAGAGGGTGGGTGTGGGGAGTCAGCTCGTCCACCCGAACGAGCCGGACCCTGGCCCGCCGTGGTTGAGCTCGCCCAAACGACCATCTTGTCTCGAGCCCGTGCGATGGACCGACCCTCGACACCCCCAGTGCAACCGACCACGCCGAAACCGTCGAGATCGAGACAGCAGTCTTCCAAGCAGCCGTCCGGTCAGCAGCCTCAGCCGTCGACGTCCAAGCCAGGTCGAGCTCGGGAGCCGTCCGCGAGATCGTCCGGGTCCACGCCTCTGCAGCCGGCAAAGCTCAAGATTGTCGTCCGAAGACTGCCACCCAACCTGCCAGAGAACCTGTTCTGGAAGTCGGTAGAGCCATGGGTCACCGAAGACACGGCAGGATGGAGGGTGTACAACCCAGGCAAGCTCGCAAAGACGTGAGCTCATCGGTCCCTCCCCCTCACCGACGGCCGCACAGACACTGACGGTCCACCGATTGCTGCCTGCCCACAGTGCTGCCAAGGAGAACGCACACTCTCGAGCGTACATCCTGTTCAACTCGACCGAGGCGCTGATTGACTTTCACCGCGGATACGACGGCCACGCGTTCAGGGACAAGCAAGGTCAGCTCGACCCTTCGTTCCCCCTGCCGCAGATCGCCCTCCCCGGCTGACCGAGGCCGCTCCACGCACCCTTCTGGCAGGGAACGAGTCGTTCGCTGTTGTTGAGTATGCGACGTACCAGAAGGTGCCGGTCGAGCGCAAGAAGCAGGACCCAAAGCAAGGGACCATCGTCGAGGGTGAGCTCATCCTGTCCTCTCTCTCCGCGTGCCGGATAGGTCGTCTGTACCGCCAGTCCTCGAGCGCACTCTTTCCAACGCTGATTCTCTCCTCGGTCCCGCAGATCCCGATTATCTCTCGTTCCTCGAGTCTCTCAAGCCGACGCCAAAGCTGGACCCCGAGGCGCTGGCCGCCGCTGGTGAGTGCACCAAACGTTTGACGACGTGCAAGATCCATGCAGATGGCTCACTGTGCTACGGTGTTTCTTCTCCCATCTCAGCTGCCGCTTCGACTTCGGCCAACCTTGCCGCGAATCTGCCCAAGCTGACGCCGTTACTCGAGCACCTCAAGGCCCGCAAGCTGGCGTCCATGGAGGCGATGAAGGCCAAGGGGATCAACGGCGCATCGGCATCCACAAAGAACGGTGCACAGTCTGGACCCGGCGGCAGCGGCTCCGCGACGGGCGAGACCGGGTCGACGACGCCTACGCCAAAGAAGAAGGGCCGGGGCAAGAGCAAGGCCGCCAGGGCAGCTGCAGCAGCCGACGGTGCAGGCGGGCCTTCTTCGTCAGCACCCACAGCACCTGGGGAGGGCAAAGGGAAGAAGTCGGCGAACGGCAAGGGTAGTGGACCTCCGCCGCCGCCGTCTGGGCTGATGCAGGTCTCTGGAGGGGGCAGGGGCGCCGGCAGACAGGCCCCCGATCCAAGCGCGTTGCAGCAGATCGCAGCAGCCGCGCTCGCTGCGTCACGGAGGTCACCAGGAAACGGAGTCGTCATCGTAGGAGGGGAGAGCAATCCTCCAGGCGCCGGAGGGAGTCGGACTCGGAGAAGGGAGAAGCGAGGCGGCAAGGGGCCAGACACTTCCGCCGCATCTGCCTCGACGGCCACCTCGACGACAGCCACCAGCAAACCTTTGACGCTCCTCAAACGGGAACCAACAGCCAGTCAGCCAGCATCAAATCCGGGTCTTGCGTCTGGTCCGCCAAAGTCGAGCCCTTCGCCGGCCTCGGGAGCGCCGTCCGCTGCAGCGAATCAGCTTTCGTCTCGTCACGCTCGCATCGACCAGCCGTCTTCGCCGAATCTGCCACCGGTTGAGGCGTCTCCTCGCCCAAACGCTGTTCCCGCGGGAGAGGGCTCGAGCGGTGTACCGACGGGTCCTCGCGCAGGTGGAGGTAGAGGAGGGGGACGAGGAGGCAGGGGTGGTGGAGCCGTAGGAGGAGAGCAGCCGACCGGTCCCAGAGCTGCGTTCGGGAACCCACGTGGAGGTAGAGGCGGAGCGAGCGCGCCAGGGCCTCCGCCTGGTTCCTTTGGACCGATCGGGTCAGGTAGAGGAGGAGCAGCGAGGACGCCGACGCAGGGGGGGCCTTGATGACTATCATGATCGTAACGTCATATCGAGTCTGGCCTCTCGGCTTGTTTGGGAACGTCGGTCGAGAAACGCATAGCAGGCGCGGGAGATGGAGTGTCTTTCGCCGACCGACCGAGGACCAGATTGCGGCTGTTCTGCTCGCGCCCTCGTCCGAGCTGAGACGGGAGCGATGCGTGCGAAGGCACCGACATCTTACTTGCGGCTCGATAGCTGCGCGCGGAACGGTAGACTAGACCAGGCTTGGATCGACTGTCACAAGTAACGGTCGCGGTCGGGCGCGAGTGAGACGCGCGTTGGCGCTTCGCCGCCTCTGGAGCGGTCGTCCAAGGCTAACAAAGAGTGGTCTCTTGAGCGGGTTTTGTCCCTCAGTTTCGAAGAAGGGTCGATTCTCTTATCATACTCCAACAGGATTGTGCAGCACAAAGGTTCTGGCATGCCACAAGCGGACCGCACCCGTCGTAGGGGTGCGGACAAACCCAACCTCATTTTCATTCACAGGTCGGTCATTGAGACGCTTTGGTGAGTGATAAGGCGTCTAGGACTGAGGATACGAGACGCGCCAGGCTGTGGTTGGACGCTGGAGCGAGGCTCGGAGAGGGTTGGAACCGCGGAGCTCGCAGTCGAGTCGGTCGGCCATGACCTCGGTACGATCCCGCTTGCATCCTTCTTCCCATCAACCACCACACCCAATCTCCACCCATACATGTCGAGCGAGAAGACACTCGCCCCCGAGGGGTACCTTCCTGTCCCTACCACGAGCCCTACCAAGACGACTGGCCCGATCGCGCTCGACGAGGACGAGGTCGGCTCCGTTCAGCCCCGAGCTCGCTGCTCTCGAGCGAAGAAGCTCGCCGGTCTGGCCGTGCTCGCGTTCCTATTTGTCACCTTCAAGCACGGCGTCGGGATCGGAGGCCACGGTCTTCGAGGCCTGTTCTCTGGCGAGTTTCGCGAGGGGCTCGGCTACCTGAGGGGAGGCGGACTCGACCTGCACTGGGAGGACGAAGCCGAAGACGACAACGTCAGTCCCTGTCCGATGCACACACCTGTTCGCTTCGGATGACCCAAGCTGATCTCGCCTGCTCTGTCCCGATGTAGGAGCCGTTCTTCAATCTCCCGACGACGTCTGCGTCGTTCTCCGAGGACGGGACCACGACTCTGGTCGTGCCCGCGCATGCCCGCGAGATTGCCCTCCTCTTTGACGACGGCGTCGACGCGACCCTCCACTTCGCCACCTCTGACTCGCTCGACGACACCTCGGCAGCCCAGATCTACGTCGAGGCCATCCCCTCAGGCCATGTCGACAACCGAGCCGAGGACGAGGACGAAGACGACGACGACGACGACGGAACCGCAGTCCAGGTGTTTGACGCTGGCTCGGGCGTCTCTGGCCTTGTCTTCGTGCGTGCATCCTCGCCTTTTTTTTCTCGGCGTCGTCGCTGACCGTGTCTACTTTGTCGGTTGCAATCGTAGGACGACTCTGCTTCCGCGTACATCGTGACCGTCACCCTGCCGTCCAAGCAGAAGGCCGGACGCCCTCTCTCCCTGACCGCGCACGGAGAGTCTCTCTCGATTCCTGCCATCGACCTCAAGGGACTCCACTTTGACAAGTTCTCGCTCAGCTCTTCTCCCGACGAGTCGATCACCATCAAGGTATGTCTGCGCGGCCCATTCTGACTCGCTCGGTCAATGGTCGGCTGATCCGCGTTCTTTTTCCTCTTGCAGGACCTGCACGCGAACGAGGGCAAGATTGTCGTCACTGCGGGAGACATTGTCGGTTCGTTCAACGTGTCGAGGGAGCTGATCCTCCGAACGACGATCGGAGCGATCCAGGCCAACGTGTCGATCCACGAACCTCACCACAAGCGACAGACTCACAAGCTAAAGGAGATCGAATCCCGACACAGTCACCACCACCCGCATGACGGCCCCCCTGGACTGGTCAAGGTGTTCGCAAAGACCAACATCGGAGCCGTCGACGTACTGTTCACTGACAGGAAGATCAGCAACTCTACCAATCTCGTCACCAAGGCTGTCTCGTCCATCGGTGCGGTCCGCGTCGGCGTCGTCCCCGGCTTCAAGGGCATGTTTGTCGAGGGAGCCAAGATTGGAGAGGTCGAGTACGCGAATGTCGCCAACGAGACGATCAAGATCATCAAGGAAGTCCACAACGGACCGGGTGGCTTCATCAAGGGCTTCGTCGGCCCGCCTCCTCCCCATCACCGACCCCACGGATGCCCCGGAAAGGACAAGAAGCACAAGAAGCACGGTCACCACGACAAGGACGACAAGCACCCGCACCCCAAGCGAGACATGATCGAGGCCGAGCAAGAGGACGATGATGACGAGCCTCGGTTCTGGACTCAGGACGAGAACGACGTCGCGGACGAGCAAGACCACGAGGACGAAGACGACGAGGACGAGGCCGACGAGGACAGCGATGACGAGGACGAGACTGCTCCTCGACACCCGCACAAGCGACCTCCCCCGCCCGGAAAGGGAGACCACCACCGCCACCATGGCCCCCCTCCTCCCGGAAGACCTTCCCCTCCTCGCGGCCCGCCTCCTCCTCACGGCCCTCCTCACCACGACGGACCTCCTCACCACCGAGGACCTCCTCACCACGGCGGCCCTCCTCCCGGCTACGGCTTCGTAGGAGCGTTCGCGAGCACCGGGAAGGTCGACATCGTCTTCCTCTAGTTTTATAGGCCTGCTCCCTCTCTTCTGTCTGATCTTTTCCGCTTACATCTCTTCTACTCGATCTTGTACTTCTGTTTTTGTGTCTCTGTTGTTTTGTGCTCTCTTTTCGTACGTGATCACCCGCCTCTTCCGCCTAGTAGGGCGGAGGGGGGTTGTCGGTCGGTTCTCTGTTGATCTATCTTCTCCGCTTCAGCTTCAGTTCCTCTCTATCTTATGCGTGCCTTGTGCCTTCTTTGGAGGATGGCCGATGATCGAGAGCAATCTTCAGGGGTGAGAGGAAGAGATTGGCAAGGCAGCACGGCCAGGATGAACCCGATCAGGGACGACCTTTGGTGCCTGCTTCATTTCAATCACGACGCGTGCAACGAAAGAGCGCCGTCGATCATGCGCCCTGGTCCGGTGGGTCGCGATCTGCTCACGTTCGATTGAGAAGAGACGGACCGGATGGAGAGCAGGACGATGGGCGGCGGGGATGGACGAGGGCGACAAAGGGGCGGCCGGGCCGTCGCGGAGGTCGACACAGAGCTAGTCAGCCGGCGGACAAGAACAGAGCGGAAGCCTTACCGTCTTGGGTCCGATCTTCTATGTGCCAATCAAAGAGGCTCTGCCGTCTGGAGCGACGTCTGACTTGATCACTGTATCTTGACAGCCGTCGGCTAGATTGCCTGTCGGTTGGATGAGCGATCTGCGAAGGAGGACCCCGCACTGGAGGACGCCCGGAAGTCAACGCGAGCTCAACGAGACAACAGAGCTCCCAAAGCTTGTGGACGACCATTCCACAGGAGCTCTTCCAACATTCACCAGCACATCTTTCTTTTCTCGGTCGCACACGCCTCTCGAGTCTGCACGGTTGCCCGGCCTCGACTCCTTTCGGCTCCTGCCATCGATCAGCCCCCCCCCCTGTTTCCAGCGAGCTCACCTCTCCGCCGCGTCTCGTTCAGCGCTTGTCCTCCGCATGCTCGCGTCCGCCCTGGTCGTCTTGGTGGCCCTCACCACCTCGACGGTGACTGCGTTCCCCCAGTCGCACTCGATCCTCGCGCTCAACAAGTCGTCGACCGCGCACGCCCGAGGGCTCCCCCTCCTGACCTCGCTCGGAGACGCAGCCTCGGTCGCCTCTGCACCTGCTCCGCGCTCGCCTCGCCCAACGCCAGCTGTTCCCACAGGAGGGCTGGCTCGGGTGAGGGAGACGTACAAGTCGGTCAAGCTTCCCGCCGAGCTGCTGGCCAAGCGACAGTCTGGGTCGTGCCTCGGCTCGTCGACGACGGTCGCCCAGATCAACGCGCTGTTCCAGTCCGGTGGGGCCAACGCAGGCGTCCTCCAGTTCTGCCCAGGAGCGGTCATCTCGGTGGACGCGACCATCTACTTTTCCGCCTCGGGCCAGGGGCTGCAGACGCAAGGTGGGACTACCGTCCCGGCGGATCAAAGGGCGACGCTCCGAGTGACGAGCTCGTCAATCTCGACCGTCGCAGAGTCGACAAACTGTCAAGGGCCCGTACTCGGTCTCTTCTCTTCCTTCGCCGCTTGACTCAAGCTGACACGACCTACCCTCTTTTGCTTCCCAGCTGCAACGACCTGCTGATTGACTCGCTCATCATCGATGGCGGTCGGGCGACGTTTGGCTCGTTCGAGGGCACCGGACTCCTCGAGCTCGGAGGGTCCAACGCTCGCCACACCGTCACCAACAACAAGCTCACCCAAACAAGAGGATGGACGTCGCTTCACTTTATCGAGGGCTACAAGCTCGACTGTACTGGGGGTACGTTTGCCCAGATCGTTCTCCATCAAAAAGACCCCCGGCTGACCTGCCCGTCGTCCTTTCGCCTGTCAGCCGTGGTCAAAAACAACGTGATCGGTCCATCAGGAGAGGCATACGGAGTAGGAAAAATTGCAGACGGCATCAGCCTCAGTTGCGCAAACTCTGTCATCCAGAACAACATCATATTCGACGCGACCGATGGAGCCATCGTGATTTTTTCCTCGCCGCAATCTGATATCTCGTACAACACGATAACGACCTCTGGGCAAAGCACTTTAGGGGCCGTGAATCTCGTCGACTATGCGCCCTGGTCCGGTGAGTCGCAATCTGCTCACGTTCGAGTGAGGAGAGAGGGACTGGAAGGATAGCAGGGTGATGGCGGGGATGGACGAGGCCGACAAAGTAGTGGCCGGGCCGTCGTCGAGGCCGACACAGAGCCAGTCAGTCGGCGGACATAAGCACACGGGAAGGCTGACTATCTTTTTTCGATGTTTCAGGCGACTACACTGGCGTGAAGGTTCACCACAACACGATCTCGGCCAACGGGGCGCTCCTCAAGATCGGAATCGCTCAAGGGCCTGCTTGCTGGGGCGACGACGTCAACATCCAGAACTATGGAGCGCAGGTATACTCGAACTCGTTCAGCGGACCCGACATCGCGTTTGCGCTGGCAGTGGCGGGAGTCAAGGACTGGACGGTCAAGGACAACACCGTCGACAGCTCGGCTCGGTTCCGAGGAGCAAAGACTGGAAACTGTCACGGTCTCGGTGCGACGGTAGAACCGACGTTTGCCATCGTGGACCCTACCAAGAACCCGTCGGGACTCGATCTCGGCTCGCAGGCAAACTGCTGGACTCGTACGTCAGCATCTCCGTTCTCGACCCATCCAGTCCCTCGTCTGACTTGTTTTCTTTCGTTTGGTCGTTCTTGCCTGCAGAGGGTACCTTCCAGTACCTGCTATGCTACGTGGCCGACACGTCTACCGCTGGAACGAGTCCGAACCCGGCGTTCGTCTCTGGTGGGACCTGCAGCGCTCCCGCTCCTCCCGCTGCTGGGACGTCGGACTGGCAGGACTCTGGCTACTGCCTCAAGGACTCAAACACGCGCATCCTCGTCGGCGAGTTTGTCCAGACCCAGTCCAACACGATCGAGTACTGCACGAGCAGGTGCACATCACTCCAGTACTACTATGCCGGCCTCGAGAGTGAGTCAACCAGATCATCCGCTATGAGACCTAATTATTGATCCACGTCCTGTTCCGCTGCTCGGTTGTGTAGACGGGAACCAGTAAGTTGAACAGTCACCCGCAGGCCTATCGATGAGTCCTTGTCTGACCCTTTTGAATCATCGTGCTTCAAAGGTGCTACTGCTCGAACAAGATCGCGACCGGTCCTGGATACGGAACCGTCCGAGCACCGTCCACCTGGTGAGTCGCCTTGACGACCCTGTCTTCTCTCGGCTGCTCAGCGCTGATCTTTCGGACGCCTGGCTTGATCCTCAGCACCTCGCCCTGTGCTGCCAACTCTGCGCAGATCTGTGGCGGAGGCGACTACGGCCTGAAGCTCATGTACGACCGATCTCGAGTGGCTGCCCCTGTCGCGCCCTTCGATGGGTCGACGACCGCCTCGACCAGCAGCAGCGCAAGCTCGTCTCGATCCAGCTCGGCGTCCACAACCTCGTCGACTGCGTCCTCTTCCAGCACGCTTTCTTCCTCCGCCTCGCCCTCATCTTCAAGCTCTCGCTCTTCAACTTCGGTCTCGTCCTCCGCATCCAGCACCGCCTCTTCGACTGCCTCCGCGTCGGCTTCGGCAGTGCCATCGACCTCGCCCGCCTACGCGAACGGCTTTGCTGGCCCGACATGCGTCCAGGACGGTCAGACTCGGGTGCTCTCGGGATACAACTTTGAGTCAAACGCCATGACCGTCAACCTCTGCAGTGAGTACTCGAGAGCGGGAACGAATCGCCTTGGGAATGCGGGCTGACTCGTCGCCTACTCTGCCTTGCAGCCTCGACCTGCAAGTCGAAAGGCTTCCGATACGCCGGCCTCGAGTATGCGTCGCAGTGCTGGTGCGGATCAACTCTTGCCTCGTCTGCTGTTCTTGATGGTTCAAGATGCTCCATGTCCTGTGCTGGCGAGTGAGTTCTTGCCCATCTGCTTCGTTGGGTCGCCGCTCTGTCTCACTCGGCCTGACCTCCTTTTGTCCTCCGCACCTTAGTGCTTCCACGAAGTGCGGCGAAGCCTACGTGATGAGCTTATACCAACTGCCTGCTCCGGCGGGAGCATCCTCCAGCTCGAGTTCGTCCGTTCGGAGCAGCTCGACAGCCTCGTCGTCTGCTCCTGCTGCTTCGGCAACAGGATGGAGTAGCTCGGCCACGTGCTACTCCGACGCTGAGGCTCCGTATAGAGTTCTCGACGGCATTTGTGAGTCTCTCGCCTCTGGGCACCGGACCTCATAGAATGGCCGATCGCACCAAATCTGACGCCAGTTGAACACACCCTCTCAACCGTATACGACCCCTCGCAGCCATGGAGAGCTCCTCGCTGACGCCCAAGTCCTGCCAGACCTTCTGCAAGGACTACAAGTGTTCGTGCTCGCGTCTCATCTCGCCACCTTCGCTCCTCGCTAAACATGCCTTCCCACCATCTTTTTCCCTACGACCGCAGACGCGGCCGTCGAGTACTCGAATCAGTGCATGTGCGGCCAGACGATCAAGACCTCGAGCAAAGCGGGCAACCCGTCGACGTCCTGCAACATGCGCTGCTCGGGAGACTCGTCCCAAATCTGCGGAGGATCGTACGCCGCGTCCATCTTCATCCAAGCCAACCCGCCTGCTGCCAAGGCGTGGAGTGCGACACAGTGCGTGGTGGATGACGGGCAGCGTCTCCAGAAGGACTACAGTGAGTCCCATGTTGACTCCACAAGGCACGACGCGAAGCATCTTCTGATCTTTCTCGCTTCGAATGTACCTCACTAGCCTTCTCCGACTCCAAAATGACTAACCAGCTTTGTCAGGCTCGGTGCCAAAGTCTTAACTACATCTACGCGGGCACGCAATGGGTGCGACTTTCTCCTTCCCGCTCCTCCGCTCTTCCGTTCCCGCTTCGCTGACATCGTACCTCTCCCGACACTCTCGCAGTATGATCAATGCGCCTGTTCATCAACACTCTCAACCTCGAGCACACGTAACGCGGGCAAGTCCGCTCCTGCGTCAGACTGCAACACACCCTGCCGTGAGCCCTCCCATCTCCAGTTCGCTCTTGCGCTTCTCTGCCAAGCTGATCCGTTTCCTCTGTTCCATCCGTACGCAGGCGGTGACTCCACTCAAAAGTGCGGTGGCAATTACCGCGTCTCTCTCAGCTCGTTCGCTTAGAAATCTTCCCCTCCTCTCTCCCTTCTTTCATCTGCTTGGGTCGTCTTCCGTTCCGCCTCTCCTGCTCAGTATCTATCCTTCAACATGTCCCTCAGCCTATCTATCTCTGCCAATACTACGAACCTATCTATGCTCATCTCCTGTAACCCTTCATAATCTCCATCTCCATCAAACAAACTCCCATTCCTCCTTCTGCCCCTCCCGCTTCTTTCCCTCGACATCCTCCAGCCTGAGGCCGTCCCACTTCCGAGCATACGCCTCCATCGCCTCCATCTTGTCCGACGCTGCCCTCGCCGCTGCGTCTTTTCCGCCGTCTTTCTTCTCTGTCAGGACGGCTGGCTTGGTGCCTGTGGGACGGTTGAGGGCGAACGGATCGTCTACCGGTTGTGAGGGGGAGGTGACCTGGACGGAGGATCGTTTGGAGGACTTTGAGGAAGAGGGAGAGTCCTTCTTCGTGGACGACGAGAGCATGCGGCCGAGGAAGCTGGTGCGACGACGAGCTTTCGGTGTGGTGGTGGCGGGGTCGCTGGAGTCGGAAGGAGGCGGTGGTGCGAACGCCGAAGGCGGTTTCGGGGTGGAAGACGTCCGACTGCTGGACGGCAATCTTGGAGTGGACGGAGGAGCAGTCCCTGCTGGTGGCAGGGAGTTGGACCGCGCATGCGGCTTCGAAGACGACGAATCTCGTGACTTTGCGCTGCTCGAAGATGATGAAGGCCCGTTCGATGCAGGCTGGGCGAACGCGCTCGGTGGAGCAGTACGGATGGGACGGGAGGGTGTCGGGCCAATGACGGGTGCTTGAGTGGCGAGAGGAGAAGAACGCGTTGGAATAGCGCCGGTGGACGAGTTGCGTCGCGAGTTTGGCATAGGTGGGGCCGAACTTGGCGCCGGTCGAGCCAGGGCTAGCGATGTGGCGGAGGTTGTACGAGAGATGGGCTTCGGCTGGCCGAAAGTCTGGGGTTGAGGATAGTGTGGTTGCGGGCGGTAGGTTTTTGGGTCGAGCAGACATTGAAGAGCGACACTAGACGAGAGAAGAACGGGACGAAGGCATTAGCGCGAGCATCTGACGACAGGGAAAGGAGAGTCCGCTCACAGAGTGTAAAATGCGTCGTTGCCGGCATTGCCCAGTTCGCAGAAGAGGGGGATGTGGAGCAGGCCTAGCGTCTGCCGCAGAGTCAGGCAGTCCTTAGAGTCCCGCCCAGTGAAGCTTGTCGATCCGACTGTCCGAGGTTGCGAGCGGAACACGCTACGCTCAAGCAGGGCGAGGTCGACGACAAGCGCGTTTGACGCTGGAATAGGCGGCGACGGTCAGTGTCACGAAAGACAGGTTGCACAAGAGCAGGCGAAGCGAGACTCACGAAAGACGACCGTCCTAGACATCTCACGCAGTCGATGGAGAGTCTCGCCGATGTCGTGCTGATCAAAAGCGAGAAACAGGGGTCAGATCTCGACAGGGCAAGCGGTTCAACCAGTCACGTAGCACTCACACCGACGAGGACAAGCGTGTTGGGCACCTCTTTGGAGTCTGGACTCGCGATCGACGCGATTACCGAGGACAGATACTGGTCAAAAGCACCACCGGATCGTCAGCATGGACTGGAAAAGGGCTGAGCGGGACCGTATGAGACACACCTGGATGAGCCCGACCGAGTCGGAGAGGTACGAGCTGCCTAGCGCGTATCCAGCTGAGTGATTGGGCCTCTTCAGGTTCAGAGACTGAAGCCCAACCCACGAATAAGAGTCAGGACTCGGAGATAGATCGCTGGACGGGTGGAAGTTGACAGACTGACCTTGGAGTTGTGCGGGGTGACGACCAGATGCGAACGTCGGTAGTTCGCGTCCGGGACAGCTTATCGAGCACGAACCACAGGTCATCGAGCGTCAGCATGATACCTTCGACAATCATACGCAGTTTGAGAGCGAGATGCTCACGAGGCCAGATTCCGGCTGCGTCGATGTGGGCACATCGCATGCTCGCCGTTCCGGTCTGTCGCGCCGGGTCGATCACGAGAGAGAGGCGGCGTGAACTGATGCTGACACATGCGGTGCGAGTGGTACGCTGAGAGTCAACACACTGAGTGATAGACTGCTCACCTCGAGGATCAACGTTGGGTTCTTCTCCCACCACTCGAAGTTGAGCGTGAGCTGCAGAAGGAAGAAGGGAAGAGCCGAGGGTCAGATCCAGCCAATCACTCCACGCCCACATTTCTCACTCACAAAGGTGAACCTCCGACTGTCCCACAAGCCCTTGACGCTCCGATAGTCGCCGGCCATGACGCGTTCCTTGAGCGCGTCGAACTCGACCGCGCGGAGGGTCGCGTGCAGTCTGTTGTACTCCTCCTGCGTGGAGATGTTCCGGATCGGACCAATCGTATGGACCGAGGGTATGATGGGTAGCTAAGACCGATACAAGAAGACAGGCGTGAGCGAAAGACGTGCGTCCAAAGATCACAAACGGCCGTGCGAACGAACAGGATTGGGCAGTTTTGGCAGCTCTTCGTAGAATCTGAAGAAAGAGAGAAAGGAGGTCAGACACCACTGAGTCGGTGCAAGCGCCATCCTAGCCTGGCTTGACTTGCTTTGTCTTGACCATCCTGGCACGGGCGACAAGCGGGCTCATGAGCTCGAGCGACGTTTGTTTATGCTCTGCGCGATGTGCTCACTTTGCGAACGCTCCCACGCTCTTTTGCTGGATCACAATATGGGCCTTGCCTGTGTCTCTGTTGACGACGACTGAGCCCGCGAAGAGAAAGAGCCGGGTCTGTCAGCTCACTCGTCCGAGGCTGAATGTTGAGCTGAAGGTCGCTTCGAGGGGTACTCACCCAAGGTTGACCAGCCAAAGCTGAGGAACGAGTCAAACGAGTACAGGAGCGGTCCCCAGCTTCGTTCGAACCATGGGATCTGCTTCTTCTCGTAGTAGATTGCGAACGAGGAGAAGGCATCGTGGATGTCGAGCTCGAATCCAGTCGTCGAGCCGGTCAAGGCCGTCGGCTGCAAACAGACGTGCGAGAAGGTCCAAGTCATCAGTCTGGCGGACGAGATTCTGCTGTCCAAAAGCTAGACTCACCTGGGCCGATGTCGAGGATGTCATGGTCGTTCAGGGTCTGGCAAGCCGTAGGCGAGGGCAGGCGGAAGAGAGAGGGCGGAGGGGGGTCGATCGCTCCTGTCCCCCTGACCGTCCTGACCAGGGGCGTGTCAAGCTAGAGTGGACAGCCTCGTAAGGACGCAGGAGATTAAGCAGCGCGACTGCCCTTGCAGCATCAGTAAAGGAGGTTGCTCACTCGCAAGCAACATCGCCACAGTGGAGACCGAAGGGGGCGACTAGATGTCCTAGCATGACTTCCCGGGCAGGACCTTTGTGCTTGAAGCGGACGTTGGACTTGAATGTGGTTTCAGGTTAAATCAGCCGCGGTTCGCAAGTGACAGTTCCAGCCGACGTGGTGGGTGAAGGTTGAGAGACGAGAGGAGGGATGGATCCGGTGCCGTCCGTCGTGGCTGGCTGGCGCGAGGAGGGCGAGCGAGGACGAGATCTCGACGGATGAGCTCTCAACCTTCACCCGTCCCCACCTCCGCCATGTCCTTCTCTACGCGCACTCTCCGCCCTGTCGTCAAGACGATGGCCCAGGCCGGACCTGCTCCGATGCAGGTCAGGAACATGGCCACCCTCCGAGAGATTGAGATGAGGTTCGTCTCGCTCATGCCCACCTTTTCCTCCCTCCGCCGGGGCGAGCTCAACCCTCGTCGTCTGTCCACCGATGCTGACTGCTGGTGTCGCGCGAACTTACTGCGCTTGTTAGGTTGAAGTCTGTCAAGAACATTGAGAAGATCACCAACGTGAGTCCCCGGCCGAGCTCGAGAGGACGAGACGTCAGGATGACAGGAAGGGAGGTCAACCGGATGGGACGCACGCATGCAGCCTAGCCGAGGGAGCTCTCTCAGTCGCATATGCACGCTTGCCGAGCAGCCCACCTTGACCCTACGCGGAGCGTGCGGGTCGAGCCTTAGACCGAGTGCTTGCCCATGCGGTGGTGCTGTCTCGGCCGGTTGAGCTCGAGCGGACGAGGTCGGGCTTGGGCCGACTCCTTCCCCACCATCACCTTCTCAGCCACCCGCTCGTCATGCTCGTTGCTGACAACTCCCGCCGTTGCTCCATGTCTCACAGTCGATGAAGGTCATCGCCTCCACTCGTCTCGCCAAGGCGCAGCGAGCCATGGGAACCGCTAAGCAGTACGGAGCCGCCAACACTGGTCAGTCCGACGCTCTCGTCTTCCTCGACCTCATAGTCTAGCTCTGAACCGTCTGACCCGCTTCACTGTCATGTTTACCGCGCGTCTCTTCCCTCTTCTCCTGATCTGGGTGTACAGAGCTCTTCAAGAACTCTGAGGCCAAGTCCGAGGGCGGAAAGACGCTGTTGGTTGCCATCACGTCCGACTCTGGTCTCTGCGGAGGTATCCACTCGTCCGTCTCCAAGGCCACCAAGCTCGCCCTCAAGCAGAACCCCGAGACCAAGCTCGCCGTCATTGGAGAGCGAGCCAAGGCTCAGATCTCGAGGGCCGCCCCGAACGCCATGGAGCTCTCCTTCTCCGCCATCGGAAAGGACATCCCTTCCTTCGCCGCCGCATCCCAGGTCGCAGACGAGATCCTCTCGTCCGGTCTCGAGTTCGACGAGGTAAGTCTCGCTCTCACGCTCAGTCGTCCAGAACCCGTCAAGGAGCGAAACGGTGCCAGCGTCGGGGTCACAGGGCTGAAGGGAACGGAAGGGGTGAGCTCGAGTGCTGACGAACGATCATGCCCTCCGTTCTTTCCAGATCCACATTGTCTACAACAAGTTCGTCTCGGCCATCTCGTACGAGGCTGTCACCACCACCCTTTTCTCTGAGAAGGCGCTTCGAGCCGGAGGTACGTCCCCATCCCTTCCCTCACTTCCGAGCCCTGACCTAGGACGCGCGACTTTCGTTCTGACTTCTTGTCTCGTCCGTCTTGACTGCAGCTGGCTTCACAAAGTACGAGATGGAGGAGGATGTCACCAAGGACCTGATCGAGTTTGCACTCGCCAACGCCATCTTTGCCGCGCTCGTCGAGGGACACGCTGCCGAGATATCCGCGCGAAGGACCGCCATGGAGAACGCCTCCAAGAACGCCAAGGAGATGATGGGAACCCTTCAGATGAAGTACAACCGAGGACGACAGGCCGTCATCACCAACGAGCTGTACGTTCACCCTTGTACTTGTCCGACGTCCTTCACCTCTCTCTTACTGACACGCCCGTCCTTGCCCACCTCGTCTTCTTCAGTATCGATGTTCGTCCCCTGGCTATTGGCTTCGGTTCAGGCCTTTTATTTGGACGCATACTGATCCCTGCCTTTTTTCTTTCCGCCTCCGTTTATCTACCTCTTGCCGTCTCCAGATCATTACGGGTACGTCTCCTACGCTTCTCGTCTGTCCGGGGTGAGACAGCTCTGACCTATGTCTTCTCGCTCTTCACATCTCACAGGTGCTTCCGCTCTCTAGATGGTTGGCATGGGATTTTTGGGACCGACGAGGAGGAGGAGGAGGAACGTTTAGTGTACTTACGGACGCCGAGGGAGTGGCCGGGCGCGCCACCGGGATATGATTCCGCTTTCAATCTACAGCCGCGTGTTCAGCAAGCAGTCGTGTCCTGGCGAGCGGTCGCATCGCAGGCCATTGAACGAGGGAGCGAGCAGCCGAAGTGGAGAGAGCGGTCAGGACAGAGCGTACCATCCTTTCCGCCTGGTCCCTGCCGATTTCGCTACTTTGGTGAGCCAGATGTCTAGGACAGAGGACAAGGTTGGAAATCATGTTATGTTTGAGAAACCAACCCAGTGCTGATGCTCCTGTCCGTCACCAGCCACTGCCACATCACCGTCGTCTCCGACTGCCGCATCACGTCTCCACCTACGCTTAGAGGACCTGAGACAGACAAAACAGATAGCCAGCTGTCAGCATCATCTAGGAGCCTTCGAAGCTGCCGAGCTGGTCCGAGATCATCGACTTGACGGATGCCAGAAATGCAGAAGAAGGGCAGAGACAGCCCGACGTACCTTTGGCGACATACTGAGGACTTTTCCCCAACGACCCGACTTTTTGAGCTCTGCGCCTACGATGCCGTTGATTCTTGATGCGAGCATTTCTCCCTTCATGTTGAGCAGGACGCACGCGTTGTCGTCGAACCGAAGCTTGCGGCCGTCTGACCGGATCGTCTCCTTGCGTGTGCTAGGACGAGGCGGAAACCAGAGAAGGAGAAAGCGCGGTCAGCATGGCACTGCTGAGGCAGGATCTGCCGGATATGTGAAGTAGCCATGCCGCCTTGGGCGACCGCAAGAAGGCGAAGGCCGACGGAGGGAGGGAGGAGGAAGCGAGCTCACCGGACCACGACCGCACGACGGATGTCTCCCCGCTTGACTCGCTGCTGCTGGGCGTTCAGGATATGGGAAGGCGAGTCCTTGGGGACGTCTGGGATGGGTCGTGCCCGCTTGATGACGACTGTGACCTCGTCACCTGCGAGAGGAGGACAAGAACGGACGGGCCGGGGGGCCAGGTGAGCTCGAGCTCAAAGCGAACGAGGACCGGCCAAAGCCAGTCACAGAAGCAGGCACGCACCAATGTGGGCATGCGAGTTGGGCTTCTTACGGCACACGTCGATGACGGTCGCAATGATCCCTCCAGAGTTGTCCGCGACCTGGGCAGAGGAGACGAGGCGAGGAACGAGAGGTCAGGGAGGGAACGTCAACGGTCCGATCAACCTATGTGGCCGAGAGAGCAGAGTCATTACACTCACGACCATTGTGGACTTGAGCCCGAGCATGCCTAGTACGGATGTGACTCGCATCTTGAACCAAACGGGGACCGAGAAAGGGAAAGGAGGAAGGGGCAAAGGGAGGAAGGTGGTCGTTACGAGTTTGGTAAGGCGCGCCTTGACTTTCCTAATCAATCTGGCACATCGATTCAGACCAGGCTCCATCGTCCGCATCATCGTCAGGAGCTTCAAATCTCGGGATAGAAAGGAACTTTCCATATTCCGGTTGATCCGAATTGGTCAAAAGGCTGATATGTGTGTCTAAGGATCTGAAGATGGTGCCGCCGGCAGGACGCGGCAGTTTGAGGTGCGAAATGTCGGTCCATCTCCCGCCTGTGAGCTCTGATCTCCAACACTCACCTTCTCTCCACTATGGCCGACATTACCTCCATTACCGAGCAGACGATCAACCGACCCTCCCTCCCGCGCGGCACCCCTGGTGGGTCCGGGACGTCTACCCCTCACCGACGTGGCAGCGGGACTGTGGCTTCGACGGGAGGAGGCAGCGCCTACCACACCAGGGTCCGTCCCCGTCTCTTTGTCATCCTCAGGCACGCCAGCATGAGCTCGTCTGGATCACTGACATTCTTTGATACGCTCCTCCATGTCCCATCCTTGCTCGCCATCCTCGCCCTGCGCCGTGCTCGTCCTGTCGTGTCTGGCTCTCCTCTGTTCCGGTTGACGTCCCCCCTCTCCGCTCGCGCCTCCCCATCCGTCCCCGGCTCCCGTAGACGCAAGAGGAGAAGGAGTTCCCCCACCTCAAGGAGAAGAGGATGGCGGACCACCTCAAGAAGGTGAGCTCCGTCTCTCTCTTGACGTATGCTGCTTGCTTGCGTGAGCTCACTCTCGAACGTCATCATCTCTGTGCTCGTTCCCTTTTCTCAGTACGAGGCGCTCTTCTCCGGTACGTCAGACCAGCTCAAGCTCATCTTCGTAGCTCTCCAAGCTCATTCGACCTCTGATTGTGTTCTCAGTGTCCCCGGAGAAGATGAAGAACATCGTGGAGGGCATCAAGGCCACGTTCGCGAAGGGTCTCGAGAAGGATGGAAACACCGTCGTACGTCCGCCCCAGCCAGTCTGCAGGATGATGCATCTCCTTCGGTAGCCCGATCGTCGCTGACTCTTGCCTCCTTGCGTCTGCTCACAGCCTATGAGTGCGTCGCGGCTCCATCTCTTGCCTCCTGACAGGCTCGAGTGTACACGGCCGACCCAGCTGACCTCTGTCCTCCATCTCCGCCTCAGTCCCGACTTACGTCTTCGGAGTGAGTCCGTCCTGTCTACGGGGCAGATGCTGGATAGCTTCTGACCATCCCTGTTTTTTCGTCTTTCCAGTACCCGACCGGAAAGGAGGAGGGAGACTTCATCGCGCTTGACCTCGGAGGAACCAACCTCCGAGTCTGCTTTGTGACCCTGCAGGGAGGAGGAAAGTTTGAGATCACCCAGACAAAGTACCGTCTCACCGAGGAGCAGAAGCAGGAGGACGGAGCCAAGCTGTGAGTACTCCCTCTCTCAGGCGGGACGCTGGTGTTATCTTCGCCCAGACCGCTTGGCGCGACGCGTCGCCAACGCAGACCGCTGATACATCTGTGCTCTTGCTTTCAGGTTCGACTTCTGCGCGCAATGTGTCAAGAGCTTCATCAAGGAGCACTTTGGCATCGACGAGAACTCGGAGGACAAGAAGGACCTCGTCATGGGTTTTACTGTCAGTCACGAAAGCTTCCCAGGCTCGGTCTGCATCGCCACGCTGACATCTGTTCTGGTCCATCCCTTTGTCTCCTAGTTCTCGTACCCGTGTGCGCAGGAGAAGATTGACCACGGAGTCCTGATCCGATGGACCAAGGGTTTCGGAAACCCCAACACCGAAGGCAAGGACTGCGCGGCCATGTTCAGGAACTCGCTGAAGAAGTTCGTGAGTAGACCCACCATGGATGCATCACTGCTGGACTCTGCGGATCGTACTGACTCGTTTCTTGACCCGCCGCAGAACGTCCCTATCACGCTGTCTGCGCTCATCAACGACACGACCGGAACGCTGATCGCGTCCAACTACGTCGACCCGTCGACCAAGATCGCCGTCATCTTTGGAACCGGATGCAACGCCGCCTACATGGAGACGGTCGGCAACATCCCCAAGATGAAGGGACTCGGCCTGCCCGACGACCAGGAGATGGCCATCAACTGCGAGTGGGGAGCGTTCGACTCGTTCGAGCACACTTACCTTCGTCAGTCTAATAGCGACCATCACCCAGTCTGGAGTGGTAGCCATAGCGTCTGACTGTTCTTTCTCCGCCTTTCCTTCCGCTTCAGCCCGGACCAAGTACGATGTCATCATTGACGAGACCTCCAACAAGCCTCACGAGCAGGTTCGCCCATGAACCGTTCTCGGTCTGCCATAGCTTCCGGGCGCTGACTGCCGGCATCACTCTCCTCTGTTCTTTTATCAGTCGTTCGAGAAGATGATCGCCGGACTGTACCTCGGAGAGGTCTTCCGACTGGTCCTCTGCGAGCTCATCGACGATGGAGAGCTCTTCCTCGGACAGATCACGTACAAGATCGAGATCCCCTTCGCATTCGACACCGCCTTCCTCTCGCTCATCGAGGCGTAAGTCGACTCAATCCTCAATGTCTCCGTAGTTGCCGGACGAGGATAACTGACATGTTCCTCAACTGATCTCGTTCTACAGCGACCCTACAGACGAGGGTCTGATGATTGTCGGCATCTTCTCGCACTTCTTCGGACTCGAGACGACCCAGGTCGAGCGCGAGTTCTTCAAGTCGCTCGCCGTCCTCGTCGGAACCCGAGCTGCCCGACTCTCGGCCTGCGGTATCGCCGCCATCGTGTCCAAGAAGGGCTACCTCGAGGAGGTCGGTCCTCCATCCTTCCAGACCTCTCCGATCGCACACACGCTGACCCTCTCAACCTTTTCTCTTTGCGCTCAGGGCTGCTCTGTCGGAGCCGACGGATCGCTGTACAACAAGTACCCCGGCTTCGCTGACCGTCTGACGACCGCGCTCGTCGACATCTTCGGAGAGGCGGGACGAAAGATCACCACCCACCACGCCGAGGACGGATCCGGAGTCGGATCCTCCATTATCGCCGGTGAGTATTGTCGTCCGATCCGTCCGGCGACGATGTGTTGCTGACGCGTCTTTGCCCTTTTGTTCCTATAGCCATGACCAAGGTCAGGAAGGACAACGGCTGTAAGCCTCCCCTCTTGCTTCTCTCTTGTGCCCCAGTCGTCCCTATACTGACCTCCTTCACCACCCATCAGACTTCCCGGAGCTGTAAGCGACGTTGGGCGGGACAGAAAAAGGGAGGAGAAAGGATCAGCACGGGAGGGAGCTGCACGCCGGAGATCTTGCTCGTCGGGAGAGCGACGTTTTTGTACACCTGTAGCAGAGTCTGCTGTCATAATGGACTTTTTGGATCTGGTCCCGTGATCTATCAGCGGAGTCAGCGTGCGACCTGGCGGAGGTGAACGACTGTTGCGCGCACGCGACCTGGCCGGGGCGAGCTCACCGACCGGAGCGAAGCCAGCTGGTCTGCAACGACCACCCACTGCCGTTTGGAAGCCATCTGTGTCTTACACGATTGTCGAGATGCTGTCTACGAGGGAGATTGCGTGTCTTGCGCCTGTCAAGCTGTCTTACACTGTCGACTCGTGAGCTCGAACCGTTCATCTCCACCATCGGGGGACGTCCGAGCTCACGCCCCCGTCGTCCTTCACCTACCTTCACGCAGATGCTCGTCCGTCTCAGGCAGCTGTAAGTTGCGCAGCTAATGAATCTTACTCTCCTCTGCTGACTGTACCTCCTTTGTCCCGCTACAGTTGTTCCCAACAACGGTGAGTGCGCGATCGTCCACAGTGCTGGGGATCTCCCAGCTCGCGAGCTCACCCGTCTCGTCCGCTACCCTGCGTACGGTTCCACCTCTCTCCTGCCCCTCTCACGCCGTCTCAGTGCTCGTCGACCGTCCGCTCGAAGCGACCTCACGCTGGGCTGGGGTGTATCACCCATATCCCAACCCGTCCGCGGCGTCAGCATCGCTCTCCAAGAGCCCGGCCATCCACCCGGTCCATACCGCCGGCTCGACCTTCAACCCAGCTCTCCGCTACGGAGCAGGAACCGCTGAGGGCACGCTCATCGGAGAGAGGGCGGTCGGGTCGAATCCAAATGCTGGCGTCGGAGTCAGCGAGGGTCGCAACTGGCTGATGCTTCGTCTCGATCGACCGGCCATACTCCGTGAGTGCATGCGGCCGTCCTTTTCGACCAAACCGGAGCGCCGTAGACTGACATTGTCTCTGGTCATTGGTCTACAGGGACCATCACGTTCGGAAAGCTGCATCGTCGTAAGTCCTGACCCCCAAGCGCCGCCACGAACGGCTCTGACCTCTGTCCATTCGTTACTGTCGACATGCAGCACATCCGTGCACGATGAAGAACTTTGTCGTGTACGCTGGGATGGACAAGAACAACCTCAAGGAGATTTTGCATGCGTCGCTGAAGCACGACGGCACCGGAGAGACGTTCAGCGTCGGATGGAGAGAGGCTGGAGAGGCAGACCTGGTGAGTTCGACCATACTCCTACTGCGAGCTGCAAAGGCTTCAATAGTCATGCGCATGCGGATGCTTGTGCAGCACGGCAGCCGGGCCGATCGTCATCGAAACGAGACTGACGAGATGTTGCGCTACATCGACCTAGCCCGTGACGACACGCTTTATCAAGTAAGCCTGCAATCGGTCCTCTGTTTCCGGTCCACACGCAGAAGCTGACGCTTCGCCTTCTCGTCTGTTCATCCAGGATCGTGCCTCTCTCGTAGGTCTGACATCTACTCCACGACGGCGGGATCGCCTCCCCTCGGGCTGACGTTCTCTCCCTCTCGTCGCCATGCAGAGCACAAGGAGCAAACTACAACACGTCCATCTGGTGAGGCTTTCACCAAGATACACTCTCCATTCTGATCGTCAGGGCTGATCAAGGCTCCTCCCTTGCCTGCACAGGTATGTCGCGTTCGGCGGCGTGTCGGACGAGGGTGTCGTGCAGAACGTGTTCGATGAGTACAACAGGGTGAGTCGCACCCCCTAGGTACTTCTCCTTGGCTCCGCTGTGCTGACTGCCGGCTCGTTTCTCCAGGCTCGGGACGGACGCATGTTCCGGTTGATGCTCAAGCACCTCCGCCAGAACCGCCTCTTCGCTCCCTTTGACGCCCTCCTCAAGTCGTCGCCCTCAGCGGTCACGCTTGAGCACCCGTTCCTCTCTGACTTGCACACCGCGCTCGTCCAACACGGCGACTTTTCGACGGCGGAAAAAATCATCAGCTCCCTCTCCGCCGAAGGGCTCTTTGACGCCCACCTCCGGTCCCAACCCGCCCGAGCAGCCTGGACGAGACTCGACAACCATCAGCCTCCTGGCTCGTCCATATCGGACGACCGGAGTCAACCCAGCCGGCGTGCTGGCCATCGCATGATTGCCGACGAGGGAACCGAGACGCGGCCGGCTCGCGTGTTTCTGTTTGGCGGCTGGAACGGTCAGCACAACCTGGACGACCTCTGGGTGTTTGAGAACGACTCGTGGAGGGAGATCACAAGGAAGCCGAGAGACGCGGACGACGACGGGCTAGGGGACGAGCCATGGCCGTCCTCGAGGTCGTGTCACAGCCTCGTGCTCGAACCATTGTCGGGCGACGTCTACATGACTGGCAGGTACGTCGAAGACGACCCTCTCTTGGACGACACGCAACCAACCAACGGCAGCGGCGACCACGCGGTCACATCTGACGCTGGACCAGAAGGGATGGGCGGCTCGACGACTGCCGACGCAAGGGCAGCAAAAGACGCGTCGAACGAGTTCTGGAGGTTCTCGATCGAGGAGGGAGAGAAGTGGGAGATGCTCAGCTCAAAGACCGCGGTCAGTCTCCGAGATCCCATCTGCGCCGGCCGATCACTGATGTGCCTTTCCTTTGCTATGCGCAGGACCAAGGAGGGCCGGGTCCGATCTACGACCACGAGATGATTGGTCCGTCCACTTTGTGCCAGCAGCTCGAGTAGCCGAAGCGCTGACCTCGCGCCTCTTTCCCCTCTCAGTCGACGCCGAGCATCAGGCGATCTATTGCTTTGGAGGGTCGGACGGCTCGCCGACCGGTCCTTACAGCGGCCTGTTCCGCTACGACATCAGGGCAAAGAAGTGGACCAAGCTCCTGTGAGTCTTGCACATTCAACTGACGCAACACCTCGGTCGGCTGACATGAGGTGGATTCGATTCGGGTTGAAAGGGACGACAAGGAGCGAGGCTTGACGTCTCGAAGCGGTACGTCTACCCACATCTCCCGTGACGTTTTCGTGCTGGCGACACTGACGCTTGGATATCGCGGTCTCAGGTCACTGCATGCTCTGGAATTCAAAAGAACGCGTCATCTACATCTTTGGCGGGCTTCGCGTCGACCGCTAGTACGTCGTCTATCTTCCTCAGTCGAACTGCCACAAACTGACGAAGCTCAATCCCATCTGCCATCGCAGTCTGGCCGACCTGTGGGAGTACCGGCCCGACCTTGACGCGCCCACAAGCGACCCCGACGCCCTCCGTCTCATCCCGGACTTTTTCGTACCCGGTGGTCCCGAGCCTGGCTTCACCCAACGAGCCGTGTTGGACGTCGCGAGGCACCAGATCGTCTTCATGTCCGGGCTTCGCAAGGTGCCCGGTTCCGAAGAGTCGACAACCAAGCGAGGCGTGTGGACGTTCGACCTCGAGAGCAGACGCTGGTCAAAGCTGCTCGGCAAGGGAGAGAAGGAGGATGGAGAGGGAGAGGACAATGCACTGCTGGCGGAGCACGTCAAGTTGGAAGAGGATGTCGAGATGGACGATGAGGAGGACGTCGATGACGAGGCCGAAACGGACGAGTGAGTCGGATCTTCTACCTCCCAGCCTCCGCGCACTCATGCCACTGACGTCTCCATGCCTTTGATCGCGTGCAGACCCCCAGCACGGTACGCCTCTCAGTTCGCCTTTGACGCGTGGGCGGACTCCTTCTACCTCTTCGGCGGCAACAACGGTCGGGAGAACGCCGCCCGCCTGTCCGACTTCTGGAGACTCAAGATCGAGAGGTCAGTCCCCGCGCGCGTAAGCACTCTTTCTCGACTTTCGCTGACAAAATTTCCTCCTTCTCGCCAGACCCTTGAAGGCTGAGATCGAACGCAAGTGTCTCGTCGCCTGCCGCAAACAGAAGTGCGTTCTTGTCCGCGCATGCTCTTGCGGTCGACCAGGTTGCTCCTGTACTGACTTCTGTCCGCTTCCCTCCCAGGTTCATCGAGATGAGCGAAGGAGGACCCGCGATCGAGGCGCTCGGGTACTTGCAGACCCAGCTCCATTCAGTCATCCAGCACGACGATCCTGCAGAGTACGCGTCTTCTCCCATTGCACCTCAGTCGCGTCGCTGTGGGCTAACTCATCGACTACCAAACTTCGTGCGTGCGCACATCAGAAGCGAGATGTTTGTTGCCCTGACCGGCCATCTCTTGTCTCGACCTCTCGGAGCGGCCGACATGGCCATCTCGCGTCCTGGGTCGCGTGAGTCTCGCTTCTTCCCTCGCCGCATGATTCAGTTTTCTCACATCTCTGCCTTTCTCTCCTCGCGTCCTATCTGTCCTTTCTTCTTCTTTGACAGCCCCATCGCCGCCCTCCGACGAGGTCTACCACAAGCGAACGGCCGTGTTCAACACGATCCAGAGCTTCATCTCGGATCCGACCCAGAAGGAGCCGGAGGGAGACTTGGCCATCATGGTCGATGCTAGGCTTGGACCGTTGAGGGTCTGATCCTCTCAGCTGGGCAGGATGTGGGAGCGGAGTGCCGGAGGTGATGACAGCCGAGTACGATGAGGATGACCTTTCACGAGCGACAAGGGATCGTTGACAAGAAGGTTTGCAGGAGACGAGTGCGTGAAAATCCGTGTTGATCGGTCGTGTAAGCGGTGTAAAGCAAGGAAAAGCAAGAAGAGCGGGGGGGAAGGTGCAGAGAGAAGGCGAAGTCGATCAGTCGCTCTCGCTCCCTGATCCTTCTGATAGACACCACATAACAAAGCCAGCAACGGAGAGTCAGCGCTAGCTTGCTACACAGTCTCGTCAAGGATGGAGAAACTCTGTGTCGTGTCTCCAGGGGGCGGAACTCACCCGCCAGATCGTCCTCGTCGACAATGTCCCCTCCATCGAACAGCTCTTCCCTCCCGCGCTCCTCGAGCATCACCTCCCTGACCTCCTGGTCTTCCGGCTTCGTTGGGGAGAGCAGGTCTATCGGCGTGTCCTTGTACTTGTTTTGGATCGTCTGAGAGGCTCCGGCTGTGGGAGTGGGGTCGACGCGAGCCGAGAGCGGAGAGCCGAGAGCGGAGAAAGGGAAGTGATCAGCTGCGACGCACACGGACTTGGAGTGAGTCTGGGCGACGCACCTTCGAGGAGTGTCCGGACGAGGTAGAGGCGGAGGTCGGGATCAGATACCTGGACGGCGAGGTGGAGAGGGGTTGACGCGTCCAGGCGGGTTTGGAGATCCACGTCGCAGTCTTCTGTTTCGAGCAAGTGGTCGAGGCTGTGGTCCGGGATGAATAAAGAGGTGGTGGTCAAAGAGAGCCGTGTCAGCTCTGTTGAGCTCAGGGGCAGCGGAAGGAAGCTCGAGCTGAGCTCGGAGGATAACTCCGGGTGATGATGAGCTCGAGCGCGGGAGATGGCCGACGACGCACCAGTCTGTCGAACCTCGCTGGATAGCATAGTGAAGAGCGGTGAAGCCAAGTCTGCAGAAGGGCAGATATCGAAGGATAGATCAGTTGGCCTGGACTGCATGAGGGGACGAGCTCATCCGAGGCGAGCTCTGTCCGGCTGTCCCCTTGATGGCTGAGGAGCGAGGACTGACCCGTCTTGGAAGTTGATGTCAAATCCCTTCTCTCCCTGCAAGATCTCGACTGTAGATTGATCAAAAGAGGTCTGGTCAGCGTGAGCTGTGGCTGAAGAGGGCGAGCTCAGAGATGGTCCCTCGAGGGGGAGGACGCACGGACGAGCTCCTCGTTGTCCGTCTTGCTCGCTTGCAACAGCCGCTCGTCTACGCAAACACAACACAACGTCAGTCTCGGTAACTCATAATGATCTGAGCTGACTGACTTACTTTGGGAAGCTCCTTGTTCTGACATTCTCGGTTGGGTGGGTCGGTGCTGGGCGGATGCAGTTGGGCGTTCGCGAGCCGAGGGGCCGCGACCTCGACCGTCAATGACCTCTCAACCCCAACAACCGGTCCGACCCTTCCCCCTTAGGACGCGTGTGTAACCATGTCTGAGAAGCGCCCACCACCCTCCGCTGCCGATGTGACACCTTCGAAGCGCGTCCGTCTGACATCTACCGAGACTCCGTCGCCCTCACCCGAAGCGGACCTCCCTTCCACCACCCTCCCTGCCGACGCGCCTCCCCCTCCCCCACATCACGACACGTCAGAAAAGTACCTCGGAGGTGTAGCGTCCGTGGCAGGCACTCGAAGAGGAGACGGCAGCGGCTATCACCCCGAGCCAACAGAGGAGGAGGCCGACCTGCCTCCAGAACAAGAAGGGTCACGTCGACCGCGCGAGGCGGACCTCGTCGAGCCGCCAAAGACAGAGGAGACTCTCCAGCGGGAACAGGACGAGGAGGCAAGGCTGATCGATGAGGCAGCAAAGGGCGTATCGATAGACGACTCGGAGCTAGGAGACGCAAAGGAGGTCAGCTCACATCCAACGAGGGCCTCCCTCCCACAGACGTGTTGAGCTCACCCCCCCTCCTTTCCTCCCTCGTAGACGTCCCGTCAACTTCGTCCTGCCGTGCTTGAGGAACGTGCGGACCTGATCCGGTTCCGCGTGGTTGAGAACGACCGTGATCCTGCGTCCATGATCCTCCTCACCGGTCTAAAGTGCCTGTGAGTCCAAGTCTCCATCCCGGCGCGTGCTCGAGCTTGAGCTCACCCGTTCACTCCTCCTCCGGCCACCTGCGCGCCAAATAGATTCCAGAAGCAGCTTCCCATGATGCCCAAGGAGTACATTGCTCGGCTCGTGTACGACCGCAACCATCGGTCGCTAGCGATCGTCAAGCGCGGGCTCAAGGTCGTCGGAGGCATCTGCTACCGGCCGTTCACCTCGCGCGGGTTCGCAGAGATTGTCTTCTGCGCCGTCGCAAGCAGCGAGCAGGTCAAGGGGTACGGATCCCACCTGATGAACCATCTCAAGGACCACGTCAAGGAGGACTTCCCGACGATCAACCACTTTCTCACGTACGCCGACAACTATGCCATCGGCTACTTCAAGAAGCAGGTTAGTCGTTCGCAGTGCTCGTCTGCAGTCGCAAGCAGAGGCTGACGAACTTTCTACGATGGGTTCACAGGGCTTCACGAAGGACATCACGTTTGACAAGTCGAAGTGGATCGGGTACATCAAGGACTACGAAGGAGGAACCATCATGCAGGTCAGCCCCAGACGCCTGAGCTCGTGCCGAGCCAGTTTCGACTGACCACGATCTGCTCTTACCCTTCTAGTGTACCATGCTGCCCAAAATCCACTACCTGGAGGTCCACGACCTGCTCGCAAAGCAGAAGGAGGTACGTCGCATCGTTCCGGCTTCGTGTGTGTCTGCGTTTCATCGGGCGTCGACTGATCGACCTCTTCCTGTCACGCAGCTCATCCTCGCGCGGATACGAACGATCTCAAAGTCGCACATCGTCCACCCAGGTCTCGAAGCGTTCCGCGTATCCCCTCCGCCTCGGCAGCCAAAGATCAAAAAGGAATTGATCGAGAACAGCGAGAAATCATCCGCACCTGCTCCTGCCCCTGCTCCTGAAACGGCACCCGGAGACGCATCTGCCGTTTTAGAGGAGGGAGAGGTCGAAGGTCCGAGCGCCGCTCGTTCGCCTCTCGAGGAGGATGTCCCGCTGTCGACCCTGATGGCCGATGCCTCAAAGGACAAGCCGGCTGAGTCGACGTCAGAGGTGACTGTCAAGCAAGATGATCAAGAGGAGGAGGATGAAGATCCCTGGATTGTACAGCCTGCAGACGTGCCTGGTTTGAAGGAGAGTGGATGGACGAGGGAGATGGACGAGATGTGAGTGTCTCAACTCCGGCAGCGCAATTCTAATCCTGAGCTGACTTGTCTCTTTGTTCTCAGGGCTCGACGACCTCTCCGAGGTCCTCAGCATTCGATCATGAAGCACGTGTTGACCGACATGCAGAACTCTGCGTCTGCGTGGCCGTTTGCGAAGCCGGTCAACAAGGATGAGGTGGCAGACTACTACCTCGTCGTCGAGCAGCCAATGGGTAAGCGTCTCCTGAAGATTTTCTTGCACTGTCTGTGCCCTCGTAGTTTGGGCTGACCACGTTCATTCGCCTGCAGACCTCACGACGATGGAGCTCAAGCTGGACTCGAACCTCTACCCGACTTTGGACGACTTCCTCGCAGACGCGGACCTCATCTTCAAGAACTGTCGGCAGTACAACCCAGAGGCGAGTACGTACGTCAAGAATGCAAACAGGCTCGAAAAGTACATGAAGGAGAGAGGTCAGTCCACAGCGCGAACACTTCTGGGTGTCCATTTGTCGCCCAGACTAAAGCTGACTTTGGCCCGCTGTTCCACTTATCCGCCGCGTCCACAGTCAAGGAGTGGTTGGGATGAGTGTGGCAGAGTCCTGGCGCGTCACGTAAGTCTGTCTTTCTCACAAGCCAGAGATCTGAAAGGCTGACCTCGCCCTCTCGCTGCCTTTGCTTTCCAGAGGTCGACGGCCGAGCCAATCAGAGCTCACGCTGGCGAGTCTTCTGCAAGGCTCGTACATACAAGTCAGCGCTACTCACTTCTGCCGAGGTCTTCGGGTGCTTCCCTGGGCGAACACTCGGGCTCGGGGAGGAGCGGAAGCAGCGGAAGCTCTGCGGCCGACCGGGGCCGAGAACCGATGGCCACGGACCATCGAACGCTCAGGTCGCCTGTGCTGTACTCTAGTATATCTTGCATCTCGTTATACCCTTCACAGTTTTGTATGCACATCGTTCCAGCTTGGGGGGTGGGGCGAGAGAAGCAAGGGGGTTGGCAGGAAGGGAAGGCTGGGGGAGAGGATCACGCGCTGGGGCTCCTTTTCTACCGGCAACATCCGGTCCTGATCAACCCTTTCTCCCTACTTCAGCCTGACTCGACTCCTTCAACAACCGTCATCCTCACGCCTCCTAGCTCACTCGACAACACATCCGTCTCGGCCGCTCCACCAACCACTGCATCCTCCCCTACCTCGCCCATCGACCCCGCTTTCGCCCGTCATGTCCGGCTCGACGTCTCTCTCGGCAACCTCGCCTCGCCCTCCCCCTTCCATCGTCAAGAGCACCACCAAGAACGGCAACGGCAAGGACGGCGGCAAGGCCAAAGTGCCTCTGGGTACGCATCTGCTCGCTGGAGGGATCGCAGGTGAGTGTCGCTTGCTCTCGGCCAGGGGCCGAGCTCGAGCTGATCCAGCTGTTGCTTCCTTGCCCGCCTAGGAATGTCCGAGGCCTGTGAGTCATTCGATGCTGGTTCTGAACGCTCTTCTCAAACGTCAGTGCTGACTTCGCTCTTCTCGATGATCTCTGCTAGGTGTCTGTCATCCTCTCGGTGCGTTCTCTCTGTGCACGTGAACGAGGGGCTGGAGTCAGGCACGGGACGCGAGCTCACCCTCCCCTCTCGTTGTTTTCGCCCATGTACAGACACCATCAAGGTGAGCCCTTCTCGAGCCGGTCCTCTCGCAAGCCGAAACTGATCACCAGTCTGATTTGCTCCTTACCAGGTCCGAATGCAGCTCACTCGCTCGAGGAAGCTCAAGGGGGTGCGTCTTCCCTGTCGTCAGCCACACTCGCCTTCCGCACTGCTTCTGCCTTGCTGACGTATCTTTGTGACCTGTCGCAGCTCCCTCCGCTGTCCTTCCTGGCCACTGGAAAGGATATCGTCCGCCGGGAAACATTTCTTGGGCTGTACAAGGGACTCGGCGCGGTGATTGGTGGGATCGTGCCTAAGATGGCCATCCGGTTCGCCAGTTTCGAGTGTGAGTTCGGCTGTCGCGTTGCAATCTGGTCGAACTCAGCTGACTGGCGCACTCGTCCCTCGTCTCGGCAGTCTACAAGGGTCTCATGGGAGCTGAGGCGGGCCAGCTCGGAGCGGGAAAGGTCTTTGTCGGTCAGTTTTACACAATGCACGACTTCCTTCTGCAGCTGCGATCTCGCATCACAGGGCTGACCTCAGTATATCTCTTGAAATCTAGCCGGTCTTGCTGCTGGAGCGACGGAGGCGATCGCTGTCGTGTGTCCGATGGAGGTCATCAAGATCCGACTCCAGGCCCAGCTCCACTCGCTCTCGGATCCACTCGAGGTGCCAAAGTACCGCAACGCCGCCCATGCCGCCTACAGGATCGTCTCTGAAGAAGGCATCAGGACTCTCTACCGAGGAGTCGGACTCACCGCGCTTAGGCAGGCCACGAACCAGGTCAGTCCGAGGCGTCTTGTGGCGAGATTTCTGAGCGCTCGAGCTGATCTTCGCTTCTGGTGGGTGATGCCGTCCCAGGGAGTCAACTTTACGGCGTACCAGGAGTTCAAGAAGGCGATGCTCAGGTTCCAGCCCCAGTTTGCGGAGAAGGGAGAGCTGCCGTCGTACCAGACGCTCGTCCTCGGGCTCGTCAGTGGAGCCATGGGTCCTTGCTCGAACGCTCCGATCGATACCAGTCAGTCCGGGGGTTGATCTTGTTTAGGCCTTATCCCTCCTACTCTGCTGACCGTCTCTCCTCTCTCGTGCGCCGCCAAATCAGTCAAAACGTGAGTGCCATGGCCCCGGACGCATCCGATTTGCCAGCCTGCTGACTTAATTGGTGTCGTTCTACCTGTGCAGTCGGATCCAGAAGGCTTCGTTTGTCCAAGGTGAGACGGCTCTCAGTCGAGTCACCAAGGTCGCGGGAGACATGTTCCGAGAGGAGGGACCCAAGGCGTTTTGTAAGTCCATCGCACGTCAGACAGAAACGTCCAATCTTTCTGAGTGCAACGCCGCTGATTTCGATCCTTTGTTGGGTTTGTTCGCTTTTAGACAAGGGCATCACCCCTCGAATCCTTCGAGTCGCACCCGGCCAGGCGATCGTCTTTACCGTGCGTCCCCACCCTTGTTAGCCTTCATCCGTCGTGTCGTTGGGCTGACTGACTTGACCTCGTGTATCTGCGCATCGACTAGGTATACGAGCGCGTCAAGATGACGATGGAGAAGCTCAAGGAGAGCGACGTCCAGTTCGACTCGGAGTAAGGTTGACGGCGCCGAAGACGCTTGCGAAGGCGGGCAGGCGTTCGATCGAGGGGAAGCACGATCGGGGGGCGGACGTTTTGTATGGCAGTTATCACATGGTATCGTCGGACTCATAGCAAAGTACAAGAAAAGCAAGAACGGGGACACGGAGAAAGCATGCGTCGTAAAGAAATTGTCCATGGCTAGCGCTGTACATGTATGAGGACGGGACGAAAGGTTTCGCGCCTGGGTATCAAGCATGGGCGAGGTCTCGACTAGTGCCTGCCCTGCTGGATCATCGCTTCTCCACTCCCAGACTGGCTCTGCGCTCGCTCCATGTCCATCTCGAGCCCGGCTTGCTCATCCGCGTGTCGTTTGCGAGCCTTCTCGGACGGGAACCACTGCGTGCATGGGAAGACGAGCAGCATTGCGGTGACGAGAAACTCCCAGAGGATGAGCTGACGGTCGCGGAAAGCACATCCAACGAGAAGAGAAAAAGTCAGCGCGCGTCTTTGGCACGTGGGTGGCCACAAAAAGACGAAGCCGAAGTCCGACTCACCAGGATGTAGAAAGCGCTCGACGAATGGACCCAGTGGTACTCTCGATGGGTCGTCGCAAGCTTGTATACCGACGGGATCAACAGCATCCCGCACGAGACGATGATGTATGCCGACTTGGTTCGCTCGAGGAGGAAGTCGTACGTGAGTTGGGCGGCGACGGTCGAAAGGATGAGCACGACGAGAACGGCGATGGCGACGATGTAGTTGACGAGCTTGAGTGTTTTGAGGGTCGAGGCGTTTGAGCCGGTGGGGTCGTTGAAGGCGGAGCCAGAGATGGACCCGGCTGAGGACAAAGCGAAAGACGGTCAGCCGGACAGCGTCGATGGAAAACGGGTGAGGATGGACCTACCATAGGCGCCAGTGACGATGATCGCAAGCAGAGCGATCCGGAGGAACGTCGCCACACGGGTGAGCCAGTGCTTAGGCTGATCTGGTTGGACCGCGGGCGCGCCTTTGGTCTTCTTGAGCGGGACCCAGGGGTGGATCTGGGACTTGAAGCAGGCGATGAGCGGTTCGAGGAGGGCGATGAGACCGACGGTGAGGAGGACGATCTCGGCGACTATAGGAGCAACGGAGAAAAAGGCGTGGAAGTTAGGTCCGGACAGAGATGGAGTCATGCGACCATACTGAGCTGCACGCACTGAAGAGTCCCTCCGAGTAGTGACCCTGCGACATGTACGCTCGAATCGCGAGCGTGACGATTCGAATTTGGAGAAAGATCCCTGGTCGGATCATGAGCGTCGAGCGGGAGGGTTTGTCGAAGATTCGATAGATCCAGACGGGCAGGAGGAGGCCGTACTGCGACAAAGAGAAGTCCGGTATGCATCAGTGATCGGTCTCTGGAGAAGAGCAAAGGAACGATCGACTCACCAGCACGCAGAAGATGATAGACGGCGCCAAATCGTGGTGGGCGGGAACTCCGCCGAGGAGGAGGGTCGTAGCGGATGCGGACATTTTGGAGAGGTGAAGGGTTTCGTGCGCTTGGGAGGGGTTGACGGTCGAGGAAGAGATCGCGGGTGCGGTACCTTTTATAGGCCAGCCAGGCAAAGAGAACGGAAGAGGGAAGACAGGGAAGCTCACCGTCGGTTCCGGGCTCGGGATGCGAGCTCGGGCCAGCCTGGCTCGGTTCAGACAGCTCGACAGCCTGTAAGCGGTGCTGAGGCACTCCTCGATTGTTCGAGGCCGGATCGATCGTGACGCAAGATGACCCTCGGACATGTTAGGCATGTCAAGCAGCCAGATCAGCGGCGTAGTGAGCACGGCTCTAACAGAGGATGGGAAGGAGAGAAGGAAGGAGCTGACAGAGGAGCGCCCGATGGCTGAGGTCCCAATTTGGCTCGTGTGGACCGCAGTCGTCCTCCGCACGAGCCACCTGCTTCCGATCCTCGCTAGTGCGGTGTCAAGACGGCACGATGACAAACCCGGCACCGTCTGTCTGTCGCTTAACTGAACAGTTCTGCTCCTCGCGAGGTTCTCGGCCATGCGCGAAGATGCGAGCGGGACCGACAATACGGCTGGTGATGGGGCAGAAGCATTCGATTAGATCTTTCGCTTGATCTCTAGACGCTTCACAGACTGTATGTTGAAGCACAGAAGGTCAGCACCAACCTCTCACGGGTTCAGACACACAGCCACGAACCTGGATGACATCCCCGACGGCCAGTTCGGCGAACCCGTGGATGTTGATCCCGCACTCTGTACCCTTTCCGACCTCGTTGACGTCCGTCTTGACCCTCTTGAGGGTGTCGATCTTGCCTGCAAGGAATATCAGCATCGAACGCGAGCAAATCATCAGCCTCCAGTGCAAGTTCGCCTGTTCCGACTGCGTCGACTGACCTGAGAAGACCTCCTCCCCGTTTCTCATGACCCTCACGTCCTCCTTCCTGTCGACAGTCCCGTTGAAGACTCGGCTCCCGGCCACCTTGAGGTCAGACTTGCCCGTGACCGAGATGTTGAAGATTTCCTGGACGGTCGCCTCTCCGAGGACCTGGTAGTCGATCGTCGGTGGGAGGAGGTCCTCGGCTCGAGCAGTGATCTGTTCGACCAGTCGGTAGATGACATTCTCGAGCAGGACCGGCACTCTGTTCTGCGCGGCCGCGCCTGCCACCTGGCGGTCGACCTTGACCGAGAAGGCGACGATGGTTGCTCCTCCCGCCTCTGCGAGCGAGACGTCTCCCTTTGAGACGTCTCCGACTCCCGAGTGGATCACCACCACCTGGACCTCGCTGTTTCCGATCGTGCTGAGCGTGTCGACGACAGCCTCGACCGACCCGCTGACGTCTCCCTTGACGACGAGCTTGAGCTCCTTGACGCCCGTGTCGACGTCCTTGTCCATCTCGCGCGTGCCTGGCTTGTTGCTGAAGCCCTCCCACTCTGGGACCGGCATCTTCTCGCCAGCCATAAAGGCGGCCCGCTTGGCCGCTTTGAACGCGCGCTCGGCCTCCCTCTCGGCCGTGTGCGCATCGGCGACGGCCCGACGGCGTTCGTTGATCTCGTCGAGGGAGCCGACCTGCCGCTTGAGCTCGGCCTGGCGGAGTCGGTTCCTCAGCGCGGACTGGGCCTCCTGGTCGTTTGACGCTTGGAGCATCTCGTCTCCCGCGTGCGGGACCTCCTTCCATCCAGAGACGACCACAGGGAAACCAGGCAGAGCCTCCTTGACAATCTTTCCCTTGTCGTCCATCAGCGAGCGAACCTTGCACGTCGCGGTACCAGCGATCAGGATTGCCCCGGGCTTGAGCGTGCCTCGGAGGACAAGGCAGGTGGCGATGATGCTGCACAAAGTTGAAGCGAGAAGCATGGTGTGAGTGCGAGGATAAAGAGTCGGCATAGATTGCAGCGCAGGTGGACGAACCCCTTTCCCTTGTCGACCTGAGACTCGAGCACGAAGCCCTCTGCGTTCATTTCGACCTCTGCCCGGAGCTCTGCCACCTCGGCGAGGGTCGAGATGGTCTCGGTCAACGTGTCGAGACCTTTGCCGGTGAGACCCGAGACCTCGACGGCGGGGACCTCTCCTCCGAGATCCTCGAGGATGACACCAGCCACAGCGAGACCCTCCTTGATCTTGTCCACGTTGGCCTTGTGCTTGTCGACCTTGTTGATGGCAACAACGAGCTGCACGTTCGGAGCCTCCTCGACGAGTTTGATGACCTCTTTACTCTGGGGCATCACACCGTCGTCCGCCGCAACGACGAGGACGACAATGTCGGTTACGAGCGCTCCTCGGGCTCGCATCGCAGAGAAGGCGGCGTGCCCTGGCGTGTCGAGGAAGCAGACCGTCCGCGGTTGGGTCGACGAAGGGTCCGACGGAGGCATCGAAACAGAGAAGGCTCCGATGTGTTGGGTGATCCCTCCGGCTTCTCCCTTGGCGACAGCAGCTTTCCGCAGCGTGTCGAGCAGAGTGGTCTTGCCGTGATCGACGTGGCCCTTCGTGTCGAGAGCCAAAAAGAGGGGCAAGGTCAGACGAGGTCGCGTGGACAGAAGACTTCGTGATGACCGGCTACTGACCATGATGGTGACCCTGATGGATACGAGAACGCAATGAGATGGTTCGTCAGTCTCGATCGAGGGACATTGACCATCAGCTGCCGATGCCACTCACACTGGCGGACGTAGGGGGAAGCTGCTCATGTCACTTGGGATCGGAGCCGGATAGACGTCAAACGACTTCTCGGCGTCGACGGTCGCGTTGAAGCCCATCTCTTCAGCGACGATCGACGCGTCTTCCGAACTCAGCACTGAACATAGACAATAATGGAGCGGTCGGTCAGCACGCTGGGGACCTGCGCAGCGAAGAAACCGTTACCGACCGTGCTGAGCTTCGTTGTGAGGCAGTCCAGCCCGAGTCATCATAACCTGAAGCCTTCCTGTTGGTCAAGAAGTCAAGAAAGAAATGAACATAGGAGTCAGCCAAGTGCGGACGAACAACCCTGACCTGACGGTAAGGCCAGAGAGACTCACGCATCGGAACGCCCATCGTCACCGCCAGACTCGAGACCGAGATCGTGTTGGGGATAAAGATGTCGGTCCTGACGGCTGCCCTGTTCATCTTCCTCGGCGCAAAGTTGTCGAGCTCGATCTCCTCAGCCGTCCTCACCCTCTTTGGAGACCGGCTGTCCTCCTCGACATACCCTCCCAGGATCGGCAACGGTCCCGACCGACGGTCCTGCTCTTTCGTGTGCGATGGACCAGCTTTGGATGCGCCGGAAGGACGCCCAGCACCTTTGGATGGGCCCGCGGCCTGTGGCGGAGGGGAGCGAGGTGCGATGACGGGTTGCTGATTCGAAAACGCAGGCCGTTGTGTGTAGGTCGATCCAGCCGGCGGTGGTGGTTTGCTTTGAAGCCCGAAGCCTGTGTCGCGGCTCTTGTATAGTGGCTCGCTTCTTTGCGGGGCGGTCTGTGGCCAGTCTTCTTGACCTGGGGCGAGTCGCGACGAAGCGGCGGCAGGTCCACGCCAGCTGGGTTCGTTCCTTACCTTCATGCCCCCACCCCACGAGGCGGTCGGGTTCCGAGGAGCACCTGGTGTGGACCCGAGTGTCACCTCGCGTTCTTGCGCAGGTCTGACGGTCGCTGACCGTGGGAGGGCGGCGGGGAAGAGATGCGACAGTTGATGCTGCTGACGGTCCGGCCTACTCTCCCGAGGGGAAGACCACGAGCCCCTCGCAGGAGATGCGGGCTGAGGATCGTTTGCGTCTGGATGGCGAATCCTGTCGAGTGATGGGCGGTCGGAGGCGGAGGAGGATGGACGGGGTGAGGACTGGCTGGGCGATCGGGCAACAGGAGATGGGTTTCCGCTGGTTTGGCGAGGTGTGGGCGTTGGCTGGGACGGGTAAGCAGGCGGAGGAGTCGCTCCTGGACGGGAGGCGCCTGGTCTGGCAGTGCCTGGCCTAGCAGCTGGCCCGGAAGGTTGGTCGTCCCACTGGACGGCGGACGACGAGAACGACCGGACCGTCCAACTCGTCCGACCAGAACGACACAACCCAGGGCGCACACCAGCCGTCGGCCGACCTATGCTTGAGGACGGCAAGTGACGAAGGGTGGCAGATCTTGCAGACAGCATCGCAAGAGGCTTGATGGAGACTGCAGGCGTGGAGTGTGGCCAAGGGAGGGAAGGAGGGAACAGGTGAGCTCGAGATCCCCGCTGGACCGGCTGCCCTCGCTGCCTTTGACCGGCTCGCACCCTCCCTTGCGCTGCACCTGAAGCTATCACGTACTAGTAGCACCTGGTAACCTCTCCTAAGCTGATGCAATGGCAGCCGGCCGTCTGTTGTTTGCTGGTCGGATGTGGGTGTTGGCTCGCCGGAGGGACGGAGCGACTGGAAATGGCCGAGCTCACCCACCTCCTCCCTCGGGTCATCGCTCAACCTCCACGCTCGTGAGGGTTCCCTCTGCAAGTCTAGACATCCGTTCAACGTAGAACGCTTCATAGAGTTCTGCAGACCATCTTTCTTAGATCGCGTCCATACACTTTAAACGCAGTAAGGGCCACACTCTGACTTGCAGCTCGACGATCCAGGCAGCGAGATCGGACCCAAAGGTCTGTTTACGATCTCACCGTCCGACGTGAGCACCACCAGATGCGCGGCTGTCGTCGGCTGAGTAGGCGGAGGTGGTCCCTGACTTGCGGCTGACGTGCCGATGGCTGAACCGAGAACGAGCATCACATCCCCCCCTCCCCACCTCACGCTGACCCAACCCCCACGTGTCCTACGACTGTACCATCTCTCTATATCGTACCCCGCTTCGCTGTTTACTTGGCTGCCTTTGCCTCCTTAAGGGCGTGGAGCCTCTGCTCCTCTGCGACCTCGGCCAGGTGGGTCTGGTGGTGGCCCTCCTTCGAGTTGTACCACTGCGAGGACACAAGAAAAGGAGTTGATGGCACAGGTCAGCTCAGCCTTCTGACTCGGCGAATGTAGCCTCCCTCGTACGCGGCCGGCCGATGAGGACCTGACCGGCAGAGGACCGAGTGGGGTAAGCTGAGAGGGGATCGGCGACTTACAGCGTACTTCTTGACAGCCCAGTCCCACCAGATGTAACCTGAACAGTTCCAGACCAGCGAAGAGGCGCGGTCAGTATCATCCTCGTCGAGAGCGGCATGCGGCCAGTCGGGCGACGGCGGCGAGGGCAGACGGATCGCGAGACGGGGCGAGGCTGAGCTCGAGCTCCTTCCTTCCTGGCCCGACCTCGGATGCCATCCCGCCCGTGCTCGCCCCGCCCAGTTCCATCTCACTGCCACCATAGACGGTCCCTCGTGCGCCTGATTGGGATGAGAGTGGTGTGCTTACCTCCGATGAACGGGGGTGCCCAGTAGGGAGCGTTTCGGAGGATCCTCTTGGTTCCGTGGACGATGTAGCCCTCAAACGCGCCAGACATCGCCTTCTGCTGGTTCTGAGACAGAGCTGGAGACGAGATCGATGCCAGACAGTGACAGTGTCGTCAGTCCGTGCGTCCATATGCAAGGAGGGATTCAAGGACGAGGCTGGACTGACAGTAGGTGACGATACCCTTCTGCTTGGGCGATCCGAGGTCTCCCCACCATCCGAGCTACACGACAGGCACAACAGTAGACACAGACACAGCGTGAGCATGGCCTGTTCACCCGCAACTCGTCCGCAACCCCGTCAGACGCAAGAGATCTGGACGCACGTAGGACTTGTCGGCTGAGACGCGGAAGAGCGAATCGGATCGATGGTGAAGCAAAAGTCAGCTCGCACGCTCTCCGAGAGCTCACATCGCGCGCCTGCTCGAGGGGAAGGCTGCTGAGAGCCGCTACTCACGTCCGGAAGGAGCACCTGACGAGAGGGCGGAAGTGAATCGCATCGTGGAAAGGGGAAAGGGAGAAGGGGAAGGGACGAAGTTGGGCGTTGCTGGACAGACGACGGCAGCCCGCGCGCGGCGGAAAGGGACGAGCTCGCACCATCCAGAGAGGTGTATCGTCGACGCTCAAGATCAAGATTGAGTGCGACGTGGCTGAGTCTATACGATTGAGAACAATTTAATCAAGCAGTCACGATTGAAGATGCTGGAATGGAGGTTGGACTCTTGGATAGCTCGAGTCGCCGTTCGGGCAGGGCAGACGGAGAGGAGCGAAAGCCTTGTGCACGAACAATGAGCGAGAGTACAGAGATCATGCAAGAGGTAGAGATGGGATCAAGATGTGTGGCTGGGAGCGTATGCAAGAAATGGATCGGGAAGAAAGCAGGCGATGGATCGGCAGGCAAGAAATCGAGTAGGGTATCGTTCGCACGAGCGAGTGCAATTTTGGTGGTACAAGCAAAGGATGAACGTAAGCTAGGAGATCATGCGAAAGAAAGGAAGAGTGTCCAGAAAGCGAGGGTAGTGGTATCGGGTCGTAAAGTCGTGTGTCGCGGCATATCGTGTGTCGAGCCGGCCTGAGGGTGGGCCTTAGCAGTAGCTCATCCTTCTCCCTCGGATGCTCCTCTCTCCCTCCTCGATGCATCCGCACACCTCGCTCCCTCCCGTCTTGGTCGTTCTGGTTCCAGCGCAATTAACTGCTCCGCATCCTCCAACGACTCCGGCGACGACTTCCCGCTCCATCGTGCCGAGCCAGGAGCCGACGACTCCCTCTTCCTCGTCGTCCTGGGCGTCGTTGATCACCTGAGGAGGGAGAACGATGATCTGCTGCTCGGGAGTGACGGGCAGGTGGGTCGACGGTGCCGTCGAGGTCGCGGATGCGGTCTGGAGGTTGGGCTGGGCTGCGGAGGACGAGGCCGACGAGCGGGAGGAGGCGACCGAGAGGGTGAGCGAAGGTTGGCGAGCCGTCATTGCTGTTGAGGTTGGTGGCTGTCCGAGAGAGAGGGGTAGAGCGAGAACGTGGGCGCGGCGCGTCAGTCTGATGGAAGCACCCTCGTAACAGAGGCCTCGGCCCCGTGACCTTGCGTCCGAACAGCGAGACGGAGGTGACGACGTGCACACGAGGCAAGCAGTTGAAGCTCACCTGGATTGAAGACGAGGCTTGTCTTGATGAAGCGGAGACGGACGCTTCCTACGAGCAGGGAGGGGGCAGGCAAGACGGGAGAGGTGGTCAGCGGGATGGAACGAGGGAGGCTGCTGTTGACGCCGTCGTCGGCTGATCGATCCGCCCGCCTCTGCGCGTTTCTGCCTCCGCAAAAAAGACGGGAGGACTCACTCGTTCTGCCTGCCTCTTGCCTGCGAGCAGATGGAGACTCTTCTGCCTCGTGACGATGCGCTGGTACGAGGCGAGATGCTCGTCTGGGAGGGAGGCATAGGCGTCGAGGTCGTCGGAGTCGTCCGCGGACGCCTCGCTGGGGCCTCGCCCCCGGACATGGCGGATCAACGAGGCAAGCGAAGAGTACGGAGGATCAGGACGGGAAGAGTCCTGCAAGTCATACAGAGACAGAGAGAGAAAGAAAGAAAGAGACGATCAGCATGGACTGTTGTTGCGTTGCGTCACTGGCTGCCGTCCTGAACAGGCACGACTTGGAGGGAGGCGGGAGGACAGGCGAGCTCGCACGTACCGAAGGTCGGTCCCAGATCAACCATTGTCCTGCCGTCACGATGGCAGTGCCAATCAGGAACGTGGTCACAACGGGCATGTCGGAAGGTAGATGAAGGTCGGCAGATTGGGCTAGGGCTGGGGAGGGGGAAGTGGACGTTTGGGGAGAGAGAGGAAGAGAGAGAGAGAGGAACGAGCGACCTCGGCGACCTCGGGATCGATGAGGCAATAGGCGCAGTGATGCGCGAGAGACCCCTCCGTTTCCGACTAGCGGGAACGTCACAAAGGAGAACATTGTGCGCTCTCTCGCTCGTCCAGGCCGAGAGATATCTGCGTGCGAGAGCACGCCTTTGGCCCTGGCAACGTCGCTCATTTCGCTCGCCTCTGACCTCACCGGAATGATGCTGACGACGATCCGCCATGGTCTCAAGTTTCAGTCGGCAGTCGTCATCTCATCCAGAGATGAGTCCTTCAGAGGACTAGCTTGTACGCTCGTGCGTGCTCTCTCCGCGCACGCAGGAGACGACCAAAGCGGGAGTTCGCGTCGGCGGCGAAAGCAGCTCCCCCAGTGGAGACTGACGGTAGCGAGTGACTCTAACTCGTTCCAGCGTTAATCGCGTCTCCGAGAGGGTCCTTGCCAATCAGCTTGCCTCCGACCGAGTATCTGCAACATCACCAGCGAAACAAGCGCAAGAAAAAGGGTCAGCCCTGACAGGACGCATACATCGGCGCACCTCTTCAAGTGTACAGCCAATGGAGTGACAGGATCTTGTACGTACGAGAAGAAGACGATCTTGAAAGTGAGTGCGATGGCGGCATGGAGGACGATGATGGCGATGACGAGCAGCCGAGGCAGCTTCGAGTCAAGCCCGGCGAGGACTGGGTAGATATTGCGGATCCTGTTGACCCAAGAGAAGTTGGTCAGGCTCAAATTCTGCCGAGGAAACCTGAACGCGGATGACTGAGCCAAGCGATTCACATGAACCACCCTGACGAAGCGGCACCGAGGGCGACCAACGCCCACCGGAGGATCGGTACTGGGATAATGCAGAGGATCGAGATGGGGATGTACACCGACATGCCGTCTACGGGAACAGTCAGGTGAGCCGGTCAGCTTTTGCACCGTAAGCAGGAAACACTCAGACGGCAACGACTCACATCCGTAGATGGACACCGCCTCGACGATGCTCCATGCGATATCGGCTCCTCCAAACCACCGGACCACCCCCCATAGCAACGTAGGGAAGCCAATCCCGTACGTGTAGCACAATGCTGCAGCGAGAGAGAGTTTGCCGATGTCTTGGACGGGCGGCACGTCTGGGTTGGCGATATAAGCCGAGATGGAGGTCGAGAGAGACGAGAAGACGTAGAGGGTGAAGGCGAGAGTAGTGAGAGTCCAGAAGGGTCCTGTAGATCATCGATCAGGGAGATTATGTCGACCAAGAATCCGGTCAGCGCGTGCGAGGGCGCGACGGGCACGACGGGCCCAAGCGAGCTCAAGGGTGGCCGGCGAGACGTACCGTAGAGATCTGGCCGTCCGTCGCAGACGTCCTGGATGAAGCTCCCGGTCGGTTGTGAGGGTATAGGAAGTACAGCCTTGCCGCTGGAAAAAGCCCAAGGGAGGTGTAGGCCGTGTGAGCAACGTAAGACTGGCAGAGGGCTGGAAGGGGCGCGTGAGCTCACCATCTCTGGAGGACTTCGACCGTGTCGATGTCGAACAGGTACTGGTAGTACGCAGGGTTGAACATCGACGTCGCAGGAGCTGAGCACGACGATACATGTCCGAAGCCGAGGTCAGCTCGCGTCAAGGACTGTGGCACGAGAGAGAGATGAACGGCGGCACGTACCGACACCTCGTGTTGCGGACGAGTTGACGCCTCCGTCGTACTCGGACTGCCCGTTCGGAGCCGTCGTGCCTAGGTAAGCTGCAAGAACAGTCAGATCAACGCGTTTGGTTTCAGATTGATGGGCTGGACTGACTCTTGAACTGGAGGGGATCCTCTGTGCGGCCCATGTCTCCGCCCTCCTGAGCTCACAGAGATCAAGATCAGCTTGTGCATCCGGCCCCGAGCTTGTGAGACTCAACTGACCTCCTCGTCAACGTCTACGATGGTGTATCCAGGCTGTCTCGACATGTGTGGATGATGATTTGAGTTGGGGATGGTGTGAGAGATGGAGGAGCCCGGCTGTTGAGCTCGAGTTCGCTGGTGAGCTCAGTCCGTGCTTCGTGCCTGCCGTCCGTCGTCCGACAGCCACCCGGCCTCCCAAAGCAGTCATCGCCCTCGCCCTCGCAATGTCATCATCCTCGACACCACCCTCGCGACGTCCTGCCCCGACGCGAACGCTCAGGCAGCCCCAGTCGCTCAACGTCAAGGAGCATCCGTCGAGCTCGTCGTCCTCTGCCGGACCAGGCCCACGCTCGACCACAGACGAGGACTCCCTCAGACTCGTACGTCCGTCCAGTAGGCGCTCTCAGCGTCTCATGCACTGACACTCACCTTGATCCGTACGCAGAGCCTGGAAGACCGAGCTGTGGTGCAAAAGGCGACGATGGCCGCCATGGAGTCGCTCCTCGAGGACACCCCCGTCGACCGACCCACCTTCAAGAAAGCAGTCAGTCCAGACCTCTCCCTCTTCCTTTACATCATACTCAAACTAAAACTCATCCCTCATCTTCCCCGACCCACATTCCCCTCCTCCTCGCCCCAGCTCACCTACCTGACCCCCTCCGCGTACCTCTCCATCCTCCACGAACGCCACCTCTCCCTTCTCTGCTCCCACCCTCTCTGCCCCAACCCACCCAAGAAACCCTTCACCTTCTTCTCCACCCCTCGCTCACGCATCATCCGAGACGGGGGGACGAAACGGATCGTCCAGGTCACGGGGAACGAAGAGGACGGGTTCTGTTCCAAGGATTGCTGGCGTAGGAGTGAGTGGGTGAGGAGGAGCGGGATGTTGGGTGAGGAGGGGAGGTGGTTGAGAGGGGAGGGGAAGAGTGGGAGTGCTGGGGGGGAGGGGGAGGTGACGGGGGAGTTGTTGGAGGAGGTGGAGGAACGGTTGGAGAGGGAGAAGAATGAGGCGGATGCTGAGGTGGGAAAGAATGAGACGTTGGTACCAATCGTGGCACAGACGGAGGTGCAGCAGGAAGCACCGATACCCACACCTATAGCCCCACCGGTCCAGCCAGCGGAACCCCTCACCGGCCCAGCAGCCCTCATCGCATCTTTGCGCATCTTCGAGCGTCCCACCCTCCCTTCCACTGCACCGCCTCCCGCTCCTCCATCCCTCAAACCCGCCTCCTCCTCCCCGTCAAATCCACCAAGCACGACCGCTACCCGCGCAGCAGCTCGTCCTCCACCTGCACACACAACCAAGACCGCGCTGCGTCTCAAGGAAGAGCGTCGTCGCGCGGACGCGTCTGCGTCGTCCTTGATCCCTGGGAGTGTAGGCCGGATGGGAGATGTGCTTGTAGGTGCACATGCTCAGGTGGGAGGGAGGAAGGGGGACGCGATGAAGGCTGTCAAGGGGGTGGTTGGGGAGGGAGAGGGAGGAGGGCGGCGGAAGAGTGCGAGTGGGGTCGATGGCGGCAAGGCGGGTTTAGAAGGAGCAGAAGCTGTGGAAGGAGAGGCGGTGGAGGTGGAGGAGGAAGAGGACGAGGACCCGGATGGGCTGGGAGATATCTGGGCGGAGATGTACGCTGCTCGGGAGGAGGCGGAGGAAATTGAGGAGCAGGGGTAGCGGGCACATGCTGCCATTCCTGTTTGGCTTCTCTTTGGAAATGGTATAGCGAAGCACATCAGATCAGATCAGACCGAGCCATAAGAAAGAAAGCGAGAGAGAAGGAGAACGTCACGAGAGCGAAAGACAAGGGTAGCGCGCATCAAGAGAAAAGGGATAGAGGGGCAGGCGTCATGGGGTTGAGAACGAAGCGACTGTACGACGTGTGTGTGTGTGTGCGGTCGAGTTGAGCGTCAAAAAAAGAGAGGATAGCAAAACCAAGGCAGTCGACTCCGTCTAGCAGCAGTTGCCCTTCTTGGCGGCTCCTCCGTCGTCAGCCGTCGGCGAGACGGTGATGTTCTCTCCTCCGGCGGGCCGCACAACGTCGTTCGACGACTCGAGAGCCTTCGATGAGACGATCTGGTAGATCTCTGTTGACGACAAAAGTAAGAAAGGGCGCAAGTGAGCTCGCGCGAGAGGTACAGGAGGCTAGGGCTCGCCGTCCAGCTCGAAGCCGGAGCCGATAGAGCTCGGAGAAGATTCAAAACGTGACGCACCACCCAAGATGTTCTGGAACGCAGACTCGACGTTGTTGGCGTCGAGGGCAGAGGTCTCGATGAACGACAGGTTGTTCTCAGCTGCGAAGGAGTAACGGACAGATGGGAAGCAGTCAGCGAGATGTCTTCACCTTCCTTCGTCCACATGTCACCTTCCGTTCTCTGCGCCGATGATCGCAGCCTCCCGGACGTCGGGTCTACTCTCGGAAGCCGGCGAAAGGACTCACCAGCGAATGCCTTTGCCTCCTCTGTCGGCACAGCCCTCAGGTGCTTCAAATCGCTCTTGTTTCCGACGAGCATACTGAACGAGACACATCGAGCAGAGCACGGTCAGTATACGACGCGTAAGTCTTCCCTGATGGCCAGGCCTCGATCAGGCAGATGAGCTCACATGACAATGTTCGAGTCGGCGTGGTCGCGGAGCTCCTTGAGCCATCGTTGCACGTTGACGTAGGTCGGCTGCTTGGCAATGTCGTACACGAGAAGAGCCCCGACGGCTCCACGGTAGTATCTGTGAGAGGTAAAGGAAGCGGCGAGGGTGGGGGTTGATGAGCTCGAGCTTCGAACGAACGAGCTCGAGGACAGATGCGCGTCGACTCACGCAGAGGTGATGGCACGGTATCTCTCCTGTCCAGCTGTGCAGCCAATACGATCTCAGAGTCAGCGATGGCAGCGTCGACCGAGTTCGACGGACGGGTGGACGTACCAGTGTCCCAGATCTGGGCCTTTACAGTCTTGTCGTCGACCTTGATCGACCTCGTCGCAAACTCGACTCCGATCGTCGACTTTGACTCGAGGTTGAACTCGTTCCGTGTGAATCGAGAGAGCACTGCAGAACGACGGGCAGACGGGGTGTGAGCGCGCGTACGGTGGACGAGGGCGAGGCGAGCTCAACCCGCAGCGGAGAGCTCAGACACGACACGTCAAGGGATGGCACACGTACGGTTGCTGAAAGACGGGAAGAGACATAGACCGCAAGCAAGCGGGTATGACAGCGATGGCGAGGCAAGCAGTAGGAATGGACACAAAGACGAGCGAGGTGTCAGCGGTCGAGTCGGCTGACCTGAGCGAGGTTGAGCGTTCTAGGGTCGCTCCGCGTCGACGAGCGCACCGGAGAGATGAGATGGGGGGACGCACGACTTTCCGACACCACTGTCCCCGATCAGGACAACCTGGCAGAGCGGGAAGAGTCAGGCGACGGGTCAGCGGCCGGAGCGAAGGAAGGCAAGCAGGCCGTCCCCCTGAGACGTGGGTCGACCCGAGAGGGGAGGAAGGAGCTCAGCACGGCAAGCAACTTGGGCTCACCTTGAACAGGAGATCGTATGCTGAGCTATCGGCCATGTTGAGAGAAGGGGGAGTAGAGTCTGGTGTAAAGCAATCGAGCGAGACGGTCAGTGCGAGCAGTCGGTTCAGGCAAGAGACAAAGGGCGAGCTCGATCGACTGACGCACCTGAGGACAGCTGGCACAGCGCGCAACGACCAGGAGCGCAACAGGAGCAGTCAGCATCATGTGCCATGGCTACCGAGAGATACCTAGCGTCTCAGATGGGACACGAGTGCGACGAGACGTCGAGAGCGAGCGAGAGCTGTCCCCGACGTCCGCATCGCGTCCGTCCGGAAAGACACCGCTGGCGGCCAAAGCGCGCATACTCACGAGATGGAGAGAAGTTGGGTTGAGGGGCAAAGGGTCCTAGGCACAGGTGGCGATAGGAGCTAAAGGAGTAGAGAATGACCGGAAGGGAGAGAGGCGATGGTTGGAGGTCCAGTGAGCTGAGACCATTTCGCTCTAGGCTCGACACAGCGCCTGAATAACACCGTCCCTAATCTGGGTCGATCACCTCAAAACGCAAAGGCAAGACAGTCTCTCGACTGAAGGATGAGCAGACAGCGAGTGAAAAGCAGATCCGATATGCATTGCAGAGATGAAAAAGCAGAGGTGTAATGGATGTAAACAAAATGGGGCAGTCCAAGAGAAGATGGACTGAAAGGGAAAGGAGAAGCAGTCCGGTTTAAGCGGCAGATCCACGCTTCTTGCCTGTGAGAGCGAAAGCAGGGAGACGTCAGCGAACTTGGCCACGCTGAATCGAGTGTGAATCGACAGTAGAAGATGAGACTGACCGGTGATGTTCTGGGTCGAAGCCTTCCCACCCTTCTTGGACTTTCCGTGGCCCAAAGGCACGTACGCGAAAGGATCCGGGCCTCCAGCTCGCTTGACATCTCCGCCAGCGTTCTGAGAGAACATGAAGAAGAAGACAGAGTCGGTAAGGAATCGCGGAGCAGATTAGGATACACGAACGCGTCGAACTGACCTTTGCCTTGAACTCTCCTCCGACCTTGACCTTCTGCTGCTTGTCCCGCTTGGCCTTCTTGTTGCGCGAGTCTCCAGTGCCGTCAGCCATGGTGACGTCTCCCTCTGCCTCGCGCTCTCGTCCTCGCTTCGTGTCCTTGTTGAACACGACCCGACCTCCAGCTCCCCTCCTCATTCCCTCGGTGCTCGTCAGCTGGTCCTGGTACGCTCGACCAGCCAGATCCTCCTCCATCGACTCTCCGGCCCCACCGGCCGCCTCGTCGTCCGAGTCGTCGTTGATGAGCATGCGTCCAGTGTCGGCATCGGTTTTGAACGTCGAGGCCTCCTGTCCGGGTTGACGACGGCGGGAAGCAGCGTTGGGGTCCAGCTTGCCGACTCGGCCGGCGAGTGTTCGGTCGAGCAGATCCATCGGCTCGTCTCCGTCCTCGCGGATGAAGGTGTCGGGTCGAGAGGCCTTGCCCTTGCCCTTGGCTCCCTTCTGGTCGCCACGCTGGGCGCCACCCATCTCGTCGTCCGAGTCGTCGATCTCGGACTCTGACCCGTACAGGGCGTCCTCGAACGCGTTTCCGGTCGTCGTCTTTGGCTTGGACGGCTCGTCGTCGTCGTCCATGTCGTCTCCAGCGGCGGCCCCGTCCTCGTTCTTTGCGGCCTTCTTGCGCTTGCTCCTCTCCTTGCGCTTCCGGATGTTCTCGAGGAACTTGACACCGTCTCCCTCGACGCCCTCGGCCTGCTTGACAATATCCGGGTAACCGAACTTGCGAATGAGTCGCTCAAAGATGTGTCTTACCTTGCCCTTGAAGTGGTTCTTGTGGTCGTGCGACCATCCTAGCAGCGCGGGGACGAGCGCGGGCAGGTGGGGATGAACGTCGGCAGCAGAGAGCGTGACGACGATGACCTTGACGAATCCGAGCGACGACTTGACAATCTCTCGGTTGTTTGACGAGATGAAGACGGCGAGGGTGGCGATGAGGTCGTGGATCATCTGCGCGGGGATGGCATCCTTGAACTCGAACAGCAGCCGCGAGATGGCGGTGATCGTCGCACTGATCATGTGGGGCGAGGTTCCAGCGAGTCCGGCGGCGACCATGGTGATGTACTCGGGGATGGTCGCGGCGGCGTCTGCGCTCTGGTCCTCGTCCATGCCGTCGACGAGGCTCCTCTTGATCGTTCCTCCCTGGGCCATCTTGTTTCCCATCAGCACAACGAGGTCGAACGCGGCGTCTCGCGTCTTCTCGTTGACCTCCTTGGTCGCAAGCACAGCCTCGGGCAGAAGGGCAGGGATGAGATGAAGCTTGTCGGTAGAAAAGGTCGGAATGAGCACAGCGAGAAGCATCACTCGGTCCTGAAAAGCAGAGGGGCAAGATAATGTCAGGTCAGCCAATCTGTCTTGATGACAGCGCCCAGTATGACAGGACTCACTCGTCGAGCGGCGGCAGCGACAACCTCTCCGCCGTCAGCAAGGCGGGCAACAAACTCCTCGAGTCCCTTGCCACCGACGAGGACCTTTCCTCCCTCAATCAGCCGCGCCAGCACTCGGTAGCTCTTCTTCTGCACCGCAGGGTCGTCGCTTCCGATGAGCCTCTCCCCAGAGGCGTGCGCGAAGAGGGCCTTTGCGGACTCTGCAGGCAGGAAAGGGACGAGGATGATGAGCAGATCCATCATGGTGTGGCTCGTCGGGCTCGCAGCACCGGCTCCTCCTGCGCGTCCTCCGGCTCCCTTGTCGAACGGGACCATGAGCGCCTGTCCGAGGTGGGTGACGACCTTTGTGTAGGTGGCGTTGATGTCCTGCTCCGAGGTGACCGACATGTACGAGGTGATGACCTCGCCGACCATGCCTCGCTGCTCTCGCGACACCTGCGAGAACACGTTGAACAAGACGGCGAGCAGGTTCTTGGCCATCCCCTTGAGGAAAGTCAGGTTCGCCTTGCCCTGCGCCTGGTCGATCCCGAACGACGACAGGAGCGACTCGGCCGGAGCGGACGACTGCGAGAGCGAGCGAGACGTCTCGACGAGCGTCTGCAGCGATCGGAGGAGGGTCGGTCGGAGCGAGGGCTGGGTGTAGAGCACCTGGGTGATGAGGGCGGCAAACTCGTTGGTGAAGGCCTTTGTGAGGTCGACGGGGACGTCGCAGAAGCCTTTGAGGCAAGCCCAGACCTGCTCGACGAGCGCCTCGTACACTTTGGCCTCGATCGGCCGAATGTTCTCGACAGCAGTCTTCGCGTTGAACAGTCGCTCAGACAAGGGCACGAGCACAGTCGTGAAGTACGACAGAGAAGTGTTGGTCGTGCGCGTTCGAAGGATGGGGAGCAGGAACGCTCGTCCAGGCTGGGTCTGGTCACTGATCAGACGATACCAAAAGAGTGAGACAGTCAGCCCGGATCTCGTGACCGAACAAGAGATGGGGCGACGTACCGATCCGACTCGACGTTCAGAGGCAGCGCGTCGAGGACGCCCTCGGGTCCGACCACCTCGACGGCCATGCCGAGTACGTCGTCCGCCTTCTCCTTGAGCTCGAACCCACGCTGAATCCTGAGTCCTCCGACGTCCTTGACGAGCTCCATCATGAGCACCTGCGCGGCAGTCTTGTTGCGAGGGTCGAACTTTGAGCTCGGCCCGCTGCCTCCGGTCGTCGACGGCCTGAACCGAAGGCGCGAGAGCAGGGCCGAGACGATGGCGAGCGTCGAGGGCAGGTACGAGAGCGCTCGGAGTGCATGGAGGGAGGTTCGGAGGTTTGCGATGATCTGGGCGAGGATGGGCTGGTTGGCCGACGTTCCCTGCTGGTGAGGGTGGATCTGCTTCTTGCCGCCCTTTGCCTTCTGGTACGCGTTCGACTCCTCCTCCACCTCGGGTCCGGCCTTCTCGCGGGCCTCGACAGCCTCGACCATCATGTCCTCGGTGACGCAGTAGCGCGAGAGACCGATCAGACACTTCTCGGCCGCCTTTCCGACGCCTCGCTCCTTTCCGCCCTCACCAGACAGGTAGCCCCACACGAGCATCCACACCCGGCCAAACTCGGCAGCGCACGCCTGCGGCTCGTCCCTTGCCCACGAGATCATACCGTTCTCGACGACCTCGAGCCAGGCGGGGAGAACAGACTGGTCGGTCGGCGGGGTGGCGAGGATCTCGAGCAGGAGGAGCGGAATCTTGTGCGGCTCGAGCGACGCCTTCTCGGTCGACTGGGCGAGCAGGTGCGACAGCAGAGACAGCGTGGACGACTGCAGATGCGGGTGGGACGGAAGAGGAAGTAGGACAGAAAGCAGCGGCGTGATTTGCTACAGGATAAAGAACAGGTAAGAGAGCTGGTGAGCTCGACGGGTTGGATCCAAAACTTGAGCTCTGCTGCAGGCACTCACGTCGCTCGGCCAGCTGGCTGCGACCATGCGGACGAATCCGACGGCCCAGATCCTCCTCTGCTCTCCGTCGTCCGACTTGATCTTTTCTGCGAGCACCTTGACGAGCCACTTTGACACTCGCTCAGCGTACGGGTGTCTCGACGCCGGCGGGTGAGGCGCGGCGAGCACGTCTCGGACGGCCTCCTGCGAAACCTTTCGCACTCGCGGCCGCGCGTCCAAAGAGAGCGAGAGCAGAGTGGAGAGGGTCGAGGTGTAAGGTGCGGTTGTGAGGGCGAGGGTCGGCGAGGTGAGGAGGACCTGTCGGAGGAGGTGGATGAGCGACCGCAGAGACGGCGCCGACGTCGCACACGGTCCGAACAGGGCAAGCAACGACGAGGAAGCCTCTCCGCCAGCTGCTGACGAGGACGACGCAGCGCCGAGCGAGCTCGCGAACAAGGGACCGAGGAGACCGATCTCTGACTGGGAGTGGTACACGGCAGCGGGCACGTAGTCGAGCACCGTCGCGAGCAGGTACAGCACCGCAGGGACGAGGTCTCCCTCGCCGACCTGGAGGTCCTTGTCTCCCGACGAGAGGTCCTTGGCGACCGCCTGCTGGAGGGTCTGGACGAGAGCGGCGTAGTATGCTGTGGGAGTGATTGGCTCTGGGAGGGACGACTCGAGCGCCTTGAGCAGGAGGGCGGGCTTCTTCTGGTGCACAAGCTTCGACGTCGTGTGAGGACGAAGCTTGGCCAGGCAGTCCTCGAGCGTGAGGACCGGAGCAGGGATCGACGCCATTCGGGGGAGAAGGCGGATGGGGTAGGGGGGTGTTGGGTGTTGGAGAGCTCAGGGCAGGGAAGGATGTTCGCTCCTGGTGAGCTTCGAATCCGCGAAATTGTAGATGCCGGGGTCTCCGCAGACCCTTCCCACTGCACTCGATGGACAGACATTCTCAGCAACCACCTTCAGCACAATCTGCAGCAGCAAGACAGTCCAAGCGATCGCTCTGAGCTGTGATTGTTCCGAATTCGATAGGGAAGGACCAAGTCGCAAACGGTCGGCAGGACGGGCAGGGAGAACGAGCGCACGCGAGAGGGGTGAGCTCGCAGTCTCCTCCCACCCATCATCCGCTAGCCAGTCCGTCAAGCTCGTCAGTGGTTGGACTAGCTCGGATGGTGCTCGCACTCCCTCGACGGGTCAAGACTGCTCTGGCGTCCGTCGTAGCTGTGGCCGTCGTGTTTGTGCTCGTCCAGCTCGGTCGCTCGAGCTCAACCCCGACGTCGCACGGCCCTCATCCATTCTCGTTCCCGGGCAACCTCACATACGACAGGACGAACCCCTTCTCGGTCCAGTACTCGGCTCAAGACGGATACCTGTCGAGAGCACCGAGGCTGATGGAGAAGCTCATCCAGCGGACGAGAGGCGGCGAACAGGCCGTCGACGAGGCCATCGCCTCGGCCAGGAGCGCAAGGCCGCCTTCTCAAGCGGACGACGAACGGGATGACTTTGGCTGGCTGCGAGGACGAACCATCCTCCTCCTCGGCGACAGTCTCGATCGCTACCACGCAGTGCACATGTGCCAGTTCCTGACCCCAAACTCGCCGCTCGTCCCGCTCGCCTGGCCTTACTCCTCCGACGACACTCCAAACGGCGTCCGCACCTTTGTCGACATCCACCCGCTTTCGTCGTCAGCCTACCCCTCTCAGCTTCGTGATCTGGAGCACGAGCTCGCAGCAAAGTACCGAGACGGTCATCCGTTCGCGACAGACACGTACAGATTCTGGGTGTGCAGGATCAAAGAGTTTGACGCCGTCATCGTCTGGGCATTTATCGGTGGGCTCGACGATGGACACTCGACACCCGGCGTGCAGGAGTACGGCAAGGAGCAGACCCAGGTTGTGCAAGGAGAGCTGGTCGGGAGAGAAGGGACGTGGGGCGACCGGGCAGAGGACCTGCCATGGGGCGACCGTGCTTGTGAGTTCCGCTTCTGGCTGGCCTGCGAATTCAGATGATTGACCTCCTTCTCGCTCGTCTGTCTCACTGCACAGACTGGAGTGTCGATTCGGAGCACTTTGCCCCTCCTCTTCGTCCTGAAGATCGCCTGCGAGAGCTGGTCTTGCCGTTCCTCGCAAACATCGGTCGCCACACCGTGGACATGGTCGAGCTCGGCATCGGCGCTTGGGACGAGATGATGTTCAAGACGCAGGACAAGATGTCGGTCACCGACTGGGCAAACTCCATCCCGCCAGACTCGACGCCTGTCCCCGACGTCGCTTCTCTGTCGGCGGCGCTTGCCGCCAAGCCCCTGTCTGCTCCTCGGCTGGCATGGTACAGGACGCGCCTGGACGGGTTCCTCAGCGACCTCGTCGAGTTGTTTCCCCCGACTGCTCTCTCGCGGCTGTCGTCGTCGTACTCTGCCCTGATCAGCGTCAGGACGCAGGTGGTGCCGCCCCAGCACTACTCGTGGCCATGGCTCTCGACCGAGAACCGGGTCAAGCAGCTTGAGGCACAGACAAAGCAGACTGTCAAGGACGTCAATGACCGATTCGCTCGCGACCGGCTGCAAGAGTTTGACAAGCGGGGCAAGGGACGCTCGCGCGGCAAAGGAGAGGCGGTCAGGTTCAACCCTTGGGCAGAGATGGTCGATTCAGCCCCAGGAAGCGGAGAGTGGCTGGATCATGTTCATCGTACGTGCGAGAGAGCCGTGTCCGTGTCGTTATAAGGTGCTCTGGCTCACCGTCTTTCTCACACATTCTCTACCACAGCTGGGCCCATCCCTGCAAGCTACCTCTGGTCTGACATGATGCTCTACGGTACGTCTGCAGCAATTTCCGTCCTCGATCTCAGCTCCTGACGTTAAAGCTGACACCCGACCTCATGCTACCTCGCCACGCGACCCAGAGCTCCGCAAACACGTGACAGGTCGAAGCTAAGAGCTCGTTTTCACCAAGACCGGGACTGCCACTTCGTCCCTGCAGACCGTTGGGGGAAAGACGAGGAGTCCAGGCCGACGTCTAGATTGGAATCTCGACCGGACGGCAGCCACCCGCCCAGTCCAGCGCATCCTGTCCCTCGCCGGTCGCGCCACTTCGCCTGAACCCCTTGTGATCTCAATCTGGACGGGCTTGAGCCCTGCTCGGGCGAGGCTTGCTGATCCGCCATGAGCGGACCTCAAAAGATCTGTCGTCACCCTCCTTGCTGTCAGCCATCAACTCCCACCCTCGCACCTCCCTCCCTCGGCTCCTCCACACTACAACCGCATTCCACACCATCTTCGCTCTATCGCCATGCGCTTCTCTGTCGCCTTCGTCCTTGTCGCTCTCCCCCTCCTCGCAGCTGCGGCTCCGGTCGACGTGAGTGCCGTCTCTGTCGCTTGCCCTCGTGCTGTTCTTCTAGGCTGACCTCAGTGTACAACTTCCTTCACAGAACTCCCGCGCCAAGCAGATCAACGCCCGAGCCGCTCGTGCGCTCACGGTCACCAGCTACTCTGAGCAACTCGCCCGCGACATGCACCGAATCCGGCCTGCTCCGTCTTCCTCCTCCTCCACGTTCAACACCCGACGAGAGCACGCCGAGGCCAACTCGCCCGAGATGGAGGATGGCTACGACGCCGGCAAGACGGTCATCGATGGATCGGACCACAAGATCGCGCAGACGGCCTCGGACCCGAACGTCCCGACCATCGTGGGATACCCGGTCAAGTCGGTCGCGGACGGGACGGCGCATCAGATGGACTCGGGGATGATGAGCAAGGATGAGGACAAGGAGAGCCCCAAGGGTCAGGCTGAGGGGCACGGCAAGGACGCGAAGGGGTTGAGGGTCGAGGTCGATGGCGACAAGAGCGGACTGGAGCAGGGGCTCTAAGCGTTCAGACGGATGGGTCAGGGTCTTTGGTTTCTCGTTCAGGGTTATCTTTTGGGTTCATTGTTGCTTCTTTGTGTTCTCTGTGTGGTATCGATGCTTGCTCTTGACCGCGTCGTCGTCGAAAGAGAGCGCGGAAGCAGGCCGTCCGGGGTCTGTCGGATGCATCTATATCGATGCAAAAAAGGTTGAGGGGATCAGGACCCTATTCCAGTGCATCGATCCTACCAAGATGATACCCGGTAGCACGGGTGCGAGAATGGGATCCGAAGTGACTCGTCACCACCCTTGAAGCTCGCCATGGCTGCGTGCGGGGTCGTTCCTCCTCTGGGCCGCAACGACCACCACTCCACCAGACGACGAGCGTAGGATCGTTGGTCATGCTCCCAGCACCTTGCGCCTCAATCCTTGCCTTGCTGCTGTTGTCACCGTCAGCGCTAGCGTCTCCGTCATCGAAGAGGTGGACGGCCGGCGAGGCGGAAGCGGCGTTGAGCTCGACGAACCGAGTGGACGTCGCCGAAGCGGGCGGAGGGCTCATCGTCGTCGGTGAGGGCGCCGAGCAGACTGGAGGACTGGGTCTCGAGCTTGGACAGTCGCCTGGCTGGGTCGGCTGGCTGAGCGGGTGGGGATGGGGCGAGGGAGAGCTCACCATCCTCGTGCGTACCGGTCTCCGCCTGGGCCGCTTCGTCTTCCGAGGCGGAGGTCGTGTGCTGACTCGTCCTTCTCCTCTCCTTGTTTGTGGTGCAGCATCCCAACGCGTCCTCGTCAGAAGTGACCTTCCCCTCCCGGGCTGCGTCATTTACGCCTCGCCTGTCGTCGCCCGACGGGGACCCGACGGACCCGACGACCAACTCGTCGACCTCGTCCAACAACCCGCTCATCGGCCGCCTCCTCCCCATACAACACTTCTCAAACTCAACAGTCAACGGTCATCATACAAATTCATCAGGCTGCCCGCCACCGAGAAGCCGGTCCCCCCATTTTCAGCGCGGTCAGGCGAGCGAGCTGGTGACCTTCGGCGACCTGCGCTCAGGGGGTCGCGAAGGTCGCGAGGTCAGGGACGACCTTCCGCTCGTCGCCCTCGTCGTCAGAGGAGACTGTCATTTCTCCGAGAAGGTCAGATGGGCTCAGGCGCTCGGAGCGGACGCGGTTGTCGTGGGCGACCAAAAGGCATCGGCGGACGAGAGTGACGCGGTCGGGAGGACCCGGACCAGCCTGATCACCATGTTCTCGCCAGGTCAGTACCCGCAGAGCGCGTCCACTGTCTGAGTCGCTCGTTGGAAGCGCTTACTGAACTCTTATTCCGCATCCCCCGATAGACGACACGTCGGATCTCCGCATCCCGGCCGTTTTTGTGTCGCGCTCGGCATACCTGTCTCTACGGGACGAGCTTGCGCTTTCGACCCTTCCTGCTCCAGGAGGGATCGAGATCCGCTTGTTCGAGGATCTCGGATGGGAGTGGCCTCTCCTCGACCTTCTCCTGCTTCTCCTGCTACTCCCATCGCTCCTCACCCTCGCCACCCTCACCCTCCACCACTTCCGCCTCGCACAGTCAGTCGGCTTTGATCTGTTCCTGCGGCAAATTTTCTGAGCTGAATGCCTATCCGTCTTTATTTTGCTTTCCCTCAGCAAACGTCGACAAGACCGAGCCCCTCCTTCAGTGGTCGACGCCCTGCAGACCCGGATCTGGACGACTGAGGGCTGGGAGAAGGAGGACGACTCGACTGACGACGAAGGCTCGGTCACCGCGGCTGGAGATCGCGATCTCGGGAACATCGACGCCCGACCTAGACCGCAAGATGAGCCAGCGGTCGCTTCTGGTTCCACACCCCGCCCTCCACCGACGCTTCCGACGCGTTCGACGACTCCGTCCACCGACGCCAACAGCATCTCGCGACCTCCATCTACATCAGCGGATGCCGTCGAGTCCCGATCAGCCGGAAAGGCGGCTGCAAAGAAGAAGCCGAAACAAAAGAAGGTGACTTCTCGCCCTCAACAGTACTTTGCGATCGACGAGGTGAGTTTACCTGCCGATCCGCCCAAGGTCTTCTCGCGTCCGCTCGACCCGGCATATACTAACCCTGACTTCCTTGTGTTCTCTGTTAGTGCGCCATCTGCCTCAGCGAGTTTGAGAACGGGGAGACGGTTCGCATCCTCCCGTGCGGACACGTCTTCCATAAGGACGAGATCGACTCGTGGCTCAAGGGCTGGAAGAAGCTCTGCCCGACGTGCAAAGCCGATATCACTGTGCCTCCACCCCATCGCCATCCGATCAAGCCTCACGGACATGCTGCAGCGCCGGCGCCAGCGCCAACCGCGACGGAGACGACTCCGCTCTTGACGAGCACGAACGCAGCACCGGCAGCATTGGCAGCGCTCGATAGCGTGGATATTGAGGCAGAAGCAGGGAGGTGAGAGCGGTACATAGCAAGGAGCAGCTGGAGGGTGGAGGTAGGGGGGACTGCATGTACCTTGTTTTCGGTTCAGCATCATACGTTTTCTCGGCATCTGTTTCTTTTTGTTTCTCCCCTCACGACGATTGAACGACCCATTCTCTGTATCCAAGCGATCTAGTCTAGACGAAGTTGTACGCGAGCACCAACTCGACCAACCCCTTCTCACTTCTGTAGAAATCGAACAACAGCCAGCCCATATCTGCCTTCCTCTTCATCCCCACCTCCTCTTTCCCAACATCACCCTTCCCGTTCGACCCACCCTTCGAAACAGCCAAGCCCTTGACTAGCCATCTTCCCACCCGTCCGTTCACCCCTTCAACACCAAACCACCCCGTCCCCCACCCAAACCCCCTCGCCACCGTCACCGGACACGCCAACGGGAAACTACTCGCCGAGCAAAACGCCAGTCCTACCCACTTGTCCTTCCCCTTCCCGGCCTCCATCAAGCTTTGCACAGCCTCCACCTTCTCCGGGATCGAAAGCACCGACCCAATGTTGTACCAATCCTGCACGCCCATCGTCCACCCACCCTCACCCTTTCCCTTTCCCTCTTGCTCCTCCTCCTCCCCATCCACCTCCGGCAACTTCACCTCAAACCCTTCTCGCACCGAATCCTTCCAACCCGTCGGATGGATCCCCATCCCACCTATATCGTCCCACGCCGAGCCTTCCTTCCCGCCTCCGAAGCGGGAGAAGAGGACGATCTTCCCTCGGACGGAGCAGAGCCGGGAGATGGAGTTGGAGAGGTGGTACAGGGAGCGCGGGTGGGCGAGGAGGGTGGAGCGGAGGAGGGAGAGGAAGAGGGGGGTGGAGGCGTTTTCTACGAGGTGAGAAAGAACGCGAGGGGAAAGAAATGGGGTGTGAGTGGCGTGGGTCGGGGTGGAGGAAGAGGGAGGGGGACAGACCTTGCTGGATCGAGAGGATGATGGTCTCTCGGGAGGAAGCCGGGCAGGAGAGAAAGTCGACGATGAGTTGGAGGAGGTCGATGAAGTTTGAGCGTTGGGTAACTGGCGACGGGCAAGAAAGGGAAGAGAGGTCAGCCTGAGTGGGACTAACATCATGATAGCGGGAGACAAGCGGGACTGACGAACTCCGTGGTAAGCGATCAGCTTGCCGTCTTTGTAGGCGAGGCGGACATCTAGTGAGAGGAGTATAGGAAGAGAGATGGTCAATAAATGATGACTAGATGGCGCGACGAAGGAGGCGATCCGACGAACCTAGGAACCTGAGCCCTTCTCGCATCTGAACGTCCAGAGGCGTGCTAGGCTGTTGACATCTGTGCACATTCGAAAGTTGCTCGTTAGTGTCAGCACGAGCAACGGTATCTGGCGCAAGCAGACCTCGTGCGGACTCACTGCGAGACAGGCCACCCATACAAAGCCGTCGACTGGTGCGTCCCCGGTATCGCGACATCCCCTATCGACGTCTCATCCGACAGTTCTGACATCCACGACTCCATCGGAGGGAGGTCCATCAGCAGCAGCTTCTGGGAACCATCCTTGTTCTTGACGAGACGAGGGACGCGACCGCAACAGTCGAGAGCCGAGTCAGCTTGGCACACATCGCTGACACTCAACATATACAGAGCTTACTTACCTTGACTCTGAAAGCCCTCAACTCCATCCTGGCCCCTCTACTCCCGTCTAGCGTATCCTCACTCGTACTCGACGACGCCTCCCCCTGCCCCCTCTCGACCCTGACCACGTTCACCTTCTCCCACCCACTCCGTCTCCAGCTCGCCTCCTTGCCCTTTCTCGAAAGCTTCAGCTCGCAAACCTTCTTCTCCCGACCTTCAAGGACGGTGATCACAAGATCAAGGGTCTCCTTAGACGACGAAGGGAGGTACGCAAGCGGGCCAAGGGAGGAAGGCCCGACCGCTACCGGGTCGAGGAAGGCGTGGGAGGTGTTGCTGAGGGAGAGATGGGAGTGAGTGAGGTTGTGGATTTGAAGAGGGATGGGTTCGGAAGGCGTGGGAGGCATAGTGGGCGAGGTGGACGACAGAGGGAGGCAGAGGGGGAGGGAGGAGGGGGTGAGCTCACGCGCGGCTGAGTCCGGTCGGGATCTTTCTAGTGCGAGGAGTCTTTGGTGCTTGGTGAGAAAAGAGGCGAGTTTGCGTGCGAGTCATATAGATGTGCGTGGATCTGGGTAAAGCCAAGTGATGATATGAGAATGGAAGCAGGAGCAGTGTGCTCTAGAGAGAAAGGGAAAGTGCATGCGTGGGTGTGAGGGTCGTAAGGACAGAAGTTCGTAAGGCAAGGTAGAAAATGCAAGGGTACGGAGTGAGCACGTGAGATACAGGAAGCGAGAAGGTGACATAGCGGACATAAGACAGGATGAGGTCGTGAAGGAAAGAAAGAGAAGAGAGATCTAGAAGTGAAGCCTGCGCGCTGGAGCGATCCATGATGGCCGCGACACGATCAGTCCGCGCTACAATCTAGTGTCCAGAGAACAAGCCCAAAAGTAGACGAGCACACTCCTCGTCCTCAGCCGCGACGCCTGCCTTCTTAGCCTCGGGTTGAGGCGCAGGCGAGCCCGCACCCTCACTCCCCGCCGACGACGCGTTGGCCGATGTCGCATCCGACAGGACAGACCCCATTCTCGCGTCTGACTCGGTCTTGACCCTCTTGAACGGCCTCGGCGTGCTCTCCATCGTCGCGCCGTTGGCTCTCCTGGCCCCGTCCATGACCACGTCGTGGCTCGCGCTCGGCCCTCCCAGCCGAGATGGTCGTGCCTTCGCGGATGAGCTGACCGAGACGGCCCGAGGTGAGGATGCCGCTCGCGAGGCAGCCCAGTCGAGAGACGCTGATCGGCGCATGGATGGACCTCGTTCGCCTGCGAGATGGGTTGGGACGCGTCGAGCACCGTTCGGTCCTTGGGTGAGGAGTCCAGAGGCAGCCGAATGAGTCTTGCCGAGTTGTCGGGCGGACGAGGTAAGGGACGTGGTCACACTCGTTGGCCGCGATGTCCGAACCTTTGCAGGAACGGAGCGAGTGTCGGACGCCGGCTCGGCAGACGGGGTCGAGGTCGATCCAGACGATGCGGTCGAGGTTGTCGAGAGCCGTCGAGCGAGTGAGGATGGGTGCAAGGGCGTCGAGTGCGTGTAGGACGAGCTGAGGGTCGACCTGATCCCTGGGATACCTCCGTGCGCTGTACGGGGTCTGGACCTAGCAGAATAGGCCATGCTGTCGCCCTCGCCCTGGTCTGTCAAGTCGCCCTCGTCGTCTCCTCGGTCCATGGCGTCGTCGTCCGAGGGGATCATCTCCTCGAGTCCTCCCGATGGAGGATCGCTCATCATGTTCTTCCACACCTCGAGCCCCTCTGGCCGCTTTGCACCCCTCACGAGCGTCGAGGGTGCGCCGTGCTGGAAGGGGAGCTCTCTGCTGCCGACAACCTCGTCCATCATGCTCGCGCTCTTTGTGGCGACGAGTGCCCTCGAGCTCGATCCTTCTGCGCGGACCTCTGTCCTCGAGCTCGACCTGCTTGCTCCGGTCTCGCTGCCAGACCCCGTGGGCGTCCCCAACCCAGACGGGCCTCCCGCCCGGAGGGAGGCCGACGACGCCGTCCGAGCCAACGGAGGGATGTTCTCTTTGCCTCCAGTGTATCTTTGGGATCCTCCGTCCTGTTTTGGCAGCTCGGACAGGCCGGTCGACGGCGACGAGGACGAGGGAAGGCCGGACGTGTCGAGCTGGGCGGGCGATGAGGACGACGTCTGGTCGAGCGTCATCGACGACGACCGTGGAGGCCGGTCGGCGTAGCCCTCCGAAAACAGTCGCTTCTTCTCCGTCTGGCGCTTGTTCTGGAACTGTGAGAGCATGGGGTGAGAGAGGGATGGACGTCAGCGCGTGCCTGACGCGTCGAGCTGCCGAGAGAAGGCGCGTCTCCTCTGCGCCTGCGTGCTCTTCGAGCGTGGACTCACCCAGATCTGGATATGCCTCGGCGTCCTGGACGGAGAGCAATCATAAGCGAGACTAGTCAGCAGGCTGTTGACGCGTCCTGAGGGCCGTGCGATTCCCTCAAGTCGAGCGAGGAATGGGCTGAAGGGCTCACATGTTGACCTCGTTCGCAATCACCTCCCTCTCGTGAGCCTGCAAGGTATAGGACCGGATCGAGAGCACCGTCAGCCCGAGGTCTCGTTCAGGTGAAGCAGCCAAAGTAATCTTGTGACTTACCGTTGGGAGCGGGTTGGCTGCAAAGTGGCCATCGAGGACGGCGAGCTCCTGAGGTGTGGTCCGTCTCCTTCGCTTGCGGACGACCATGCTCATCAGAGGGTACTCGCCAGACATCGTGCCAGCAGGAGGAGGACTGGGACCACTCGCTCCACTCCCGAACACGTCCTCCCCTTCGCTCGTGGAAGCCGGTCGTCCTGCTGGCCTGTACACGTTTGGAGGAGGCGCGCCTCGGGGGAACGCCTGAGGGGACACGCCCTGAGCTTCCTTGAGCCGCTGCTGGCGAGGCTTGGAGCTGTCATCCGACAGACGGTACGCATGCATCCGATGAACTTCGTCCGGAGTGATGCTCGTCGGTTGGCGCGTCGATTGAGGGGTGGGCATCATGGCGACCGCTGGAGGGGACACTCGAGCAGACGCGCTCGCCAGATGGCGCATGGGCGGCTCCAGGGGAGGGAGCACGATCTTGTCGCGTCCGAGAGAGTGCGGCGGCGGACCATGCATCGGATGGCTAGCGTGAGCCGAGTTTGTGTAGGCCGATGAGCCGTGCGGGCGGGGGATGGAGGATGATCCGTACGTGAGGATGGAGCTCGTCGACCCGGACGACGCTACAGATCCGAGCGACGAGCACGAAGACGCAGACGACGATCCAAACGACGACGAGGGGGATGCGTTGTACGAAGCTGATCTGTTGAGCATCAGCTTGCCGAGAGAGGGAGGCAGCGAGGACGAGGACGAGAGCGAGAGGGACAGGGCAGGTTGGCGACCGTGTTGATCCTTGGGCGTCTCCGGAAGAGACGACGTCGACGAGGACGGAGTCCCATCAAGCATCGGAGGAGAGTACGGAGAAGGGACAGCGTACACAGACATGCACGCGACAGAAAGAGGAGGAGCAAGAAAGAGGTGGAGGAGTGGGTTGGAGGACAGGAGGGACGACGTGCCATGGCTCTCTCACGCGCCCTCATTCCAGCTTCCCTTTCACATCCCTGACCGAGTTGCATATGATTAGATCACCATCCAGCACAAGCAAAAACAAGCACACGCGTCCGATGACCACGATACACGTCCAAGATAGAGATCACACCTGGCCATGACGCTCCTCTGGCAGACTACATGGTCTACATACATGCAGATGCTCACCATCTCCGAGGAGGGATCCAAACACGACACCTCGGCCGGCGTCGAAGGAAGGAGGCTGGAGCTTCGAGGTCCGAGGGAGCCGTCGTCTGTGCGGTCGCAAACGACCAAACTCTGTCGTGCCTTGCTTCCGAGGCCCATCCGCAGAGCTCAGGACCCGCCCTGGAGTCGCTGCCATACGAGACCCGCCACCTCACGCAACGACGTCCTGACCTGCTCCTCTTGGACGTCGGCCGAGGACGAGATCATGAGCGGCTTCCCCTCGTCTCCGCCTGCGCTGAGGCCTCCGACGATCGGGAGCTCACCCAGGACCGACGCGTCCAGCTCGCGCGCCGCTCGATGAAACGCCTCCGGGGTTCCGAAAGGGTGCAGGGGAGGCGTGCCAGCAGAGGTAGGCAGGTGTGACATGTTGAGGAGCAGGCCAAGGATCTGGCAGAAGGGCAGGCGACATCGTGAGCTCTGGGTCTGCACAGATAGGGCGGATCAGGGGTTTGGGCCGTACAGGGATGTCTAGCTTCTTGAACAGGCCGACACCCTTTCTTGCGTCGATGAGGGCAATTTCCTGAGGCGTCGACACAATCACAGCACCTGTGTCAGACAGAGCCCGACGACACGCAACAGGTCAGCCATCTCGCCTGCGGAAGGACGCGTCGAAACAGGATCGATGGAGACTCCGCACTGACCGTCGACGAGGACGAGCTGGCCGAGCGAGAGCGCGACATCACCCGTCCCAGGAGGCATGTCAATCACGAGTACATCCAGGTCGTCTCCTTTGTCGGTCGAGCGAGGTGCAGAAGTCCAGTCGACGTCGAAGAGGAGCTGTAGAAGGCGCGGACGGGGGATCAGCTCGGAGCGACCGTCTGACAACGAGACCGACGTGACTGACCTGCTGAACCGCCTTCATGACCATCATACCCCTCCAGACGATCGGGTTCTCTCCCGTAGCGGATTGAGCTATAAGATTCGAGCCAAAGCAGAATCGGGATCAGCGGACGAGCCGACCCAGGTTCGCGTCTTTGGACCAGACTGACGGACGAGGTAACCCATGCTCATGGTCGAAATACCATGGTTATCGAGCGGGATCAGCCTCCCACCTGGCCAACAAGCGGGAACAGCGTCAGCAGGAAGTGAGAGGCTCTGACGGACGTGAGCGAGCGTACCTGGGGAGAGGTCGGGTTCCCCGAGCTGGTCGAGCCCCATCAGCCGGGGCACGCTTGGCCCAAACACATCCAGATCAAGCAGCCCGACTCGCTTCGTAGGCTGCTCGATCAACAGGGCGAGGGCGAGGTTGACTGGGGTCGGCGAGACAGGGTCAGTCGAGTGAGCTCTGGTCGGACGAGGATGGGCCCGACTAACCTGCTACGGTGCTCTTTCCTACGCCTCCTTTCCCGCTGGCGACGACGACAACCTTCTTGACTCCCGGGATGGCTGACTTTTTGGGCGGTCCTCCTCCCATGCGGGGCATCGTTGGTGGTGCAGGTCGGTTGGTGGGCAGGCCCTGCAGGGAGGCCACGAGATCGAACGTCAGCTCGGACCGAGCCGAGGGGAAGATGGCCAGCTTCGGCAACATACAAGAGGATTCGAGTGCGACAACAAAAATGAAGAGGAGGAGAAGCACCTCCTGGGGTAGTGTGCAGCTCGTATGGCGCGAGCTGGGAAGAGGGACGTCGTCATGGCCGGTCGCTGTGGTTGGATGAGCTCGAGGTGAGCTCGCGCTCTCGAGGGTCCCTCCGTCTGCCATGTCGCCACCGCCACCAGCAACCTCGCCTCCCTCCCCGCCGGGCTCACCCAGCTCGGACCGAGGACTCGTACCTGGCTCGCCTGCCGAGGTCAAGCCCAAGATCGAGGCCAAGCAGGAGGTCTCGCTCGAGGACGTAGCGTTGAGCTCGCCCTCTCGCGGTGGACAGCGAGGAGATGGACCCATCCCTCGGTCGGCGCAGGCTCCGCGAGCTCGATTGTACCTGGATGATGACGAGTGAGTCTTCTACATCGTGTGTCAGTCTGCAAGTGGCTCGGCTATGCTCGTAGTGCTCGTGCAGCCACCTCGGGGGGGACAGGGGCGGGCGGACCTCGCCTCGAAGGCAGATCGCTTCGTCCGAGCTGACCGCCTTCCTACGTCTGTCTCTACAGCGACTCAGAACTATCGGACGCCGACGATGCTCCAGTCGGACAACCCTTGCCGGACCTGCTAGCTAAAAATCTCAACGGTCAGCTTGCCACTCCTTCGCCTCGGCGCGACGTCATCTTGGACGCCTGCTGACCTTTTCGCTTGATCCATCCCAGTCGTCTTCTGTGGCATCAGAGGTGGGACGTCAGCGATGAAAGTCGGTCACCACTGGGGAGGAGAGAAGTCTGACGTGCGTGCTGCTTGCTGCTTCACCATTGACCGCCCAACTCTGCGCTGACCCTATGCCTACGCCCATCGACAGCATGGCTACTTCTACCCCCTGCTCAGGAACGTCGGTACGTCCATGCGTCTTTCAGTGTACTTGACTCGTATGCTCTACTCAAACTAGACATCTCTTCAGGGTTCACGGACCTTCTTCACCACTCGTTGGGTGACTGGACCTTTCCACGACGCTACTCGATCGGCATGGTACGTCGTGATAAGCATGCGGATAGATCACTCTGGGTGTTACTCACACACTCCGACTCTTCCTAGACTGTCTTGTACACCGATGCAAAGGGGAAAGTACCGAAGGGCAACGTGCGTGTTTTCGGCCCAGGTGTCCAAGCGACAGTCTGTGACTGACCATCATGACTTCCGCGTACTGCCCTCCAACATAGTTGACGTTCAGCAAGCCCTACATCGCGACTCTGATGTCCAAGATCACCAACTTCCGCCCGTGGGTGCTGTGCATCCTCGGCGTTGAGATTGCAGAGATCATCACTCTGGGTTTGCACCAGTCGACGATCGAAGCGGATCCGTTTTATGATTTGGACAAGCCGACGTCTCCGAGACAAGGGTGGTTGCCTTTCAAGATCGAACATCAACCGGAAGACGGCAGGCCTGATGCCACCTTCCTCTTCGTCGTCAGTCCCACCTCGTTTGATCTGCTTTTTCCGCGCTGACCGATCGTGTCGGATCGGAACAGGTGCGAAGTCCGGATAGGCAGGCGTCTGGCTCGGTGAGTCCTTAGCCCAGAGGCCGTGTCCGTTTCCCGACCCTTTGCTGATCGAGTGTTTGCTTTCAGAATGCTGTCCGCGATGCCGAGCTCGCTCCTCTGAGAACGGCCATCCAGCACCTCCGAGACGGCACCTTTGTCGAGCCAGCAGACATGAGGACGGCCAGCATCGGACCTCTCCTCGAGATCGCTGCCGCTCAAGCGCGCGTGAAAGCGGAACCGCAAGGTGAGTCACCTTCGTTCTGCCCACTTCCGAGGTCGCTGGCGCTGCCTTTCTCTGGTCTCGACTGACGCGGAGACCTCTGATCGTCGGACTCTCGCAGCGCCTGAACCGATCCTGCCCATCGCCCCAGGCCGACGTCCTCGGAGCTCTTCTGCCGACGCTGCCAGCCCTCCTCCGGCGAAGCGAACCCGCGCATCGGCGCCGTCCAACTCGCCCGCCAACGCCGAGGCCGGTCCTTCAGGGTACCGAGAGGAGTCTGTTGACCACTCCAACAACCATGAGATCGAGGCTGTCGAGACCAAGCTGGAAGGAGGGGACATCGCCTTCGACTCGGAAGCGGTAAGCGAAAGTCTCGCTAGTCTGCATGACGTCGAATCTGCCCACTGACGCGCTTGTGTGCTGACCAACAGGACGAGGACAGATCGGATCTGAACGTCGCTCCGGAGGATCAGAAGCCTGTCCCAGCCGAGATCGGCCTTGTTGCACCGTCGGTCAAGATTGAGCCCAAGGTCGAAAACGGGATGCACAAGATCAAGCTCGAGCCCAAGATCGAACAGGTTTGAGCGGCGTCCCAAGCTCTTTTCCTACCACCATGTAAGCACGACAGACCATCATGCGCCAATTGCGAGACGCGTCAAAGCCGGAAACCAGACGTTGATCATCGCTCTCGTTTCGTTGCAGCAGTCACCCTTTCCATGTCCGTATCGTACATTGCCCATACCTCCCCTCTGTCTTTCTCTAGTGGTCCGTGATATCGTGACGCTTGCGGTCTCGCTCCGCGTCTCTTGTGTTTACCCTTCTGCGTGACTTTGCCCCTGCTTTGCCCACACCTTGCTTTGCCGTGCCTCCCATGCTCTTGCCTTTACCCTTTCTGCTCACATACCTACTTGCTGTGCTCTTAACGATGATATCTTCGTTTCGCGTCTGCGAGATGGGGAAAGAAGGGCCTGTGCGGTCGATCGGGTCCGGTTGCTGTTTCCAGCGCTGCCTCGGAGTTCGAGGAGATCGGTCTCGTCGAGGTCGAGCCCAACTGCATCTCTAGGCTGGCCTCGACCCCTCCGCTCCTTTCTTCCCTTCCCTTCCTCTCCCACCCTTCCCGTTCTAGCCAGCAATGGGATGTGAGTAAAGCTGTCGTGTCTGCCTCGACGGTGACGCTGCAGGCTGGTGAGCTGAGCTGAGCTGATGGTGGGTTGATCTCTTGCAGTCCGCTTCCTCAATCTCGTCCGGCCGTTTCAGGCCTTCCTCGTACGTTTCAAACCTCGCTGTACATCGCACGCGACCATGGTGCTGACTTTGCTTCAATCTTTGTCCTGTAGCCGGAAGTGACTGCTCCCGAGCGCAAGGTGTGTCCTTCAGACGGTGTCTGACGAGCTCGTTCCGGACGAGCTCGCTCCTGCCAGCACACCTCCCCCTTCGCCTGTCGCGACCGGTCTCTGACGCGACATTGTCCCCCTGTTGCGTTTGCTCTCTGCAGGTTCCGTTTGAGCAGAAGGTGCTGTGGACAGCTGTGACGCTTTTGATCTTCCTGGTGTGCTCCCAAGTGCCTCTGTACGGGATCATGTCGTCCGACTCGAGTGACCCGCTCTATTGGATGAGGGTCATCCTCGCTTCAAACAGGTACGCCCTTTCGCTCACACTCTCGTCGACCATCTTACATGAGCGAGTCCACATGTAGGAGCTGACTGTCTGTATCTCTGTGCCTTCTCGTCTGCAGGGGTACGCTGATGGAGCTCGGAATCACGCCCATCATCACGTCGGGCATGATCATCCAGCTCTTGACCGGAGCCCAGCTCATCGACGTCGACATGTCGGTCGCAGAGGACAGGGTCCTCTACGGTGCCGCTCAGAAGCGTGAGTCCCTTCCCATGCCGTGGAGACCAGCAGAGAGGTCGTGAATCTCGTGCTCTGGAGGGAAGATGGAACGGTCGAGCTCACCTCGGTCTTCCTCTTTCCCCCATGCGTCGACCTCGTCCCGTCAGTCTTCGCCCTCATCATCGCGTTCGGACAGGCTACCGTCTACGTTCTCACCGGACTGTACGGACAGCCGTCGGACCTCGGAGCCGGAGTCTGCCTGTTGCTCATCCTCCAGCTGGTCGCCGCGTCGCTCATCGTGCTCCTCCTCGACGAGCTCCTCCAGAAGGGCTACGGTCTCGGATCGGGAATCTCGCTCTTTATCGCCACCAACATCTGCGAGACGATCGTCTGGAAGGCCTTCTCGCCCACCACCGTCAACACCGGACGAGGAGCAGAGTTCGAGGGAGCCATCATCGCGCTCTTCCACCTGCTGCTCACGTGGGACAACAAGTCGCGTGCGCTCAAGGAGGCCTTCTACCGGGACAAGCTGCCCAACGTGATGAACCTGATCGCGACGGTCGCCGTGTTCGCTGCGGTCATCTACCTGCAAGGGTTCCGGATCGAGATCCCCGTCAAGAACAACCGGTTCCGAGGCCAGCGGGGAACGTTCCCCGTCAAGCTGTTCTACACGTCAAACATGCCCATCATGCTCGAGAGCGCCTTGACCTCAAACGTGTTCCTCATCAGTCAGATGCTCTTCTCGAGGTTCCCAGACAACATCCTCGTAAAGCTCCTCGGGGTATGGGAGGTCAGTCCAAAGTCGCGTCGCTCGTCCGGTCTGTGTCGAGACTGACCCCTAATTCATTTTTCTCGTCTCGCCTCTCAGCCCATCAAGGAGTCATCGCAGCTGTCTGCCATCTCGGGTATTGCGTACTACATGTCGCCTCCTCACACGTTCAAGGAGCTCTTCGTCGACCCGCTCCACTCGGCCATCTACATCATCTTCACCGTCTCAGCCGTCAGTCTTCCCTCTCTTTTATCCCGTCTAACCCGCTCATTGCTGACGCTCGTCCTTCCTCTCGCTCCCTCTCGCAGTGCGCCCTCTTCTCCAAGACCTGGATTGAGGTCTCTGGTTCCGGCCCGCGCGAGGTCGCCAAGCAGCTCAAGGAGCAGCAGATGGTCATGGCCGGACACCGCGAGGGATCCATGTACAAGGAGCTCAAGAAGGTCATTCCCACCGCGGCGGCGTTCGGAGGAGCCGTGCTCGGTCTGCTGTCGGTCGCGGCTGACTTGAGCGGAGCCCTGGCGGGAGGAACTGGAATCCTGATGGCTGTCACGACGATCTACTCTTGTGAGTTGCGACGAGGATGAGCGTCGAGGAGGGTGTGTGATTGAGAAAGTACTGACTTTATCTGGGTGGTGTTGCAGACTGGGAGATCGGCATGAGGGAGGCTGGAGGAGCGTCAGAGATGAACGGGCTCACAGATATGTGTAAGTCGTCTTCGTTCAGGAGGGTCCCCACTCGACTGTCAACTGATCATCCCTCTCTTCGTCCTCTCCAGTCGACTAAGCGATCGGAATCGTTTGTCGCGTTCCTTTCGGAGGATGGGGAGAGAGCGCCGCGCTTACAGCGGAGGTGGCGCCTGGTTCGGCATCTCGGGCGCCAGGAGGAGAAGCAGGTCGCGGAGGATGTCTCGAGGTTGGGGGGAGGAGGGAGCGCTCGATACGTCAAAGAAACCAGAATCAGAATCAATCATTTGCATCACTATCGCTGGTTCAGGTTGAGGCGAGTGCTCTGAGTTCGGTTTCGCTTTCAAGAACAGTCGCCGAATAGATGGAGCACAGATGCGGACTATATCATCGAGCACAGGCAGATCCGCCACGAGCTCCTCTACTTCCCGGCTTGGAGATCCGCAATCGTCTGCTGTTGCTCAGCGATCGTCTTTTTCTGATTGGCTACCACCGAGCTGAAGTCGAGGATGTGATTCGACTGAGCGTAGAAGATACGGCAGTCTGTGAGCGATGACCCTCGTGCGAGTCTTGACTGATGAGGAGGACTCACGACGCGTTCCTCCTGTTCTTTCGCCTTCTTGGCCGCAGCAGCTTCCGCTTCCTTCTTCGCCCTCCGCACTTCTTCTAGCTCCCTCTTCAGGTCTTGAACCTCTCTCTCCCGTGCGGCAAGCTCTCTGTCTCGATCTTCAATGGCCGTCTGCTGCTCCTGGCTAGCGGTCTGAAGCGCTTGGTTGTCCATCTCGACCTGGTCGACTCGTCTGCTGGTCATCTCGGTCTCCCTCGCGTGCCGAGCGGAGTCGGCTTTAGCCTCGTCCCTCTCCTCTTCAATCTGCTCCAGACGAGCGTCCCGTTTGGCAAGGTCAGCGCGCAAACGGGCGAGCTCGTCGTCATGAGGTGACGGAGCCGATGGCTCGACTGGCAACGGCTCCGGTTTGATGACGGGTGAAGGCTACGAGGGTTTTAGGATGATCAGCGATGTTAACGAGACCCCGAATGGATGATAGTACTCACCTCGTTGAGCTCCGCGTCCGCTGGACCTGCCATCTCTGCGTCGATCTCCTCCTCCTCTTGCGCCAGTTGCTTGACATCATCCGGGTTTTGTTGCACGACGGGTTCTACCCGAGACGGTGAGGATGCGGCAGCAGGGATGCTGGCAGCGGGAGGTTGTGGCCTAGGCGAGCGTGAGGGTGAGGGCGAAGGCGTCAAGATGAGCGCGTTCGCGTGGCGGGAGGGTCCAGCGACGGCGTTGACGGGAGGCGAGCGAGCGACCCGAGCTCGTTTCGGCGGAACGACCATTGAAGGCGCGTCCGATGCAGAGCGTTTCCGAGGGTGGACCGGAGGTGAAGCTTGGGAAATTTGAAAGCGAATCGGGTCAGAACAGACGACCCGAAAGGAGGCGGACAGTCATGGACTGACCGTGCGACAGGTCAAGTGCGAGAGGCGGCTCGTTGTACAGATCAGCGATCATCTGGTCGCGATCTCTGATGATCTGATGGTACGGCTCGAGGTTGACGGTTCGCATGTTTGCGGGCTCGACGAAGGTGCCCGCTCTAACCTCTTGGGCGATTTGCCTGACAATCCGGAAAGATTGGGCTCTAAGCTCGGGCTGACGAGGTGAGAAGAGTCAGATACGAGCAGTACAGCTAGACGATCCGAACGAGGGATGTGAGTCACATCTATACCAGCCTGACCTCCTGAGTTGACCACCTGCGTGCGGAGAGAAGGCTCGAAAGGCGTATTAGAAAGCCGGAGTCGACCGCCGTAGATGAGGATCAGACTGACCACAGTGATGTAGGTGACGGCTCGACCTCTGCCATCGTCAGGGTGGACGATCTTCCACTTTCGGAGAATCCAGTCAATGGAGACCTCTTCGTTCGTGTAAGACCCGATCGGTTCGCACTTTTTCTCCCCCGCCCAGGTGTGGAACACCTGCTCGACCGCACCGAGGAACTTTGCGAGACCCAGGAGACAGACCACCTGAGGTCGATAGCGGAGGATCTTTTCGATCCAGGCGGGAACGTGCCGCCTGAACTGGGGCTTAGTGCTCTGAGGGACAACCAAGGAAGTCAGGAGAGCAAAATCGACGCGAATCAATGGCACATGGACATACCTTGACCGCCAGATCCCGGATCAGCGTGGTCTGCATACATGCGTCGGACCGTCAGCGGTCCGCATGAGGAAAGCGCAAGGCGTGAGGCCGCCTTTTTGAAGGCTCACCATGCCAATATTGTACCTCCCAGGGAAGGTGTGTGCCGCAGAAGACGGGTGTCGCTGGACTGTCCATCCTAGAGCCGACGCAAAACGAAAAAGTAGGGCGTGAGCGACGAAGCTCGCGACGGAGAGGTGTGTTGAGTTCCCGTGACCTTACCAGATGTAAGGAGCGCCTGGTAGAAAGTATGCTGGTACATTCATTCCAAAAGGCTAAATGTCAGGCCGTGACATGCTTTGTGCGAGGAAGGGGTAGAGTTCGTACTTACGCTGTTACCGTCCGGGAACGGCTGGTTCTTGTCGACGGCCTTTTTGCCTGGTCTGCATGAGATGAACGGACACTAAGCGCCATGCGTGCTGAAGAGATGAGACTTGGAGTCTATCAAACGTACCCGATGCCGGTGAAGAGGACTATGGACGCCAGCGACGAGTGGTCAGCAGTCGAGTCGGAGGCAGGCGAGACAGGCGGCCAGACGAACCGTCCAGGTCGTCAGCGATGTCGTCGTGCAGTCGTTTCCTGGGCAGTCGAAAGTTCCACGCTTTGGTTTAAACACCCCCAGGCTCGTATCTGTCCTCGTCGACGTCCTCTGGGAGGGGGGTCAGGGTCGAGCTAGGACCAGAAAGAAAGACGAGGTCAGCCCACTTCCCTTTGACGGCGTCGGCCGACCGATGTCCCGTCCTCTAGCTCGTCAACAGCCAGACATCCCAGAAAGCCCGCAAAGAGTCTGAGTACGAAAGCCTTTTCCGACTCACCTAGTCGAGCCGCGTTTCCTTGACCTCTCCGACGGAGCTGGGTCTTCGTCGTCGTCTTCGAGCTCGTCCTTCTCTCCTTCCTCCTCGGCCGCCACGATCGTCACAGGCACATTGGGCGCGTTCCCCGGTTGGGGAGCCGGCCGGCCGAGCGAAGCAGGCGCTGGTTGGCCTCTCACATCAACCTCGTAGATGACGGGACTACTAGGCGGAGGCAGAGACATGACGGATGAGCTCAAGAGGGCAGCACGCGGCGGCGCGTCGAGCTCACCTACGCCGCCTCAGGCGTTCGAGTTCAGACCAGAGTCGACCTCCTTCAATCGCACAGATAGCCCGAAGTCGTCTCTAAGCTCCTTCCCTCGACCTGTTCTTCTGTCCGCTCCTCTGAATGAAGGGGGGGAAGAGTCTATCCCAATCTTTACGCGTCATTTCTTGGAGATCAGATGGCCGCCACTTGCCACGCGCTCAGCGATCCGAAAGCATCGTTGAAGTCATCTATATGGAGCCAGCCATCATCCTACTCAAGCGAACAAGTCGACAGCAATCTGCGGGGCAAGAGTAGAGGGTGACGGTCAGCTGTGGGCGTCGTTCGAGGGGACGAGGCGGAGAGCAAGGACTGACGGTGATGCAGCCAAGCACAATCTCGAGCACAATCAGCCAGATGACGACCTGCTCGAGTCCCTCACCGTGGGCAGAGTTGACGGATTCCTGCGAGGGCAAAGAGAACGCGGTCAGCCTACTGCCCGAAAACTACCGCGGCCAGCAACGAGCGAAACAGCTTAGCGTACCTTGAGCAGCCTGAGCATGTCCTGGAGGACGTCCACCCTGGCGTTGATGACGTTGAGACGTTGGGGGATCTCGAGGTACGTCTTGAACGCGCCGTACAGCGGCTCCAGATCCGGGAACGACCAGAACAGCTCGGGCGAGTCGATCATGGATCCGACCAGCGAGATGTTGACCCGCAGGATGAAGAGACGGCCAATGTGCTTCATGATCTCGACTCGGGGAAGCTGAAGCGAGATGAAAGTCAAGGAGGTGCGTCAGCGCGAGGTCCGGGCAGACTGGACAGCGGAAGGTATGCTCACCCCGATCTTTCCGGTGGCAGAGATCTCCTCGGGGATGTGTTTTGTTTGGTCGATCGTATTTGAGACGGCACCCTCGAAGAAAGACAGCTGCAGCAGAAGGAAGCACGGGTCAGCGCGTTCGTCGACGCCACGAGACCAGGCTGAGCCTGCGTACCTTGACGGATTGAGCGAGAGCATGCGAAAGCGACAACTTGGTCCTGCAAATCGAGAGAGAGATGATACAAGAGAATCAGCGGAAGAGTCTCAGGCGAGAGGGCAGGCTAGCGAGGGCAACTGAGAGATCGATTGCGACTGACATGTACGAAGAGCCCTTCTTGAGCGTGATGACGTCGTTGTAGACTCGAGAATATGATGCGTAGTAGAACCTGAGCGGCAGGAGGGAATGAAGACCGATCAGCATCAGTCTTGATACCGAGGTCTCGTACTGTAGCGCACATACCCAAGATCCTCCTCCTCGATGTCTTCCGGCGCAAGACGCTCAACCGAGAACCGTTTCCTGCAAGGGAGACCGAACGCATCGACTTGTCAGCAAGCGCAAGAGAACATGGTAGATTGTAGGATCACGCACAAGGAAGACAGAAAGCGTTTCTCCTCCTCTAACGACATGCCCCAGATGACGACCTGCAAGTGGCCACCGGACCAGGTGTCAGCGTGTACTATCTGATACGGGAAAGCTCTACAGAGATCTGACTCACGACTCCGTACTCGAACAGGAAGACCTCTGCTTTTGTCCTCTTTCCGACGCCCTCGACCCTGACCCTGCCATCGCGGTCTCCCTCCTCATCCCCGCTCATCTCGCTGTCGACCGCAAACCTGGGCTTCTTCTTCTTCTTCTCGGCAGCGATCGGTCCAAGCGTCTGTCCCTCCTCGGCGATGTCGACGAGAGGCGGGACCGAGACGAGGTGAGGTTCGTGCTGGTTGGCCGGGTTGAGACTCGACCCTCCTCGCGAGGACTGGGTGAAGACGGCATGCGTCGGGACGGACGGCCACGAATACGAGGTGTAGATGACCTCGTCGAACTGGATCGGGTTGGTGAGGTGGGTAGACTTGCGGGACTGCAGGTGCTCGAGCAGCGCAGGGAGTCGATATGACGTTCTGCACGGCAGGTAGAACGAACGAGTAGAAGTAGCACCTCGATCAACATACAGCAGGGCGTGCCTCGATGTGGAGCACCGAGACCTTCTTGCAAGGTCGCCTGGAGAAGAATCGGATGGGTGCTCACGCGGTACAGTAGGCGGTCACCCTGGGCAGCCTCGCCTTCTCCTTCCTCGTCAGCCGCATCGCATCACGCCGAGCAGACCCAGCAGGAATCTGAGCGAGCTGCTTGTACACCTGTGAGAGGCGAACGAACGGGTGGACGAGCGAAGCGGGTCAGCGTTGAGCCTCGCTGTCGTCTCGGGCTTGGCCTGTCGTTGAGGGTGAGCTCAGCTGGGTACTGTACTGACCTGGACGTCGTCCTCCTCCTCCACCTCCTCCTCGTCGTCATCATCGTCACTGGGCTCCTCCTCGCCCTCTCCTCGCTCGTTCTTGAGGACCTTTGACTGGGTGGGGAGCGACTCTGGCTCTTCCGGCAGAACCTAGAACACGACAGGAGGAAGGTCACCGCAAGTCCGTCAGCTCGTCATCGACTCTCGCCCTCAAAGGATGCAGCCATGCCTCAGCTGGTTGGCTGTCCGAAGAGATGTACGTACCTTGAGCTTCTGACTTGCTTTTGTCGACCTGCAAGTAGCATGAGCAAACGTTGGGTGAGCTCGGACTGTGCTCCGTCGTCGCGAACGTTCAGGGCGCGCTCCTCACCGGTTCGGCCCTCGGGGAGCAGGAGCAGCAGGCGTCTGAGGCTGTTGGCGCTGCGCAGTGGGCAGCGTAGGAGTCTTGGGTTTTGAGGCCATCTTCAAGGAGGGTTTAGGAAGGCGGCCTGAGTGTGAGGTCGGAGTAGGCTGGTCGTTGCGAGCCAGGAGAGGCGGATGACGGCGGCCGCAGGACTTTGCGATTTCGGCCTCCCCCTGAGCACATCGCGATCCAACCGCTGACCATCACAATCGACGTAGACGACCTCCATTGACTCATCTGACGTCCCGTGAGACCCTTGCTGTAGATATCGACGGTCGTAGACCAGACCAAGGAGCTCATCAACCCGCCGTCCGTTCGGCCAGTCCTCGCCCAGTCAGCGTCCGCTTCTGTTCCCTGACATGCCGTACTCGCATCACTCTCGTACGTCCTTCCAGACGCTGTCTTTGCAAGACAGATACTGACTTCCCTTGTGCCGCTCCAGACTCTGGTTCCTTCTGCCGACACGCCAAGGGAACGCTCGAAGAGGTCGTTGAAGAGGCCATCAGACAAAAGTTCAAGGTGTTCTGCCTGTCAGAGCATGCACCAAGGTATGTACGGCACAAGGAGATCTCTTGAACATTGGCTCATACCTCTTCTGCCCTGACAGATACCGCCAGGAAGATCTCTATCCAGAAGAAGTTCGTTTGCTTCGTCTATCACGTTACTCCTTGTTCATCTGCATCGCCCGTCCTGGAGCTCACATTCTTCTTGTCCGGCCTATCTCATCCCTTCCAGTCCGATCTCACTCCCTCCTTCCTCCTCTCAACCTTCACCACCTACCTCACCACCGCCCACCACCTCCGCACCCTCCACTCTTCCTCGCTCTCCCTCCCCATCGGCCTCGAAACCGACCTCATCACCCCGCTCGACCTCTCCTCCCTCCTCACTCTCCTCTCACGCGAATCGTCCCGAATCGACTACCTCGTCGGCTCCCTCCACCACGTCAACGAGATCCCCATCGACTTTGACCGGCCCACGTTCGATCGTGCGGTCGCTTCCTTCCCGGGCGAGACGCACCACGAAAGGATGAGGGCGTTGCTGGGAGAGTACTTTGATCAGCAGTTGAGGTTGATCGAGGCGGTGGAGCCGGAGGTGGTGGGCCACTTTGATCTAGTGAGGCTGTGGGAGCCGGGGATGGACTTTAGGAAGTACGAAGGCGTGTGGGAGAAGGTGGAGAGGAACTCGAGGAGGGTGGTGCAGTATGGAGGGTTGTTTGAGGTCAACGCGGCGGCGTTCAGGAAGGGATGGGAGGAGGCCTATCCGGCTTGGGATGTGCTCGAGGTGAGTCTAGTCGGACACTCTTCTTGCCCGCGAGAGATACGTTGCTGACTCGCCTTTGTATGCGTCATCAGTTGATCGTCTCCCTCAATGGCCGGCTCTGCCTCTCGGACGACTCGCATGGACCTCTCGCGGTCGGACTCAACTACTCCCGCATGCGCGACTACCTCCGATCCCACAACGTCACCGAGATGTGGTACCTTCATCTCGACCTCGACTCGCCTCCCTCCACCCCTCCGATCGACTCGACTCGCCCACCTCGGAGCGGACTTGTGACGCCTCATCGCGTCGAGGGCAACTGGTGGGAAGGGCCCTTTTGGGACCGACTTGCCAGCTCACGAGAGTAGATCGGAGGACAAACAGACCTTCTGGGGGCGAAGTGTTTGCATGGGAAAGCGATAGAGATCGGACTACAATGTATGTCTAGTTTAGGTGAATGATGATGCAAGAGGGAGAGAGAACCAGTGGTTGAGACTGGATGAGATGCAAGTGAGAACCGGTCGTTAAGGACGTGAAGAAGCGAGAGAGAAGAAGCACAGGCAGGGGAACAAAGCAACGTGGAGACCAGAGAAGGGTGAAAGAGACGAAAACGACGAAGAAGAGAGCAACGCGACCAGTCTACTACATGGAGCCCTCCTCCATGAGCTCCTCGACGGTCGGGCACTCGCAAATGAGGTTGGTGTCTCCAAACACGTCGTTCACCCGTCCGACCGAGGGCCAGAACTTCTGCTTCCTCAGCCAGGGCAACGGATAGGCCGCCTGCGCTCGGGTGTACGGTCGGTTCCACTGTTCGTCCGGCAGGGTGAGGGTGGCGACCGTGTGCGGGGCGTGCGAGATGATGTTGTTGTCCCTCGGCTGCTTGCCCGACGCGATCTCGTCCGCCTCCGACTTGATGTGGATCATGGCATCGCAGAAGCGGTCGATCTCGGCGAGACCCTCTGACTCTGTGGGCTCGATGAGCATGCCGGTGGTGATGGGCCACGAGCACGTGGGCGGGTGGATCCCAAAGTCCTGCAGTCGCTTTGCAAAGTCCATGACCTTGAGTCCGGTGGTGGGCTCAAACTCTGCGAGGTCGAGGAGGAGCTCGTGGGCGACGCGTCCCTTGCCGTTCGAGTACTTGAGCTTGTAGTGGGGCTCGAGTCGCTTGGCGATGTAGTTTGCAGACAGGATCGACATCTTTGCAGAGTCGGTCAGTCCGTTGCCACCGAGCATCTTGATGAACGCCCAGGAGATGGTCAGGATCGAGGCAGAACCCCAGGGAGCGGCAGAGATGGAGTCAATCGCCTGGGGTCCACCGGTCGGGATGACCGCGTGTCCGGGCAGGAACGGGGCGAGGTGCTCGCGGACGCCGATGGGTCCGACTCCTGGTCCTCCTCCTCCGTGGGGGATACCGAACGTCTTGTGCAGGTTGAGGTGGCAGACGTCTCCTCCGCAGACCATCGGGTTGGTGAGACCCATCTGCGCGTTCAGGTTGGCTCCGTCGAGGTAGACCTGTCCCCCGTGCGAGTGGATGATCTCGCACGCCTCCTGGACGCCGTCCTCGAAGACTCCGAACGTGGACGGGTAGGTGACCATGAAGGCGGCCAGGTTGTCCTTGTGCTTGTCCGCCTTTGCTCGGAGGTCGTCCATGTCGAGCTCTCCCGAGGCGAGCACCTTGACGGGCACGACCTTGAGTCCGGCCATGACGGCCGAGGCGGGGTTGGTTCCGTGCGCAGAGACGGGGATCAGGCAGATGTCTCGCTGGCCCTGGCCGATCGACTCGAGGTAGGCGGTGATGACCGAGAGACCGGCAAACTCTCCCTGCGCTCCAGAGTTGGGCTGCAGGGACATGGCGTGGAAGCCGGTGACGATGCAGAGGTCCTTCTCGAGCTCCTTGATGAGCTGCTGGTAACCGTCCGTCTGCTCGATCGGCGCGAACGGGTGGATCGACCCAAAGCCGGGCATGGTGAGGGGGACCATGGACGCGGTGCTGTTGAGCTTCATCGTGCACGACCCGAGCGGGATCATGGCGTGCACGAGCGAGAGGTCCTTGCTCTGGAGGTGGTAGATGTACCGCATCATCTCGGTCTCGGAGTGGTGCGTGTTGAAGACGGGCTGCGTCAGGTACTTTGACGTCCGCTTGAACTCGTCCGGCAGGAACGAGATCTCGCTCAGCCCGGCCGCGTTGAGGCCGGCTCCGGATGCGAGCTTGACGAGCTGCTCGGCTCCAATCTTGTCTCCACCGGCCGCCTTGACAAACACGTTGGCCAGAGCGAGAAGGTCGATGATGCCGACGCTCTCGTCAAACGTGACTCCGACCGTCGAGTCGTCAATCTGTCGGAGATTGATCCTCGCGTCGTTGGCAACCTCGTGGAGAGCCTTGGCGCCTCCAGGGGCAGAGGTCGAGATGGTGAGGGTGTCAAAGAAGTTCTTGTTGTTGATCGTGTAGGGAGTCGAGGGGAGGGAGAGGAGCGTCTCCTTGAGGACGTGCGTGAGCGAGTGCACCTTTGCGGCGATCCGACGGAGTCCCTCGGGTCCGTGGTAGACGGCGTACATGGCGGCCATGTTGGCGAGCAGAGCCTGGGCGGTGCAGATGTTGCTGGTCGCCTTCTCTCGTCGGATGTGCTGCTCTCGGGTCTGGAGGGCGAGTCGGTAGGCCTTCTCGCCGTTGCTGCCCTTGCTGAGTCCGATCAGACGTCCGGGCATCTTCCTCTTGAGCCCGTCTCGGCACGAGAAGAAGGCAGCGTGAGGTCCTCCGTAGCCGGCAGGGACTCCAAACCTGGCCGAGTTTCCAAAGACCATGTCGGCCCCCCACTCGCCGGGCGGCTTGAGCATCGTGAGCGCGAGCAGGTCGGTTCCGACGGCGACCTGTCCTCCGAGCTGGTGGACCTTGTCCGTCACCTCGGACCAGTTGTCAATCTCTCCGTTGACGTCCGGGTACTGGAGGAGCGCTCCGCACAGATCCTTGGAGACAGCAGGGTCGGCGAGCAGCTCGGACGGGTTGCCGACAACGATCTTGAGCTTGAATCCCTTGGCTCGCATGAGCAGTACCGAGAGCGTTTGAGGAGGCTACAGGCGAGGAAGACACGGGTCAGCTTCCGGTGACCACAGAGTGAGGCATATGCAGCAATGCGACTCACGACTCCAGACGCGACGATGTACGTCTTCTTGTTCTTGGCCGCTCCCATCGACATAATCATCGCTGAAAACACGAGAGACGCTGTCAGCTCAAGGAAAAGGAGAAGAGAAGTCGAGTGGACTGACCCTCAGCAGCAGCGGTTCCCTCGTCGAGCAGACTGGCGTTCGAGTAGGGCAGTCCGGTGAGGGAGGTGACCATCGACTGATAGTTGATCAGCGACTCGAGTCGCCCCTGAGCAATCTCGGGCTGATAGGGCGTGTAGGACGTATACCACGCAGGGTTCTCGGTGATCTGACGAGAGCAAGAAGGATGGATGAGCTCCTGTCTGCCCATGCTGGCACGCGTCCGACTGGCCCCGCTGCTGGAGCCGAGCCCATGCGACACTCACGTTTCGCAGAATGACTCCAGGCACGACTGCCTCGTTGTAACCCATTCCGATGTAGGTCTTGTAGATCTTGTTCATCCCTGCGATCTCTGTCGCCCTGCGAAGGAACTCTGCATCCGAGTAGGGCCGGATGGACTCGTCCGAGACCTGCTCGTCCGCGATTCGGATCGATTTGGGGACAGAGTCGGCGATGAAGTCGTCCATCGAAGAGTAGCCGAGCGCAGAGAGCATCTTGGCGGCCTCGTGCTCATCCGGACCAATGTGTCGGGCGGGGTGAAGGTCGAGCGGAGCAAAGATCCTGGAGAGAAGGCACCGAGCGCACGCGCGCATGGCAGGTGAGCTTCGGTCCACTCGTCCTCCCTGCCAGCGTGTGTAGGTCGACAAGGCACGCAGGCTTCGAAGATGAGGTCATAGTGAGCACTCACGAGTCTGTAGGAGTCTGGTAAGGCAAGGCAGGGCTGGTCTGTGCGACGGTCCTCTTCTGCACGTGTGACCTCGAGGAGGAGGCATGGGCGTTTGTTCGTCCAGCAAGGATCGAGCCAGACGAGAGTGAGCTCGAAGACACCGACACACTCGTCCGCCGGACAGCAAGCGACGACAGCCGGGAAGGGAGAGACATCGTGTGGGAGGGGCGTAAGGGGTGTGGTGGTTGCAAGCGCGAGGGCGAGCCAGACGACTTTTCGAGCAAGGCAGCATGTATCTCGGTGCGCTCTGGCACCGAGACGGAGGAGGCCGCCCCCCCTCGCTATCTTCCCTCCTCCGGGGCCCTCGGCCGGATCGACACCTCCCCGTCAAACGAACAAAGAAGGACATATGGATTGCGTGTACGAAGATGCAGAGAGATGAAGTGAAGCGATCGAAAGATGAGAGAAAGTGACGCTGACGGCCGAAAGGGTGCCCAGAAGAACGCGTCGCAACACGTGCTTCTGAGTCGCGACCCCCAGCCCAACCCGATGAGAAGATGAGAGCTCGCAGAGACTAGCTAGACTAAGCAGACACGGTTGTTTGAGGCGCAAAGACCTCGGAAGGGTTCTCCTGCAAGACGCGAGTAAGAAAAGGGAGCAGGCGGGTCAGCTACAGCCGCGGTCTGCTGGCCCCACAGGGCGCCTCTCTGGGCCGATATGGCCGCGATGGATTGGCACTCACCGCCTCTGCGTCCTCCTTGTACGAGGCCACCTTTCTGCGCATCTCGAGCGTCTCCGGATCCGTATCCTCGACCTTGCCCTTGAGGCGCGACGCGAAGATCATGCCGCGGACGGTTCCCTTGAGCGTGACGCGCGACTTGACGTTTGCCTGCACGTGCGGCAGGAGGTCGACCTGAGCGGCCGCGTCAGGCTGCCTGACCTCCTGGCTCAGCCAGGGGTGGGCGAGGCACTGCTCAGCCGTCATTCGCTTGCTTGCGTCGACGGTGAGGCACTTGTTGACAAAGTCGCGCGCAACGTCCGACACTCCGGCCCAGTACTCCTTCGGCTCAAACGCGTACGCCCCGGCGATGATCCTGAACAAAAAGAGCCAGTCTCGATCAGCATGTGTGGGAAAAGGAGGTTATGCGTCAATGACTTCTCGGACTCACGCCTTCATCTCGTCCGCCTGCGACTCCTTGTCGAACGGTGTGTAGCCGCAGAGGAGGAAGTACGAGATGACTCCAATCGCCCAGATGTCTTTAAAAGGGAAAGATGAGCATATCAGCGTCGGCAGGGCAGGCAAAGAGAGGGGGCGATCGACGTACCGACAGGCTTTCCGTGCCCCTTCTTTGTGAAGATCTCGGGTGCCATGTATCCAGGCGTTCCGCAGGTGGTGGTGAGCATCTTGAACGTGTCCTCGGATGTGATCCGACTCAGACCAAAGTCAGCAATCAGCAGCTCAGACTCCTCCGTCTTGTTGGCAAAGATCAGGTTCTCCGGCTTGACTGAAAGCAGAAGAAAACAGACAAATGAGGTCAGTACACGACATCCAAAGGACAGGACATATTGGTACTTACGATCTCGGTGGACGATACCCTGGTCGTGCAAGTACTTGACGGCGGACGTGACGACATAGATCAGGTGGGCAGCGTCGCTGAGAGCAGGAGATCTGTCAGATCGGGGCTGACGCACATCCGAGGCAGGACAGAGACAGACGTACCGCTCGTAGTAGTTTCCCTTGGCGCAGATCCGGTCAAAGAGCTCTCCTCCGGTACACACTGCGATGGGATGAAAAGGGTGCAGGAATCAGTCGGAGGCCATTTCTGTAAGATGCACGGATAGCACTTACGGTCAAAGACGAGGTACAAGTTCGACTTTGTCTCAAAGTAGTCGATCAGGCCGACAATCTGTAGACAAACGATGGACAGACGTCAGTGAGGCGATACGCAAGCAAACGAGCGCAGAAGTCGCGCTCACGTTCGGGTGCCCCTGCGAGACCTTCTTGAGGACCTCAATCTCGTTTCGGACCTGAGGGGACAGCGAGCCAGAGAACCAGACAGAGAGAGCGGACCGGACAGGAGGCAGGGAAGAGGACAGAGGAGTGTCAGTCCAGGCGAGATCATCGCCTCTACCCGCCCTTGCGTTAATTCGATCGAGACGTACCATGTGCTCCCTCCCCTCCATCAACTGCGCATTCGAATAGGGCAAGGTCGGGTCAGTCAGATGGTCGAGCGGACGGATGCACAACGTCGGCGAGGCGGACCTTCTTGGAGATGATCTACGAGTGGAAAAGATGGAGAGCAGTCAGTCGGCAGGTCTGACGTTTGAAACATGCAAGATTGATACTGCTTACCTTGCATGCGTAGTACTGGTCACGCACAAAGGACGGGACGAATGGGCCAAAGAGTGAGGGTCAGTCCCGGGTTGGTCCATGGTCGTCAAACTCGAGCTGATGTCGCCCCGTCGACTGACCTTTCCGGTGACAATGTGGACAGCCTCCTTGACGACAGCGTACGTTCCAGATCCAAGCGTCTTGCCGGTCTTGTACTGCAAGCGGTCATTCAGTGCGATGAGGAAGGAGATTGTCAGCTCCGTCAGTCGGCGGCGTCCAAGCCGAGATGCGAGCTCAGAGGTCGTGGACGAGACGAGCCGGCCAGCTTCCCATCATCTTCCGGGGAGGCATACGAGAGCGCAGATCTGGGCGATCAGATCGCCAGATGTCGCGCTGTGCGAGTCTTCTCCGTGCTGCGAGCATGGTGCCGCTCTCGCGAGGGCAGCGACCGACGAGGTGACGACACGCAACCGGACGGTCGACCCCCCTCCCATCTCCGCTTGGGCCATCCTCGCAGCCAGGTGTCCCAGCGTCTCCACAATCGAGCGATCAGAGGTCTCCGCTATGTGTCATACACGGGCGAGCAGAGGTGACCAGAGAGGTCTGTCGTCGCGAGAACTGTCGAGACACAGGGGGACGCGAGCGAGCGAACGGCGAGCTCATCCTCTGATCCCACTCACCTGACACGGTACGGTAGTCATCTTGAGAGCTAAGACTAGGAGTGATTGATGCTGAACCGGGGGAGCCTGGTCGAGATCCGTGTGCGAGGGAGAAGAGATGGCCGTTGGTTGGATCCGGAGCTCGCAGCTGCCCTCAGGAGGTGAGCGAGACCCTGCTTGCCTGCCTTCCTCCGACCTCGCCGACAGGACGACAGACTCTAACCACGACCTTCACCCGCTTGCACCATGTCTGCCTCTCCACTCGTCTCTCCTACCCTCTCGACGTCCTCCCGCCCGCAACGACATCGGGCGAGGAGCATCTCCCTCCCTGCCGGGTCTGTCCCGATGCCGTCGCTGGACCTCGACTCTGAGTGCGCGTTCGTCCCCTCGTCCGGCGTCGCAGGAGGCCACTTTGAGAGCTTCTCAAAGCTCGAGGTCATCCTCGTGAGTACCGGATCTTCCAGATCCGTAGGCTCATTCGCTTGCGACGCTGACATGGCCTCATCCTCTCAGATCTCAGCTGCCTTTACGATCGTCGTGCGTGCCCGCCTCTGTGCACTCCTCTGTTTGCTCCCCACTCACTCTCCTCTCCTTCTCCCACTTTGTACTCAGGCTGCTGTCGCTATCGCAGCGGGCCTGACTACCATCTTTGACTGGAAGGAGTGATCCGGCAAGCTTCGCGTCGTCGGCCACACGACTTCCAGACGGAGCAGCAGGCACGAAGGTCACCCTCGACGGCCCGCTCCGCCCGACACTCCCAGCTTCCTCGTGCCCTCTCCGGCGCCGAAAGTTAGGCCAAAGGAGTGCGGCACAGGGCAGATCTGAAGGGAAGGGATGGTGCAGCAAGCCAGGGGTGGCATGTCCAGGGGCTGGAGTCGAGCCTCCGACAGGTGGACGAGGGCGGGTGCGTGCCGGACGGCTCAGCTTGCTCCCGCTCTCAGGCCAGGCGCGACAGCTTCCTTGCCGCGAACGGCTAGGAAGGTGGTACGGTCGGGAATGTGTCATCATATGTCATGGTCATTTGTTACGTTCGCCCCTCAGCAAGCCCCCACGCCCTCGGGCTTCTCCTCTGTCGTCGCCATGCTGTCCGCCCGCTTCCAAGCCTAGTCAAAGAAGAAGTCGACGTTGGACGGTGGAGGCGGAGGAATCAACTGGGTCGGGATCGAGACCTTCTCCCCGGACAGATCAAGCAGGCGGATCTTGAGGCCGATGTCGGTGAGCTGGTCGATGAGTTCCTTTGTCTCCTTTGTGGCGATCCTGGCCGAGTCGCTCCGGAGCAGGTTCAGTCCATCGGTCCACTCCGAAAACTGGGCTCGGTCCTGGGTCACCACGCTACGAGTGGAATGAAAGACGAAGGCACAAGTCAGCGACAACTCTCAGTAAACACACGAGGCGAAACCCGAGTGGACGTACTCGAGCAACGAGACTTCTCCTCCGGCCAGCAGGGAGAAGCTGAGCTCGCTCGCCACTTTGAGCACCCCACCCCCGCTACTTCCATTGGACGGGTTCGCACGAAGGGTGTCGCCCTTCTTCTCGTTGAACGAGACAACGTTGACCGTCTTGGACGTCGGATACGAGGTCTTGAGGGCAATCTCGCTGATCAGCGAGAGGTCGACTGACACGAGGTGCGGATGATTCAAGGTCAGCCCCAGACAGGAACTCAAAAGAGTCGTTCAGAGAATGAGCCGACGTAGAGAGACTCACTTCGCTCGTTGAGCTCCTCCATCGTCGGTTTCGACGCGTGCTGGTGCTGCGTCTCGAGGTAGCCGAGGCTCTTCTTGTTCGGTGCCTAAAGTAGATGCAACGCATATCAGTGACCAGTTAGAGAACCTGAGCCGCGAAGGCAGACAGCTGGAGCACTCAGCAGTCGGATGAACGTCCACCCGCGAGGAGTGTTCCTGCTTGGTTCGCGCGCGTAAGGAGCCACCGACGTGCCGTGCATGAACCAGGCTCCATCGCTAGTCGGTCAAAGCCAAACCGGGTCAGGGATCCGTCAGCTGCCAGCGTCGCGGACCCGGAGAAAGGCATGGACGTACAGCATGCACTGGATCCTCTGTGCTTTGACGAACGCAAAGCACTCCTCGAATAGAGTGTTCCGAAGGTTCCTTCACACCAGAAATGCGGAGTCGAGTCAGCTGTTGTACCGCACGACGTGTGTCACCGCACCAAGACTGACCTGATTGGGACTTTCGTCAGCAGGTCGTCCTTCTCCTCGACCTCCTTGAGCATCCTCTCTCTGACGGCCTTGTACGCGACTTCCCCTCCGAAGCCCTTCTCGAGCTCGCCAGGCTTTGCGAACACGCGCTCCTCGTCATGGAGGACGAGCTCGACCTGGCTGCGCACCACCTGCGAGACCCTCCCGAAGTCGTCGGCCGTGGCGGCCGAGTCGTCCCACATGCGCAGGAAGAACCGGAGCGCGAGCGAGTGCACGTACGAGAACGAGAGCAGCAGGGGTTGGAAGTGGGTCGACACAGCATAGTCGCTGATCTCGTAGTACTCGAGCAGGATCTCGACCGTCTCGTTGCTGAGCACGACAAGGGGGCGGAAACAGACACGTCAGAGAGTCCGACGAGTTGGCAAAGAGGGTCGAAAGGTGAACATGCGTACCTGGCTCGTCCAATCGGACAGCGTCGGTCATCTGGCTTCGAAATCTGCTCGATCAACAGCTGGAAGCACGGAGAAGTTGCTTGAGATGAGCAAGGAATGTCAAGCCGGAGTGTCTGGACCGGGACTCACCTTCGATAAACCATTATCAGCGTCAGTCGCAAACGAGTGCTGTCGGACGTCGATGGAGAGGGATCAGCTTCTGGCAGTTCGGACGACTTCGGGAAGACCTGAGGGCGTACGAAACTGTTGAGACCGAGTCTACCAGTCTTCCATACGACCCTCGCTCGCGCCCCCTCCCCTTGGACGTCGAGCCCGAGGAGATCCCATCGGACACGCTCATCCTCGTCCAGGCCGGTCGCGCTCCAGATCTCGTCCAGCATCTCCCGATGGACCCTATTCGAGGATGTGTCGACCGAGCTGCGATGCAAGTGGAACGTCGCGCGAAGGATGTTTGCTGCGGCGTAGATAGCAGGTCGATCAGACGATGTCAATCTGCGCAGATACCCAAGAAAGAGTCTGACTCACATTGGAAGTCGAGCAAGGCAGTCTCGAGATCTGGTCGGTGAGGGGGCGCCATCAGCGTCTGACAGCGGAGCCGAGCCATGATCAGTCAGATGAACCCGCATCAGGTCAGGATGGTGGCAAAATGACTGACCTGGACGTCCCTCCTGACGTTTAGCTTGTCGAGATCGGACATGAACTCGTTGAACTCGTCGCCGTCGCTCGCGGCGGACAGGAGCGAGTTGATGAGCATCAGACTGGTGGGATACAAAGTGAATAGACACTTCAGCACCAAGGCACTCTCACGGGCAGCAGAGGGGGAGCCAGGCATGCGACTCACCTGTTTAGACACTCTCCTCCCTCGGGCCCTGTCAAGCGAGCTACGACCTGCTGCAGGAAAGCCGGCTGGTCCCGGATCGAGGCATACACGACATCAAACCCAGAGCTAGGTAGGATAGACCGGAGGATCGAGGTTGCTGGGCGGGAGATGTTGATGGGCGAGGATGGAGACGAGATGATGGCAATGATGTCGGACACGAACGTCGGCGACAGGCTGCTCAGGTTGCGACCCGATGTTGAGGTGAGCGCCTGGAGCGCCTGGAGGGCATACGCGAGCGAGTTGCCTTCCAACTTGTTGACCAGAGCCACCAGCCTGTAGAAGGGAAGATCGCGAAGGATCAGCAGCAGCCTAGCACGTGAAGAAAGTGACACGTGGCTTACTCCTGGTCTCCGCCCTGTTCTACAAACTCATCACAGAAGGCGCCCTCCTTGACGTAACGTTGTAGGTTGAAGAGTGTGAGCTTGACTGTCGATGGGGGAGTCTGCGGGTCGACGAGGGTGGCGAGGAGGGTCGTGCAGGTGATGGCCGGCGAAGTCCCCAGGCGGAGGGGTGTCTTTGCTTCCACCGTCGACCGGAGCGAATCGTCCGTCACCAGCGAGTCGTCCTCCACAGATCGCAGCGCATACAGCAGTGGTGGTTCGGTGATCGAGAAGCTCACGCAGAGCTGGCGACGAGGCAGGCAGGCGTAAACGAGAGGGAGGAGAGTCGCGGTGAGCTCGGACTGCTTCAGACGCGAGCTCGCTGTCCAGCGGGCGGGCACACACCTGTCGAACCACATCGCTCACAGCTGCACAGAAATGGGCTAAAATCAGTCAAGGACGAGGTCTGTAAGTATCTGCATGTTGACGTACCTAGTGTCGGATCTATCCTCGCTCTGATGGTCTGACTTTGGCCGTTGGAGGCGTACTCGATGGCGTTCGTCGCTACGACGACCCGCTTGGACGGCTTAGGTGTACTCTGGAACGCAGCCGCGCTCTGGAGCGTCGGCGTTGCAGCGTTGGACATGTTGCCGCTGGAGGGTGGGGTCGATGTCAGGGTGTGATCCGCTCTCGGGCCTTTCCGTGAGCTCGAAGCTCACCGTCCCGGGCGAGCCCCTGAACGTCCATCTCCCTCGCCAGCCGTCACTCATGTCAGGCTCGATAGAGCTCGACAGGATCCCATCAACCTCCTCGCACTATGACCGGACGCGGCAGGACGAGGACGAGGACGAGCTCGACCATCGAGCTCGGTTGCTCTCAAAGCACGAGCTCGACTCGGACATCGACACCGACACGGATGGTCTCGACAGCCTCCGACTCGACCTCGAGAAGATGGAGCAGGACGAACAAGACGGAGGAGTAGAAGCGATGATAAGAAAGGTCAGTTCAGCCCTGCTTTGTCCTCCCCCGAGATATCGACGCGTCCAAGCGGGTCGAGAGGACTGGGTGAGCCGCTGGGGTCGACAACCGCGTCGCCCTCGGCGATCACTCTTCTCTGCCCCTCTCGTTCCTCAGGACTCAGCGTCAGGCATAAGCTCTTGCACTTCTATGATAGCTGACCAACTCTCGATCCTTACTGTCTTGTTCCAGGCCGTATCCGACACGGACGATCCAAGTCTGCCCACCCTGACGTTTCGTGTCGTTCTGCTCGGGTCCATCTTCTGCGTCCTTGGAGCTGCAGCAAGTCAGCTCTTCTTCTTCAAGAGCAACCCTCCTTCCTTCTCCAGGTCAGTATGAGTCTCTCGGGCGATGTCTAGGCCGAAGAGGCTGACGCGACTGTTGACTTCGCGCGTCCGTGTCCAGCTTTTTCGTGATTCTCGCCACATACCCCCTCGGCAACCTGTGTGCTCGCTGGCTGCCCCGTCGTCGGATACCCATCCTCGGGCAACTGAATCCGTCACCGGTCTTCAGCATCAAAGGTCCGCCTCTCGCCCCCACTTCAGCTAAAGAGCCAGGCTGATCTGCTTACTGCCTCTGTCTCGGTAACCAGAGCACCTCCTCGTCGGCGTCATCGCCTCTTCCGGAGGGAGCGCAGCCTATGCGTCCGACATCCTCGCCATCCTCGAGCTCTACTACAAGACGTCCCTCGGAGCGGTCGCTGGCATCACTCTCCTGCTGACCACCCAGCTGATTGGCTTCTCGCTCTCGGGCCTGCTCCAAGACTTGCTGGTCAAGCCTACGAGCATGTACTGGCCATCCAGTCTGCCCGTCGTCACCCTCTACCGAGTCCTCCACGACAAGGCGACCACCCTCACCGCCTTGAGGCTTCGCTTCTTCGTCGTCATCTTCGCCGGAGCCTTCATCTACCAAGTCAGTCGAGCGCTCCTTCGTCTCCTACGCACGGGTTCAGTGCTGACTCTTCACCTATCCCGCTCGGCAGTTCTTCCCTGGCTTCATCTTCCCCACCCTCACCTCGCTCCCGCTTCTGTGCGTGCTCCCGAGTCCGACACCGGCGATCCTCCGGACGATCGGATCAGGCTACGAAGGTCTCGGTTTTCTGGGTGTGTCCTTCATCTTGCTTCCTCGCTCCGTGTATAAATGGTCTGACCCTTCGTGATGATGCCTGCCATCGCTGCAGACCTCTCGTTCGACTGGGGGGCCGTCGGCAGCTCTGGCCTGCTCTACACGCCGTTCTGGGCTCTCCTCAACTGGTTCGGCGGCCTGATTGGCATGCTCTGGATCGTCACACCAATCATCTACTTCGGCAACTTTTGGGACGCGCGGTCGTTCCCCTCGGCCGTCTCTGCCGGACTGTTCAATCGGAACCATACTCCCTTCGACGTCCACGCCATCCTCACGCCCGCGCTCACCCTCAACGAGACCGCGTTCGAGACAGCTGGGCCTCTGCTGTTGACGCCCTACTTTGCGCTCACCTACGCGCTGAGCTTTGCGAGTCTGACATCCGTCATCACCCACGTCTATCTCTTCCACGGGACCGAGATCAAGGCCGCTTTCGCAAAGGGCAGGAGAGGCTCAGAGGACGATGATATCCACAACAAGCTCATGAAGGCCTACGACGACGTCCCAAGGAGGTGGTATGTGGCGATCGGCGTGCTGTGCCTGCTCGCGAGCCTGGTGCTCGTGGTGTTCACGCCAGCGCTCCAGGTACATCCCCTCTTGAGCCAATTAAGCAGCTTCACCTCGCTGACTCCTGCACGGACCCCCCTTTCGCCTGCAGACTCCGATATGGTCTCTCCTGCTCTCGCTGTTGATCGCGGTCATCTTCGTCGTCCCGATCGGGGTGGTCTCTGCCGTGTCTGGAACGACCATCGTGAGTGATTTGACGGAATTCTCTTTCCTACTGAGCCCTTGCCCACTAATCATCCGTCTTGTGACTCCGCTTCAGGGCTTGAACGTGCTCACCGAGTTCGTGCACGGGATCTTGCAACCTGGCCGCCCAGTCGGCAACGTCTTTTTCGTATGTCATCTTTCTCTCCCTACTTTCCGCCCAAGACGAAGCTTACGCCTCTTTGCTCTCTCCACAGAAATGCTTTGGGTACATGTCGGCCAGCCAAGCCCTCAGCTTGACTTCAGATCTCAAGTGAGTCGTCGCCACGCCCTACATATCTTATGCCTCGGTATCGCAACTGACGTATGCTCCTCCCTCTCTCTCGCTCAGACTCGCTCTGTACCTCAAGGTTCCCTACAAGGTCAGCATCCCGCTGACTGCTACCATCCAATGCGAGCTAGAGCTGATCCATCTACCTCGATCTTCTTACTCTGCAGGACATGTTCCAAGCCCAAGTGCTCGGCACCGTCATCGGAGCCGTCGTCAACTACGCCACCCTCGTGACCGTCATCGCTCAAAAGCGGCCCTTCCTCGACGGGACGACCGTGGACCCGACCGGCCAGTGGACAGGGAGGGCACCCGCCGTCTTCTTCTCCGCCAGCGTCATCTGGGGGTTGATCTCGCCGGCACGGTTCTTCGCAGGGAAGTACTGGATCCTGTACCTCGGCTTCCCTCTCGGCGTCCTCGTTCCCTTCGTCTGCTACCGCCTGCATATCCGGTACCCCGACAAACACTGGAACAAGGTCGTCTTCCCCATCATCTGCTCGGGCGCAACACTCATCCCTCAAGCGCCGTCCAACATTCTCCTCACCTCGTTCCTCCTCGCGATCTTTGTCCACCTGTACCTCGTCAAGCGGCATCCCGGCTGGTCCGACAAGTTCCTCCTCACCCTCTCGGCAGCGCTGGACGCGGCCACCTCGCTCAACGCTATGTTCATCTACGTCGTCTTTACCGGCGTGCTGGGCGGCTGGGCCTGGGGCGAGTGGTGGGGGAACCCGAACGGCGACTCTGAACACTGCAGGACTTAGACTAGCAGGACGCGTCTGAAGTTGAGGTCATAATAGAAGTACAACGTAGCACGTTACGACTAGAGTACACTGTACCGGAGTCCAGAGACCAGGGAGCAAGCGATCCTCCGAGGACCTAGACGAGACCTAGACGAGCGTCTTGGACATGTAGACGCCGTCGAGCTCGTAGCCGAGCCGACGGTAGTAGTCTCGGGTTCCGATCCCCGAGATGACGGCAATCTTCCAGCTGTCGTGCTCCTCGCGGGCGATCCGCTCGGCCTCCTCCATCAGCAACGTTCCGATCCCTTGGTGCTGGAACTTCTTGGGGTTTCGGCCGTGGACACCGATCGCGGTTCCGTACACGTGCTGCAGAGAGGCAAAAGTGAAATCGGGTCAGCTGCTAAGAAGGTCAAAAGGGCAGTGCTCGGGGAAGTCAAGGACGCACCAGCTCTCGGACCATACTGGCGCCCATGCCGTCGGGGCCATTGACGAGCTCCTTTCGGAAGGTGCCCTCCTCGGAGCACTTTCGCAGTCGGAGCAAACCGACGAGAACGTCCTGCTCGGCGTCCTCGTACGAGAGGAACGTCTCCCAGCCGCCTGTGAGGCGCGGAAAGAACAGCGCAAGTCAGCACGGGGAGTGGGAAGCATGGGAGGTGAAGAACAGACGAACCGTTCGCAACGTAATCACGCCGGATGAGCTCGAGGTGATACGGCTTGGCGGCGTTGTGGATCTCGTGGATCTGCAAAGACAACACGTCAGCGTGATGTCTCGAGTGGGCAAACTTTTGAGGACTTTGAACTTACTCCGACCTCCCTATACCTGACATCCCTGCACTCGACTCCAAAGTCCTTCATCCTGCCCAGTGCAAGCTCTCGCAGGTTCCCGTTCTCGACTCCACTCGAGACGAGCGGCATCGGGATGTCTCGCTGGACACGGTACACTCGCGTCCATGGCGGGACGAGGGCCATGATCCGGGCGACAATGTCGACGAGCGCGTTCGGGGTGTAGTTCTTGTACTTTCCTGCCTTCCAGAGCTCGTACAGACCGGTTCCTCGGATGACGAGTGTCGGGTAGAGCTTGAGTCCGTCGGATCGATAGGCGGGGTTCTCAAAGTACTCCTGCAGACGCGACATAAGACGACAGACGGGTCAGCCGAATAGCAGGGCCTGTCTAGTAAGGCCGAACGGACCTTGAACTGAGCCATGTCACGCTCCTCTCCCATGTTCGGCAGATCCTGCAGTGCGAATGGAGTCGAGTCAGCGAACCCAAAGAGAGAAGATGGTTCAGATCGCACCGCCTCACCGGCATCATGTGGGCGACAATCTTGTACCCTGCGTCCTTCGCCATGTGGAACGATTCGGTGACAGCCTTGACAGTGTGACCTCTGAGATACAAGGGGCGACGAGACCCGTCAGCGTTCTGTGGGCCGTCGTCAAAGCTCGGCAGACGACGAAGGATGACTGACCGGTTCGTGTCCCTTGCGACATCCTCGTACACGCTCTGCACACCAATCTCGAGCCTCGTGCACCCGTATCTCAGCATTTGACTGTCGACGGCACGAGAAGCAAGCAAAGTCAGCTTACCGATCCAAGCAACTCGCTCCCGAGCTCGACCTTGTGAGAGACGTGTGCTGACCTGAGATGAGGTCGGAGACAGTAGTCTGGTCGGGTCTCGATCGTGATGCCGACACACTTGATCTTAGCCTGCTCCGAGAAGCGGACCGCCTCGTCGACGTCCGTGCCGGTGAAGCCCGACATCGAGTTGTGGAGCTGAGCGATGAACGTGTGTCGGTAGTCCTCAGGCATCGACATGAACGTTCCTCCCATGATACTAGAATGAAAGAGAAGACAGAGCGAAAAAACACGGGGTGAAGGTCAGTCACATGCGAACGGCAGTAGAGAGACGCCACGAGAGAGACGAACATGATCTCGATCTGAAGAAGGCAGAAAAGCAGAATGTCAGGCTTCGGATCAGAGAGTGTTCGAGAGGCGGCTAGATCGCGAGGAGGGCGTACCTTGTCTACCGAGTGACCCAAGCTCTTTAGCTGCTCCATCCTGCCCTTTGCCTGCTCGTAAGGGTCGTATCGCGCTCGGATCGCACGCATCGAGGTAGGCTCGTACCCGGTGTAGGACTGAGTCGAGTACTCAAAGTCAGAGTCTGGCCCTCCGGGGCAGTAGACGCAGATGTTTCCTGCAGCGACGAGGCACAGGCAGAGGTGGTGAGCTCGAAGCTCGGCCTCGAGCGAGCGGGTCGGTCGAGGGTGAAGTAGACTCACCGGTGAGAGCAACGTGCGGGCAACGATGAGGCTTGCACATGACAGCAACGACAGCGATCTAGTGGCGCATAAGCAGTGCGAGCAAGGAAGGAAAGTTAGCTTGACTCGAGCGAGAATGAGCGAGTCGTGAGAGGTCGGGTGGGTCGGACTCACCCCTGACGCTGACCGGACTGGCTTGATGGTGATCTTTCCTGCGAGAGCCGACTTCCACTCCTCGGGTACGGCTGCGAGGATGTCTACCAGCCTCGGGAGTTGCTTGAGGCCCGCCTTCTTTGCGAGCTTTGACCGGAGCGCATTCAACGAGACGTCCGGCGGCGGCTTCCTCGTCGAGCTCAGCGACTGCTGCTGGGCCTTGTGCACAGAGATGAGCTCGTTCACGATCGCAGTGCAGCACAGAAGATGGAGCTCAGGCTGAGAAGGGCCAGAGCCAACTGGGAAAACGACAAGCAGAGCAACACCGGTCAGCTCACAACGAGACCGAGCTCAACCGGTCAGGCGAGCGGGCAGGAGACGACACCGACCTGCACAAGCAGACAGGAAGAGAGCAGTCGTTAGCAGAGTTTACCGAGACAGACTACTCATCTTCCCGAGCGTACCTTGTTGAACCATGTTGACAGAGAGGTGTTAAGAAGGCCAAGGTGGGGTTGAGAGCTCACCTCACGGCCGCTGGGTGAAATCGAGTTGAGCTCACGTCGGGTTCCTTCTCGTTGCCCGCACCTCAACGGCCACCCTCCCTCCCCGCGTCCTGTCTTGCCAGCATGTCGGTCGTGATCGACTACTCGCTCCTCTCGGATCCAGCTCTGACCTCTTCGCTCGTGGACGCGTTCAACGCCAACCTCGCGTCTGCGCCTCGGCCGTCGTTCTTGGGTCCGATCACGCTCAACTCGTTCGACTTTGGCACAGAGGAGCCGGACGTAGAGGTCGTAGGACTCAGGGACGTCTACAAGGACTTCTTGGATGCAGAAGAGGAAGAAGAGGAAGAAGAGGACGAGGGTCACGGAGGCGAGGGACAGGCAGAGGCGTGGACCGACGGTGGGCACGAGAGGGAGAGCGGAGACGGAGGAGGATGGTCCCGGACCGGCACAGACGACGAACCCCTCCCTCGGCCACACCACAACCACAGAAGAGAAGACAGTCACCAAGGAGGAGGTGGGCTCAACATCAGAGGGTTGACCTCTCCTCCGCCGTCGATGGGCCCTCTCCCTCCGTTCCACGGTCGACCCGGGTTTGACTTTGGGTCGCCCATGCACCACGGATCGCCCTTCACGTCCAGGGTCGGACTCGGATCAGGACTGCACTCGCCCATACCCACACCGTACTTGTCTCGGAACCCATCGTTCTCGTCCTTGCCTCCCGGAGTGGGCCCATCTCCCACGCCTTCCACGGGGTCGCCCCATCATCGCGGAAACAGCCGGCGACCGTCCCCGAACGAACGATACCCATCTTCGTCGTCAAAGCCCCAACAGGAGGACGAGGACCCATCCGCGTCAGGCCCGCCGTCCCTCCAGCTCCATCTACACATCCATCACCCGTCCAACATCCGGATCTCCCTTTCGACGACCCTCCTCATCAACCACCCGTCGCCCGCCTTCATGTCGCTCCCCCTCACGCTCACCATCACCCGCCTGGAACTCGACTTCCATCTCGTCATAGCCTTTGAGGCTGCATCCGCCTCCAACAACACGCCCGCACCCAACCCTTCGCCATCACACAGCTCTCGGCAGCAGCCTCCGTCGCGTCGGACGCGTCGACGCGCACCGGGGAACCGCGTCCACATCTCCATCCTCGACGAGCTCGACCCTTACGGACCTCCAACGCCGTCCAATCCAGACTCGTCGCCGTCCTCGGGCCTGTCCGGCGCGAACCAGGACGGGAAGCCGTTGCCGATAGGGCAGCGGATCATCCCGCGGATGGAGATTGAGAGCGGGATCGGACAGGAAGGGGAGCATGTGCTGAGGAACGTACAGAAGGTCGAGAGGTTCGTGCTGGAGCTTCTTCGAAAGACTGTCGTGGACGAGCTAGTGTTCCCGAACTTCCAGACGTTGGTGGTGTGACCGTAGTGGCGTGCGAGGGGAACAAC